>JAXQQM020070215.1:0-114583 GCA_034641835.2 Pinus albicaulis | reverse complement strand
GAGAGCAGAAACAAAGTATTTGTACCACTGCATTTGTAGCAGTCAATAGAAATAAATTTGCATTGTAATCTAGAACATTTGTAGTTCTGAAGACAAGCTTCATATTGTAACCGATTTTTTTTTAATGAAATAGAAGTGTTTTTAATCCATCTCTGTCCAAATTTTTTGTTTCAATCTCTGTGTTGAGAAGAGGAATTTTTATTTTCCACTGTGTGTTTGGAATAATCAGAAATTCCAACATGGTATCGGAGCTAGTCCAGGCTCTTTACATTTTCTAAAGAAGCTGAAGCAAGGAGTTGTTGAAGCTTTTGACCAGCAGTGTGAAGGATTAGAAAAAAAAGGTATTTACAAAACAAAGTTTTGTATTTTTTTAAAGAGTGTAGTCTAGAGAAGTCTTTTAGATATAGAGTGTATCTCTCAGCAGTGAGAAGGTTTATTTAAAAAAAAAACATAGTCAAGTTTTAAAAGCATAGTTCAATAAGCTAGCTGTTACCACCAAAATAGGTCCTAATAGGCTGTTGGTCAGGCTACCTCAGTGTAACTATTTCAAACTAGACTTTTACGTGAGGCTTAGCCTCCTCAACCTGAGAGGGCTCTCTTAATAGGTTTATGATTTTCAAATAAGGATTAGATGGCTAACTCTATGAGTAAAATGGATAAAAATGAATAATTGGTTGTACTACTAGTCAACAAACATCCATTGGGCTTATGGAGTCAGATGTGTTTTCACAAAACATGAATATCAGCTTCATATGGAATTCAAGGCATTTCAGGGTTTAGATGCATCAAAAGAATAGTAGGAATGAAAATAAACACGACTCATGAACATATGAAGGAACTTAGAGCACCTTTAGTGAATTTTAAGTAACATACATTCATGCCGCTGCAAGTAATTGAAAGAGGAAAAACATGAGAATATCAAACATAAATAAACCTTTCTGAATCTTGAGTGATGAAACCAATATCTCTATATTAATAATAAAAACACAGTCTTTTTCTACAACAAAACAGTATGCTTGTTAATGAAAATTTCCAACGCTATGCAATTCGACTTCTTGTCTCTTATAGAGTCATCATTACATTTCTTGGATTCTCTCCACACACTTGAGAGAATTTGAATTTGCTAGCTTGACACCTATCAATTGCTAAAACAAACTTTAATTACATCTGACAGTTAAACTATTTGTCTTAGAGTCCTAACACAACTAGGATTAAAATTCTTTATTATAAATTAACAACCTTATCTAGGCATTAAATATTCTATCTGACAGCTTCTCCTTCTAAACTTTGACCTTGATTATGTCCATATCCTTTCTATTAGATTATAATGATTTGCTTCTTATCTACCCTGAAAGATAGGAACATGCTCCCTGCAAAATAGCTATAATGCTTCATTTATGTTTCTTCAAACCACCTACTGACCAACTTGTGCTCAAAAACATGTGGAAATGTCTTATTGAACTCATGTGTCTTCTCCCTTCTAGCTGTGCCAAAAACAAACCTTTTAAGAAGTGCCAAAAACTATTAACATTACTGCGCTATGAAACTGTCTGTTGTTTTCGTAGCACAGAACTTCACCTTTGAAAAACCTTAATTGGAATATTCAATTTCCTTTGTTTTGCTATTAGATCTTCACTTATGGTATTTATACATCCTTTAGCAGCATCAAGGTTTAATAAACATACCCTTTCACCCTTTTAAAACTTTCAAAATCGATCAAATTGCATCCTATAGCAGTTTCGTAGCGCACTACGAAATTTCTGTGTATGACACCTACAGTAGTTTCGTAGCGCACTACGAAACTGCCGTGTCTATCTCTTCACAGCTTGTTTCCAAAATCTAAAGCTTCAGACCTTTACTGCAATCCTTCCAGTTATATAGGCTTTCATAATCAATAAAAACCAACTCTGAACTGCATCAAAAATGAAATCTTTCCACATAACCTCAAACATGTGTTAGGATATGTCACTTACTGTTTACACTCATTTTGGATGTGGTCGATCTTTGGGCTTTTCTAGCTATATATCAAGGTCTTCAACCTATATTTTAAGACTTCTATAATTTTCTCTTAGTTTGGTATTAACCATCCTTATGAAATTTTCTTCCTTGATTGTAGGAACGGTCCATATGAAGAATTGATCCTGACTGCTAATTGACTCACTGTTTGAAATTTTTTCTAGCTCCCACATACCTTTCAACCTCTCAAATTTTGACCTTTCTACAACATCCATTCTCACTTTCTTCCTCAATTTATCAATCTCAATGTTTGCAAGTCTGAGTTTGTCTTTAACCTCCTCATAACTACTCCTTTCTCTCTAAGTATTAAAAACTTTGTTTCTGTCTTCTTCAAGTATTTGAGATGATGTATTAATGGGTTCTTCAAAAACATTTTCATCCTCACCTCCTATTTGTTCTATCTCCATGTCTGGCTGCTACAATTTCTTAGACTTCCTAGTCAAGGGTTTTCTAGGCTTAAAGACAAACTATGACACCTCATCCTCAAAGTATAATTTTTTGGATGTTTTCAGTTTCTTTGATTTACCACCTGTATCTATATTTATGAACTCTGCTTGAACCAAGGGAGACTCTTCAATGTAAATAGCTTGTAATATATCATTCAAGTCACCTATTAATTACAAATTTTCATTTGCGACCACAACCTTACCCTTCTCCTTTGATCTTTGACTCCTAATCAACTTCTTCTAAGTTGTTTTACTAGTTGACTATTCCTGAATTGTCTTTTTGACTTGATTTCTCTTCTTCTGTGCAGATTGAGGAGTCCTTTGGATATTTAGTGATGTCTTTATCATAGGTTCCTTAACCTGTTTCCTGGGCTTAAGCTTGACAAACCTCCTTGATTTTGATTCCGCAGATTCAATAGTCTTTGATGAAGATGTTTCTTTGACTTGAGGGCTAGCACCAGTTCCTTCAACCCCTATTCCACTCGAAAACAGAAATGCAGACCATTCTCTTTTCACCTTTTGAAGCTCATGCAAAACTATTAACTTGACTAGACCATGATGAAATAAAAAGGTTTCACATGCCTGAGTTTTCATCTATACTTTGTCTGCCATCTTGGCCAGACCTCGAAATAGAAAGAAAGGTAAGTCTAGGGAGATTATTCATGTGAAATGCAATAGGAGCTTAAAGTGGTAAGTGTACACCTTGTGGTATCTCCCTTTGCAAGTGAAGTATCTTTGGATGTTGTAGAGCAAATTAGCAAATGCATCCTTGACATAACTTCGTGGCATAGCTTTTTTCAAATCAGTATCCATAAAATCTGGTTTCAAAAAGATTTTGCAGGGCTGCATTTCAAACCTAAAATTCTTAAACCATCTCTCCTCCCCTCTTGGAATTTCTGTGACTACTGATATAACCTCAGGATAAATTGGTAAATTGAGAAATCTAACCTTTGTGTTTGACCCTGTGAAATTGGTAGCAAATTCTTTGGTAACCTGATTATTCCCTCCTTGAAGCTTATCACAGAACCTCCAGCACCCTACCTTCTTGAAGGTTTCTTCAATAGATTTATCTCTTATGAGGGTTTCTAAACCTTCAGGTTCCATCCTCAAGAAGTGGCCAGACCGGTGATGTATTTTTTCTTCTGTCATCTTCTTCCTGAAATCCCTGTGTCTTTAGAAAATTTGTAATCAACTTCCTTGTTGGATGAACTGGCTCGCTTCAAAATTGGGTTCAACCTTGCTTGATTCAAAATTCTGCCTCACTTGATTGGAAATTCAGCCTCACTTGAAAACTTTAAAGAGAGCTCTGGTTTCTCATCATGAGCTTCTCTTTCAACAATATATATGCATGCATTGTTTTCTTTGCATGAGATAAAATCAATGATAACCAATCCCCTTTTAAATTTGCAAAGGACCAATGAAAAATGACCGCTAATGAATCTCATAATGATTTCATAACTTCTTTGGATGGTTGCATGAGTGAAGGAGGATTCGTGGATTGACACCATAATCATGAAAATTTAACCCCAAGTTGATGGATGTGACAGCTAACCCGAAAATTCCAAAACCCCGATTTCATAGTGCCGGTAGTGTGATTTCAGGATTTTGCGCTACGAAAAGACCAGCGTTTTTGTAGTGCAAAAGAATTTTTTTACACTGAGTGTGCTACGAAAACGTCGTTTCGTGGCTTATTCGATTTTTTTTTTTTAAATACATGAAATATAGTTTTCAAAACGTGGCATGAGACTTCTAAGGAGTAAAGCAAGGTTTATGAACTTCATTTGGTGATGAAATGAGACTTGTAACCTATGAATTAGACCCTATAAAACATAAAAATGACTCAAACCCTATCTAATACCATGACTTAGGAACTAGTATGAACTGAATGAATTTAGAGAATTTTAATAGTGATAACAGTGGCTCTAGTTGGGATAGTGTGCCCCTGTGGTACACTAAGAACTCGCAGCTCCAGTGCTATCCATTTTTTGATAAAAACAGAAATTTGTTTGACAAGCATCTTCTTCAAACTGTTGGCCTTCACGTCAAGCTTAATATTTCTGTTTCAGCTTGTCATTTATTAGCAAAAAATTACAAATATGAATATATACAATGTCATGAGTGATTTATAATACTTCAACAAACATAACACTTTAGGAACCTGTCATTAACAGGCCCTCCAACATATGATCCTCCATCAATTTCCTGCAATATGTAATTGTTGTTTCCATGAAAACTTGCAATCTGAAAAGGACCCTTCCATAAATTCTCAAACTTACCATGCTTGCCCTTTTCCTCAATTTCAGCCTCCCATTTCAACACTTTGTCATGAATCTGAAAACTGTCCTATTTCATCCTCCTATCAAATGTATTCTTAATTCTGTTTTGAACATGCTGATGACTCTCATAAACTTCATTTCTCTTTTCTTGCAAGGCTATCAACTGGTTTATCCTCCTTTGGATGGCATTTGGTTCTTCTTCAAGTCCTTGAATTAACTTCATAACCAGCACCCCACATGATGTTGGGAAGACAACTTCAGCCCCATAGACTAATTCATATGGCAAAGTTCCAATTGATCTCTTTGTACAAATCCTATCAGCCCATAAGGCGTACTTCAACTTTAAATGCCAAGCTTTCTTATTCTCTTGCAGTACCTTTTTAATGATTCTTACAATGCTCTTGTTTGATGATTCAACAAGACCATTACCTTGAGGATAGTATGCTATAGAGTGTCCAAAAGTGATGTGATACTGATGATAGAAATTTATCATCTTCTTGGATTTATATGCCTGAGCATTATCTGTTATAATCTTCATGGGACAGCCAAATCTTGACATTATATTATTCTCTAAGAAAGAAATAATTACAGAATCATTAGCTTGCCTGGTTGGTGTTAGTTTCAGTCTAGTCATACTTCCATTAGTGATCAAAACTGCTCTTTTGCATTTACATATTAGGTGTCTCAAACCGAATAAATTTCACCATTCCACTAGGTCATGGATTCATTGATGGTAGTAATTTTTTATTAGTTTTCCATCATGAGGTACTTGTTGATTTTCCTTCCTATGGTCTTTAGTCATTAGTCACTTTCATTCTCAAAATCATATCATTAGGTAATAGGATGGGTCGCATTAGTTTCTAGGGTCTCACCATGAGTCAAATGTAAATAATATCAGCAAGGTCATGAGGAAGTCAATAAATTCAAAGTCACAGCACTAGGAAGATCAAAAAGATATTTTATTCAGCTTGATGTAATTTTCACCTCAAAACTGTGTTTTGAGGTGAAAACATGATATTTTTCCTTTATTATTATTCATTATGTAATTCTATATCATCATGTGTAATAAGTCACAATTAAGAAGTTGTTATCTCCACAAAGTGATGTCCCTACCTTTAGAGAATTTTTCCGTAGCATATTTAGCATCAAATCATCCTTCAAGCAGATCCATCATAAAGAGCCCTTAAAGAGCTTTCCAACGGTATAATACACTCTCAAAACTAACTTTTGGATTGAAATTTATGCTTGAGTGAAGTAAAAGTCCTTATACCTTCATATACCCCCTATTTCCCATTTTTCCCCTTAAAACTTTGTATTATTAAAGTTTTAATATTTCCCTTAAAAATTCCCTTTTCCCCTTTCTGATGATAAAATCGCATTATAAATACAAATGCGATTATGAAAAACCACTTCCCCTCCATTCCCGTTGAAAAAACCTTATGGTAAACATTTCAAAATTCCGTACATATATATATATATATATATATATATATATTCCCCCCCCGTCGTTCCCAAACACTTCCCCTTCATGCATTTAAAACTTATATCGAAGTCCAAAACTTTATATTATATATAATCTCGCCACAATCGCAACCCTTCCCTTCTCTCTGATCGTAACATTTATTTGAAGTGCCCCGATCACTCTAATCACAAATATCTTAGATGTGATTTATCGCATTGCAAGTCTTGCGCCCCTCCTCCGATCGCAAGATCCCCCAATCGCACCCCTCCCTCTGAATACCCGATTGCAACTCTTCTTCAAATCTCCCAATCCACTCTCCTGATGGCAAACTTCTGATTGATTTCCCCACCATTGATCTCTCCCTGCTGATCCGACGGCTCAAATTCAATCGGGGCAATAGCATCGGCATTTCACATATGTTGTATTCCTCCTCCCCTTCGATATTACGATTTCGATTGACCCCGAGCTCACCATACGGTACTTCTGCCCATTTATAATATAAAGGGCCTTCTCCTTTGTAAAATCAAAATTTGTTAAATTTCATTTTTTGCAAAGGTTTTTTCCATCCCCCTTCCCAAATTGCATCGACCCAATTTTGTTATGCGATGCACCCCTCCACGATCTTCTGATTGTGATTATGTGGGTCCCACCATATAAAACCCTCCGCCATTCATTACAAAACCGCTTTCTCCTTTCTAAAGGTTAAAATTCATCCGTTCTGTTTATTACAAAGGCCTTCCTCCCCATTGCATCGCAATATTTGTAATATGTTACTCCCTTCTCCCGATTCCGATTTCGATCGCGACGACACCATGTTACAATGTGTTATATATGTCTGCCCCATCTATTGCGATTGTAATTTTTATATGATATATGCCTCCTTCCCTTCCTTTTTCCAATTTAAAATTAATTTTTCCCTTCACTAAAGGCAAAGGTTCATTTCAAAGGCATGTTATTTGAAAAGTCAGTTTTCTTCAAAATCAAAAATAGGAAAGCAAAGCGACAGTCAAAGGGCCGAGAGCTTATTCAAAACAAAGATTGTTACAATAGTAGCAAAATAGAAAATCTGTTCATCAGATTACCTATTTTCTTCCATACAGCATAACAACAAAATATCCAAGTAGTCAAATGCGATGTTGTCCCTTATTTTTAGGGGCAGATTGTTTTGTTTCTTTCTATGATTGTATTTCAGTTCTTCAGCTGTTAGAACAACTCCTCTTTTCATGGATCTATGTTCCCACATTTGAGCCTATTTATTGTAATTGTAAATCATTTGTAAGCGGTCTGAGTCTGAAATTTGTAACTCAGAAAGTAGGGGAATAGTGTGGAAGAACATCTCTGCGCTACATTGTACAGTTTGACAGGAATTAATAAGAGATGCAGGTCCGATTTTTGGGATCCATGTGGTATGAGATTTAGCATTTGTTTTTCTCCTTTGTTTCATATGTGAATTTTTATGTGTTCCATTCATCCATAAACATTTCCTTTTGAATGCTTTCAAGATATAAAGGTAGAATCCATATCTATATGCTCTACCTTGGGAAATCATTCATGCTCTGTGTTTTTCTTCTGTTTGAAAATGATCCATTTGCTGTGCCCTTTTCAGCTCCTCACTAGTCTTTCCATCCCATCCTCATTAAATTTTAATTGATAATTTTATTGCTATCTTTCCCCATGAAATACCCTGTGTCCTGATTTAATTCCCGGTTTCAATTGTCCCTTTTTATCCCACACATCCCTAAAAATTCATTCATTTTATTAAAACCTTTTTCCCATCATTTTATCTAGCATAATATCAGTCCATTTATTGTATTTCATTGAATATTATTTTAAGGAGAGAGCCCTCTCCTGTCCTTGTAGGGCTAGCTACAAGGCTGTGCGTGGTTTAGTTCTTACCCTATTTTGCCTTTGCAGCCTGGGGTCCAATTCAGGCGCTAACATCTCTGGCGACCATACTGGGGAACTAGTTCAAGATTGTTTGTTTATTAGTGTTATTTGTTTTCTAAACTACAAATGGATCCTGAAGTTATGCCAGGTAGCCTTCAAACTACACATTTCTTTGTAGGTGCATAAGTAGATAAAAGCTTCTTCAGTCAATCTCAGGTCTAGTTTTATAAACGTAACATCTGACTTGTAAGATTTTCCCCAGTACATCAAATAATTCTAGACTTTTGAACAATGATGTTCAGATTTTGCTTGGCTGCAAATAAAATTCTTGTAGAATAGAAATTCGACCACACTGGCTTCAAGAAGATACACCAAGGCTAATCCAGATCCAAATCCTCCCCCTGTGTTTGAAAATCCGAACCTTATCCCAAGAGTTGTTAGAAGACAAGAAGGATCATTAAGCCCTAGACCCGTCTTAAGATCCTATACTTGGCCCAGTGAATGGTTTTTTGTCGAAGACCTTTCCTTTGACGAGAATTTTGAGCTTTCCTTTTCTAGGAATAAGTCTGAAACCGACATTGATGATACAGTTTTAGATCCTGACTTCCTTGTAGATATTGAAGTTCAAAGAGAAAATTCCTCCATTGACGATTACATTTTGAATTCTCCCCAGTCCATCACTGTAACTAATCCTCTTGAGCCTTCAGAATCATTAGAAATAGTATTTCCTCCTCCCAATTCATGAACATTCCCATCAGTCAATTCCCAATTGTCATCTCCTCCATTGACACCTCCCTCAAATCCTGTTGTAAATCCACCCAGAGTTATGGCTGCCAGGTATGCATGCTTGGCCTTATCCTAGGTCCTCAATGATATGCCAGCTGATTATCAAAGAAAAATTCATATTTTTGATGCCACTAAGAGCATCGTGGCTCAGAAACATGTTGATAAAATGAATGACTTTTCTTATTTTCATGAGGTAGAAGCAGAGAATGTAACGACAAGGCTGTTTGTTCAAAGCTTCATAGGTGAAGTTAGAAAGTGGTTTAGAGCCTTACCACCAGGCACAATTCGCACTTTGCAGGAGTTTCACACTCAGTTCCTAGACCAGTGGGAGGTAAAAAAGAACCCACTTCAAATTCTGTCTGAGTATGAGAACATTAAAAGAAATGTCGGTGAAACCGTGCATGATTATTGTTTGAGATTCAATGATGTATATAATGCTATTCCAACTAATTCGAAGTCTCCTATGGGATTAGCATTTTTAAAATTTCCTGATGGATTGATGCCAACATGGAATATCAGCTGCGTGAAAGAGATATGTCTTCACTTTAAGACATGAAGAAGATAGTAGTAAATGTTGAAGCTAATCTACTGGCTAAAAGAGCATGAGCCAAAGCTGAGAAAAGAGTCACAATAAAAGAGGAGGCCTCTACCTCAGACAGTAAAATGGACACTCTGATTAGAATAGTGGAAAAAATGGTTGATAGGTTAACCATTGCAGATAGACCAAAGCCTCAAATAAGAAATCCGAATTTCAGAGGACAACAGTCGCAATTCAGAATTAAATAAAGAGACCAAAGAACGCCGGACCCAACTGCGCCACCATAGCAGTAGATTAAAACTCCTTTGCACCAGGACTACGTGCAAGGGACAGATTCAGATGATGATGATCCCGTAATTGAGGCTAATCACTTTTTCACAGCTGATGGTGTGCCCATTCTCCTCACAGAAGACGAGGAATACACAGTAGCGACTCCAGACATTCAAAAAGACCAAAATTTAATTTTGGCCATTGATACAGTACTGGAAGAGGAGGCTGATGATTATCAGAGAGGGTATATGATGTTGGAAATATGATGCAGAGTGTTGTCCTTGATGGCAACCCACTAAATGAAGATGAAGACATGCGACTATTGACATGTGTTGTCCTTGATGGCAATCCACCTGATGAAGTTATTCTTGACGTAATGGACTTGGTAAATGATGTTTGTTAGCACTATGATGATGAGTGTTGTCCATGAATGGCAACCCACTTGATGAAGATGATGGCAACTTACTTGATGAAGTTGTGCTTGATAGAATATGGTTTGATGAACTAAATCTGATGTATCTACAGTGTGTACAGAAGGCAATGAAGAAAGGAATTCAACATGTGCTAATTCTATGATGAAAAAGAGTATGTCTCTTGGTATACGCAGATTGGCCTATGGAAAGTCGCGTATGCACGCGGAAAGGAACGTTACAAGTCGCATATGGGCAAAAGCGCTCAAAAAGTGCAAAACCAGGGGTAACCACCATGGTATTGACCCATTGTCTTGGGTAATGATCTGCCTAATTGACCCTGTCTAGGAATACCATCGGAAGTAATATTTTTTTGGCCCATGGTATTGAAAAAGGGGCTCATGGTATTGAAAAAGGATAAACCTATATAAAGAGATGAAACTCATTATGCAAATCATGAGAGTGGGTGCAAGATGTCTGAGCTTGAATGAATACTTCTCTCTGAAGTAGATCTGAATGGAAAGGGTTACACTTGAAGATAAATCTAAATGGATGATGCACCAATGATGAAGAAGGGGATCTAGATCTGAAATGTACGTGTATCTACTAGATCTTCTTATGGAAGGCTTAGATCTATGATGAGGCGAACATCTAGGCGAACATCTGTCTGAAGTGAAAGGGTAAATCTGAACTGAATATCTGATCTGAAGAAGTTTGCTGCTCTGTAATAATTGAATATCTATACGCAACTTCGCCGCGGAGGAAGCGCGTATATACGCGGCTTCAGTGAAGAAAAAGCGCGTATGCGCAATGAAATACATACAGAGGTATACGCTGGTTCGTGTGGACAGAAGCACGTATATACGCGACATCAGTAAAGGGAAAGCGTGTATGCAAACTAGGGTTTGCTGAAGCAAGGGGTACGAAATATATGATCTGTTC
This sequence comes from Pinus albicaulis, assembly GCA_034641835.2. Taxonomy (NCBI): domain Eukaryota; kingdom Viridiplantae; phylum Streptophyta; class Pinopsida; order Pinales; family Pinaceae; genus Pinus; species Pinus albicaulis. Next base: position 103,550 of record JAXQQM020070215.1, on the reverse strand, counting down.
TGCTGTGTTTCTGCTATCTGATCTATGTTGATAAGTATCTGTTGGTGATGTATGTTTGTGCTTAAAAGTATAGAAAGGGTCCAGTTTGGAAATATGATGAAATGTGGCCTGCAAGTGTTGTTCTATTGAATTTGTTGGATCCAGTGTGAAAATTGATGAAACGTGGTCCAAGGTGGTGCTGAGGGTTGCAGCCTTCAGTCAGGGGGTTGTAGCTCCCTTCCAGGAGAGGCTGGTAAACGAGATCGGGGGGTTGTAGCTCCCTTCCAGGAGAGGCTGGTAAACGAGTCAGGAGGTTGGAGCTCCCTTCCAGGAGAGGCTGGTAAACGAGTGCAGGTGGGTGCCTACGTGTTGGTCAAGTCTGCGCCAGCACATATGTTGTAAGATTTTTTCTCTATAATAAAATATTGAAGGCTGAGCAACTGCAGTGGTGGTTTTCTCCCGACTTGGGTTTCCACCTAAAAATCCTGGTGTTCATGTGTGATGCTTTGTGTGATGGTTTATTCTGTTCTTACTGCACATGTTTACTGTTTATAGAACATCTAATATATGAATGATGGAATGATATAAGTGAAGAACTAATGGGATAATTAGATCTCTGTGTATACGCGAGTTTTATGAAGGATATCCGCGTGTATACGCTACTTGGATTCATCAAAGTAGCGTATGGGTTTTAAGGAATGAAAGAGTAAAAATTTTTGAATATGCAGTAAATACTGATTCACCCCCCCCTCTCAGTATTTTTCCCAACAATTGGTATCAGAGGAGGTCCTTGTGCAGAAGCTTGATCGCTTAAAGGAGATCCGTCGCAATGGGAAGTCAAGAAGGAGTAATGTCTATAAAGCCACCTCTATTCAATGGAAACAATCTGATATTCTGGAAGGTACGAACAAAAGCATATCTGCAAAGTCTTGGTGCAGATGTATGGGCAATCGTGGAAGAAGGTTATCAATACCCGGCAAGTATTCCTACTGATGCAGCCGAAAGAAAGAAGTATGAAATCAATGCCAAAGCAGTGAATGTCTTATTGGGAAGCATGTCTGAATCAGAATTTGCTAAAGTGATGCAGCTACATTCGGCAAAAGACATATGGGACAAAATCATTCTAAGCTATGAAGGAGACACAAAGGTAAAAATTGCAAAACTCCAAACTCTTAGAATTGAATATGAAAATTTGAAGATGCATAGTGATGAGAGTGTTGCCAGTTTCTTTCTTCGTCTGGATGATATTGTAAATCGAATGAGAAACTTGGGTGAAACCATAACTGATACTACTCTGGTGGAAAAAGTCTTAAGATCCTTGACTTCAAAATTTGACTCTAAAGTTTCAGCTATTGAAGAAAGGCAAGATATGCAAACTCTTACTATTGTTCAATTACATGGTACTCTGACTGATTTTGAAATGAGACAAGGAGGCCCTTCTCAAATAAGAGAAGCTGCTTTTAAGGCATCTACAAAAGGAAAGGAAAAGGAAGTTGTCAAAGAATCCAGCTATATATCCGATGAAGAAGAAGCGAATTTCGTGAGAAAGCTCCAACTAGGTACTGGAAGATTCAAAGGTAAGCTTCCCTTAAAATGTTTTGAGTGTGGAAAAGTTGGTCATTATGCTGCTAAATGTCCTTATAGAGAAAAGCATGGTAAAGGGAAACAATTTGAAAAGAGAAAGAGTTATTATGCAAAAGATGATGATGATGAAGTGTCCAGTGAAGATGAAGAAGATTCTGACCATGATCTGAAAGTGCTCATGGCAAAGAAGAAAAAGAAGAAGCCTAATCGAAACAAGGAGATCTCTCAGAAAACATGGTTAGCAGAAATTGAAGAAGATGAATCAGATAGTGATTGGGGTCATCCTTTGCATGATCTTGATGGTACAAACAATAATGAAGTTTGTGAAAGTAGTGTTTTGGAAATAGAGAAAGCTCTCAAGATCAAAGATGAAGAACAACAAAGAGAAATTGATAAGAAAGATTCTATCAACAAAGAGATGATCTCTCAAATGAAAGAACAAATAGAAATGCTGAATGGTCAGGTGGACAAGTATCAAAATCATATTAAAGAACTAGAAGCAGAAATCAACGATCTAAATGCAGATCTCGAAAAATCAAGCAAGAAGAATGAAGGACTTGAAGCTGCAATCATCTTTCTACAAACAGATCTTGAAGCATCAAATAAGAAGAATGAAGAACCTTTGTCATTTGAAAAGGAAGGCCTTGAAGCAGAAATCATCTCTCTCAAAGAAGATCTGGAAAAATCAAATAAGAAGAATGAAGAGCTGCAACAAACATGTGAAGAAAACGACGATTGGTTGAAAGAAGAGATTCTAAATCTGAAGGATCAAGTTGAAGATGGAAGAAGAAAAGAAGAAAGCATGACAAAGCAATGTCAAGACTTGGAGGTTGAGGTAAACATTCTCAAAGGTAAATTAGAAGAAAAGGTTAAACTTTTGAGGTTTCATGATAGTACTAATATTCTGGACAATATTATGAGTAATCAAAGGTCTCCTGCTATCAAACATGGTCTTGGTTTCCATGAAACTGTTAAAGGAGAATCTAGCTCACAAGGAAGTGCCAAAAATTCAGAAGATGTCAATGCAAAACCTGATGTGTTGAAAGAAACAAAGATCAACCAACAATCATGAATTCTCAAAGGAATTTATTCAAGAACGTTGAATGTTTTAAATGTCATAATTATGGGCATGTTGCAGCAAATTGCAGAAGCAGAACAATTCAGCCACAAACAAACAGGTTCTACTCAGAAAGGTACTCTAGTAGCTTCAAGGGATATTTTTTTTCATGTAACAAGTATGGACATAAAGCAGCTGATTGTAAAAGGAGGAAGAATAGAAATACTCATTATGATTCTTATGTTTATTTCTCTGACCACATGAGATGTTATGCTTGTAACAAGTATGGACATGTAGAAAAAGAATGCAGGATGAACAGATCTGGGAAAGTGGACAATTTTCAGTGCACAGTTGGAAAGCTCAAGAAAATCTGGAAAAAGAAGGAGGACCGATCAGAAACGTAGGGAATTCTGACCCTACTGCAGTCATCCGCTTCTGAAGCTTACTTCTCTGATTGACTGTAGGAATGATGTGAGATACATTATGAGATCTATTAATGTATCGTCACAAGGGGAACAATGTATGATGACTCTCATGGTTGAGTTGATTATTCTGGTTATGTTTACTTCTGACAGCGCATCTGATGTGGAAAGGACAGGTACAGGAGGTACAAACTCAGGAGGAAATGAAGGAAGATGAATATTTTCTATGCTTCACTTTCCATACGTGGGTTATATTAACAAAAGTCGCGTATACACGCGAGTTACAACAGACACAGTCGCGTATGCATTGATGATAAGAGAATTTATCTGATCACTGAAGATCTGGAGCAGAGGTTCAGGGGGAGCATCAGTCTGACTACTGATGATTGCACTGTTAGCATTATTCTGGTTATACTCATGATAATGAAATGATACATGGGTTCTTATGTTGAAGATTATGGATGAAGCCTGGTTGCTTTATGATGAAGAGCATTCGTTGTTGAGATGAAAGTCTTATAATTCATAGATAAGGACAGATCATGCAGAGATTGTTGCTGATGACTTGCTGTTGAAGGTGTTTCAGATTGCAGAAGTTAAGAAAGAGCACTGGTGTAGGGGGAGCAGCAGGTTGAATACGAATGATGGCATTGTTGGCAATATTACTGCTTATTCTTTGATTTCTGTGATACTCATGCTCAAATGATGATGAATTGGTACATGGTTTATTATGATGAGTTTTTGAGCCCTGGTTGCTGATAAGTATCTTTTGTACTCACACATGGATGAGTTGGATGTCATTTGATTCAGAAATAAATCATGCAGAGTTTGTTACTATGGTTGAGAGATCTTTTGCCTACATATGTTACTTCATGTTAAATCTTAAAGATCATGGTGATGTTGGACCACATGGATGATTGCTTGACACCTATGTGAAGATGTTTCTCTGATATGAGAATCTCTCTTGGAAAGATTGTATTGATGCTGCAAAGAATCTCAAGGCTTGGTTACTATTGTGCTGATGCTACAACCGTTGGATGACGCTTGAAGACACCACTACACTGTTCTATCTATCTGTAGTCCAGGGAAGCATTCAAATATCTCAGAAAGAAGCTGAACACTATCTTTGCCTCACAGAGAATCAGATCTGGTTGAAATTTAGAAGATGGCTTGGGATACGCGGGTTTCCTGAAACACAGTCGCGTATATACGCGAGTTCCTTCACAGAAAACCGCGTATGACTGATTGCTGACAATTTTTGGTTGAAGTCAGCTCTCTTCAGCACAACTGCAGTGCGTTTTGGTATCTCTGATACTGTTTGGTATCTCTGGTGGTGTTCCAGTTCTCATAATTCTGTTTCTAATTTTTTGATGAAGATGCCTTGATGATTTGTTGGTGAAAGTGTTCAGGATGCACAAACTAAGGGGGAGCCTTAGTCATATGAAAAGGATGCATGGATGCACAGACTAAGGGGGAGCATTAGCATTGCTGAGTATAATGCATTGTTGGCATTATGTTGGTTCTAAAATGTGTTCTCTTTCGTGAGGACTTTCTGGAGTTGGTCTTAAAGTTATATTTGTAGTTTGATGAAAAGGTCTTGTTGAGACCCATGTTGTAAATTTGTAATAATCAGTCATGTAAGGACTTGTCAAATTTGTAAACCCACTTGGTTGGGTAGCTGAGTCAAATTTTGTAAACCCACTTGGTTGGGTAGCTGAGTCAAATTTGTAAACCCACTTGGTTGGGTAGTTGAGTCTCATATGTAAATCCACTTGGATGGATAATTGTTGTAAGTATGAGTCTTTGGTGATAGGAAGTTCATAGAGTCATGTACTTCATTGAAAAATATGTTTGAAGATTCAGCATGAACTCAGGGGAGCTTGGTCACTTCAGTATACTTCAGATCTGCAGAACGCTTCTTCTACATGAGGAGAAAAGGGGGAGAGTGTGTTGGTTTTGATCCGCCCTTTGCCCTTGATGTCAAAGGGGGAGAGTGACATGGTGTTTGAATGAAGAGAAAGAATGGTGTCAAAAATGGGGAAAGTGACATGGTGTCATTGTATTCTTAATGTACCTATCTGTTGTGGTAACCAAACACCATCGTGGTTGCCATCAAGTCCAAAGGGGGAGATTGTTGGAAATATGATGCAGAGTGTTGTCCTTGATGGCAACCCACTAAATGAAGATGAAGACATGCGACTGTGGACATATGTTATCCTTGATGACAATCCACCCGATGAAGTGATTCTTGACTTGATGGACTTGGTAAATAATGTTTGTTAGCACTATGATGATGAGTGTTGTCCATGAATGGCAACCCACTTGATGAAGATGATGGAAACTTACTTGATGAAGTTGTGCTTGATAGAATATGGTTTGATGAACTAAATCTGATGTTTCTACAGTGTGTACAGAAGGCAATGAAGAAAGGAATTCAGCATGTGCTAATTCTATGATGAAAAAGAGTATGTCTCTTGGTATACGCGGATTGGCCTAGGGAAAGTCGCGTATGCACGCGGAAAGGAACGTTACAAGTCGCGTATGGGCAAAAGCGCTCAAAAAGTGCAAAACCAGGGGTAACCACCATGGTATTGACCCATTGTATTGGGTAATGATCCGCCTAATTGACCCCGTCTAGGAATACCATCGGAAGTAATATTGTTTTGGCCCATGGTATTGAAAAAGGGGCTCATGGTATTGAAAAAGGATAAACCTATATAAAGAGATGAAACTCATTATGCAAATCATGAGAGTGGGTGCAAGATGTCTGAGCTTGAATGAATACTTCTCTCTGAAGTAGATCTAAATGGAAAGGGTTACACTTGAAGATAAATCTGAATGGATGATGCACCAATGATGAAGAAGGGGATCTAAATCTGAAATGTACTTGTATCTACTAGATCTGCTTATGGAAGGCTTAGATCTGTGATGAGGCGAACATCTAGGCGAACATCTGTCTGAAGTGAAAGGGTAAATCTGAACTGAATATCTGATCTGAAGAATTTTGTTGCTCTGTAATAATTGAATATCTATACGCTACTTCACTGCGGAGGAAGCACATATATACGCGGCTTCAGTGAAGAAAAAGCGCGTATGCGCAATGAAATACATACAGAGGTATACGCTGGTTCGTGTGGACAGAAGCGCGTATATACGCGACATCAGTAAAGGGAAAGCGCGTATGCAAACTAGGGTTTGCTGAAGCAAGGGGTATGAAATATCTGATCTGTTCTGCTGTGTTTCTGCTATCTGATCTGTGTTGATAAGTATCTATTGGTGATGTATGTTTGTGCTTAAAAGTATGGAAAGGGTCCAGTTTGAAAATATGATGAAATGTGGCCTGCAAGTGGTGTTCTATTGAAGTTGTTGGATCCGGTGTGAAAATTGATGAAACGTGGTCCAAGGTGGTGCTGAGGGTTGTAGCCTTCAGTCAGGGGGTTGTAGCTCCCTTCCAGGTGAGGCTGGTAAACGAGATCGGGGGTCGTAGCTCCCTTCCAGGAGAGGCTGGTAAACGAGTCAGGGGGTTGGAGCTCCCTTCCAGGAGAGGCTGGTAAACGAGCGCTGGTGGGTGCCTGCGTGCTGTTCAAGTCTGCGCCAGCACATATGTTGTAATATGTTTTCTCTATAATAAAATATTGAAGGCTGAGCAACTGCAGCGGTGGTTTTCTCCCGTCTTGGGTTTCCACCTAAAAATCCTGGTGTTCATGTGTGATGCTTATGTGTGATGGTTTATTCTGTTCTTACTGCACATGTTTACTTTTTATAGAACATCTAATGAATGAATGATGGAATGATATAAGTGAAGAATTAATGGCATAATTAGATCTCTATGTATACGTGAGTTTTATGAAGGATATCCGCGTGTATACGCTAGTTGGCTTCAGCAAAGTAGCATATGGGTTTTGGAGCATGAAAAAGTAAAAATTTTGAATATGCAGTAAATACTGATTCACCCCCCCCCCCCTTCTCAGTATTTTTCCCAACATATGAATGCTCTATCGGCTCAGAAAAGGCAGTACTCGTTAAGGAATAGAGAGGTTACGATCAGTCCCATTTAAAAGAGAGAGGAACTCCAAATGAAGAATGATGCACAGAAGAAAGATAAGGAGCCAGCTGATCCTTCCTCTAGCAAAGCACCTGCAGTTGCTAATATAGCAAACGAAAAGAACCAGCAGAACACAGTAAAGGAGCCAATAGAGAAGAAAGACCCGCCCATTAAAGAGGTAGAGAAAGCTCCCTCCTTTAATCTAGAAAATGAAATTTCTAAGTAAAAGTGTCTATGCCCCTCACGAGTTGGTGAAGAATAGTGTGTATAAAACTCGGGTGTCCATATAAAACTCAGGTGTCCAAAGTCTTGCAAATAGACTCTGTCTCTGATATGGTTAATGTAGAAGATGACTACCCTGAAATTATTTTCGGTCTAGCCATAGAAGAATCTAAAGAAAATGAAGTCCCTCCTTTTTACCTGAGTCTTAGAGTACATGAGTTTATCCTTCATAATGCTATGTTAGATTCTGGGGCCGATGCCCAAAGCTGTCATGGAGAAGCTAAGCCTTGATATTACTGAAAAATACCATGATTTGTATTATTTTGACTCAATTAGGGTCCATTGTATTGGTCTTATCAAAGATTTGGTAGTATCTTTAGATCAAATCCCAGCCAAGAATGTCTTGATGGATGTAGTTGTTGTTGATGTCCCACCAAGGTTTCGAATGCTCTTATCTAGATCTTGGGGTGAAAAACTTAAGGGAACCATGAAGCTTGACTTCTCTTATGCCACTATCCCTGTATTTTTCTAGTTGAGAAAATTATATAGAGAAAATAAAATGAAATATATGATTACCAGCAAAGACAAGCTTGTAAATCATCCCATTAATGCTGTCCATACAGATTTAGAGTCTTTTGTCTTGTATTCAGACGGTGGTTTAAATGATGAGAATGTTCAGTTGGTAAAAGTGGATGAAATACCTGAGATTTCAGAGAATTTCAGATAATTCCTTAAACAGGAAAAGGATAAAGCAACAAACACTTCTGAGCCTCCTGCTTTCTAGCAGCAAAAGGTCAATGAACAGCTAGAAATCAGCCAAGGTAAAGAAAATAAAGAAACAAATTTCCAGCATCTTCAAGAAGAAGAAGAAGGCCTGTGGAGTATGGATTTTGATGGAGTTGTTGGTAATTATGGAGCTAGTATTGGAATATGGATTAGGAGTCCTGTTTTCCAACCTGAGAAGGTTCCAAGTAATGTTAGAGTTTGTGCTTATAAGTTAGCTTTTGATTTCTCTAACAATGAAGAAAAATATGAGGCCTTGATTGCAGGTCTCAAAATTCTGAAGAAGTTGAATGAAAAAAGGATCTCTTTGTATGGTGACTTCGAGTTGATAATCAAACAGGTGAAAGAAGAATACCAAGCTAAAAATCCAAGATTGAGGGCATACAGAAATGCAGTCCTGGACATTTTGAAAAAATTCCCAGAGTATACTTTGACAGCAGTGCCCAGGATGCAGAACCTCATTGCTGATTCAGTTGCCACTACTGCAAGCAGCTTAAAGATTCCGATGAAATCCAGCAATAATTTTGAGATCTATGTCAAACATAGGCCTGTTATTCCGGACAAATTAAGGTATTGACAAGTATTTTGGGATGATAATGAGATTAATGCATTTTTGCAGGGTGATGGAAAATTTAAAGATACTCCAATAGAGGGTGAGTATGAGGTTGATGATCAGGAGTTAGAAGCAAACCAAAAGGACATGTTTCATCTAAAGGATAATGTAATTCCTAGAGCTCTCATACCTCTAGAGGAGCTTTTTGATCAGGATGATGTTGCAAAGAAACCAAGCTTGGTGCCCACAGAGAAAGGAGTTGAAGATGTGAATATTGGGACAGTTGACCAGCACAAGTTTGTCAAATTGTCAAAGGCATTATCCCCTGAGGTAAAGGAGAATTATGTTAAAATGCTTTCTGAATTTTCTGATGTATTTGCATGGGATTATTTAGATTTGAAAGTGTATGATAAGAACATAATCCAGCATACAATTCCTATCAAGCCGGATCAAAAGCCTTTCAGACAAAAGCTGAGAAGAATCAATCCGAAGTTGCTGCCATCGATTGAAGAGGTAAATAGGTTACACAAAGCAGGTATCATAGTTCCCATTATATTTTCTGACTGGATTTCAAATTTGGTTCCAGTGCATAAAAATACCGAAGAAATAAGATTGTGTATAGATTTTCAGAACTTGAATAAGGCATCCTTAAAGGATAATTACCCACTTCCGAAAATGGACCATATTCTGTAGAGACTAGTTGGAGCATCTAAGATGTCACTACTTGATGGCTACTCATGGTACAACTAGATCTTGGTGCATGAGAAGGACCAAGATAAAACTTCCTTCACAACACCCTGGTGAACCTTCCAGTATGCTAAGATGCCATTCGGACTGATGGAGCTAATTTCCAGCGTGCAATGGAAATTGCTTTTGAAAATGAAAAAGATGTTTTTTTTTGTTGTTTATTTGGATGATTTGACAGTGTTTTCATGTTCAGATGATGAGCATTTGCACCATTTAAGAGTGTTTTTTCAGCGTTGCAGAAAGTTTGGGATTTCTATCAATCCCAAGAAGAGCCTTTTTTCCATGGATGAGGGTAAATTTCTCGGGCATATCATCTCTAAAGATGGCATCCGCATTGATCTAGCAAGAGTGCAGGCAATTCAGCTCATAGATATTCCACGGAACAAGAAAGAGATTCAGGCCTTCAATGGTAAGATGAATTTTTTAAGCAAATTTATACCTAATCTAGTTGAACATTTGAGAGAAATTACCAATATGTTGAAGAAAGATAGCACTGTTAAGTGGAGTGAAGAAGCTATCAAGTCATTCAATTTGGTAAAGTTTTCTTTGTCTAATGCCCCAGTTTTTATCATCCCCGACTATACTCAAGATTTTATCATATTTTCGTTTGCATCTGAGCATACTATGGCTGCTGTTTTAATGTAAAAGAGATATGAAGTAGAAAATCCAATTGAATTTTTTAGTAGGACTATTAGAGATGCTGCTTTAAGATATAATATTATTGAAAAATAGGCATTGGCCCTAATCAAGGCATTGAAGGATTTTAGTGTCTATATTTTGCATTCACATACTATAGCATATGTCCCTAATGTAGCAGTGAAGGATGTGTTGATGCAAACTGATCCAGAAGTTCGAAGAGGCAAATGGATAGCAGCTATGTTGGAGTACGATCTGGAGATCAAGCCCACAAAGTTGATCAAAGGCCAAGGCTTGGCGAAATTGATGGCTCAATCAAATCTGCGTGCTTTATATATAAACCTCATTACAACAATGTCAGAAGAGGAAGATGAAGGTTTGTTGGTTCCCATTTCAGATATTTTTTTGCAGTCCCCTTGGTATTCAGATATTGTTTATGTTCTTCAGCATTTGTCACCTCCTATAGGCATGTCTAAGAGTAAAGATAGATCTTTGAAACTAAAATCTGCAAAATATTGTATTTTAAACAATGCTCTGTATTGGAAGGATCCAAGAGGTGTTCTGCTCAACTATTTGGTTGAAGAAGAAGCTCAGAAGGTAATGCACGATTTCCATAAAGGTGACTGTGGCGATCACTTGTTTTGGAAAACTACAGCCAACAAGGTATGGAGAGCCGGGTATTATTGGCCCACATAATCTTTTGATTTATATAAAACAATGATGAATTGTCATGAATGTCAAATTTTCCAAGGGAAGAAAAAATTGCTTCCACTTCCTTTGAAACCAGTTTCAGTGAACGCGCCGTTTCAGCAGTGGGGGCTCGATTTTATAGGAGAAATTCACCCTGTGTCCTTAGCACAGCATCGATGGATATTGACTGGGACAGATTAATTTATGAAATGGATCGAGGCCATCCCTACCAGGAAAGCGACTGACGCAGTAATTATTCAATTCCTTGAATCAAATATTTTATCTCGTTTTGGCTACCCATGTAAAATCGTGACAGATAATGCAGCCGTGTTCAGATCAAAGAAAATGGTCAATTTCTGTGACAAATACAACATCATGCTGGGCCATTCAACTACGTATTATCCACAAGGCAATGGCTTGGCAGAGTCATCGAATAAATCACTGATGAATATAATTAAGAAAATGTTGGAGGCAAACAAAAGAAATTGGCACCGAAAGCTCATCAATGCACTATGGGCAGATAGAGTTAGCAGTAAAAAATCAATAGGTATATCACCTTTTGAGCTGGTTTATGGTACTGATGCTATCTTTCCTACTTCTCTTACAGTTCCAGTTATGAGATTGTTACAAGAAGTTGGTAGTGAAGATGATGACAACTAGCGAAGGATCAACCAGATGATCCACCTTCAACAAACAAGAGAAGAAGTGCCACAATAAGCGAGTCAGTTGCAGGACAAGATTAAAAATATCTATGACAGGAAGACAAAAGCAGAAAAGTTTTAGCTGGATGATGTAGTGTTGAAATGGGATGCAAGAAATTAAGACAAAGGGAAGCACGGTAAGTTTGACAACCTTTGGAAGGGACCATACAGAATTACAGCATACAGGGGACATAATGCCTTCTTGCTTTTAGAAATGGATGGCCAAGATTGTCCAGGCAGAGCAGTAAATGGTAGGCTATTGAAGCACTACCATTGCTCAAGATAGGGATCAGAATCTATCTCATCATCATTGTATATACCATGTTATTTTTTTTTATCATAGTTCAAAATGCACAGTCATTCAAGTTTGGGGCCCGGGGTGAAGGCTATAAAACTTGGATGACATGTGTATGGTTTTATTTTATTTTAATCTTAGTCTTGAGTCAGAGTCAGTTTGCATTTGTGTCAGCTTTCAGTATTTTTGACTCCATACCCAACGGATAAGGCTACTTGGTCTACGGTATTCTTGGCACCTCCAAGGAGCTACCATCCCCATTGGAGCCAATGTTAGTGTCAGTCTAGTCATACTGCCATCAGTGATCAAACTTTCTCTTTTGCATTTGCATATTATGTGTCTCATACCGAATAAATTTCACCATTCCACTAGGTCATGGATTCATTGATGATAGTCATTTTTTACTAGTTTTCCCTCATGAGGTACTTGTTGATTTTCCTCTCTATGGTCTTCAGTCATTAGTCACTTTCATTCTCAAAATCATATCAGTAGGTCATAGGATGGGTCTCATTAGTTTCTAAGGTCTCACCATGGTCAAATTAATGATTCAAATGTGAACAAATATCAGCAAAGTCATGAGGAAGTCAATAAATTCAAAGTCATAGCACTTGGAAGATCAAAGAGACATTTTATTTAGCTTGATGTAATTTTCACCTCAAAACCATGTTTTGAGGTGAAAACGTGATATTTTTCCTTTATTATTATTCATTATGTAATTCTATATCATCACGTGTAATACGTCACAACTCAGAAGCTGCCATCTCCACAAAGTCATCACCCTTCCTTTGTTGATGTCTCTGCCTTTCAGAGAAGTTTTTCACAGCATTTTCAGCATCAAATCATTTTCCAAGTGGATCCAGCAGAAAGAGCCCGGAAAGAGATTTCCAACGGTATACTACACTCTCAAAACTGACTTCTGGATTGAAAATTACGCTTGAGTGAAGTAAAAGTCCTTATACCTTCATATACCCCCTATTTCCCATTTTTTCCCTTAAAACTTTGTGTTATTAAAGTTTTAATATTTCCCTTAAAAATTCCCTTTTCCCCTTTCCAATGATAAAATCGCATTATAAATACAAATGCGATTATGCCAAACCACTTCCCCTCCATTCCCATTGAAAAAAACTTATGGTGAACATTTCAAAGAATCGAAACTATATATATATATATATATATATATATATATATATATATATATATATATATATATATATATATATATATCGCCCCCCCCCCGGCGTTCCCAAAAACTTCCCCTTCATGCCTTTAAAACTTATATCGAAGTCCAAAGATATGTATTATATATAATCCCATCGCAATCGCAACCCTTTCCTTCTCTCTGATCGCAACATTTATTTGAAGTGCCCCGATCACTCCAATCACAAATATCTCTGATGTGATTGATCGCATCGCAAGTCTTGTGCCCCTCCTCTGATTGCAAGATCCTCCGATCGCACCCCTCCCTCCGAATACCTGATTGCAACTCTTCTTCTGATCTCCCGTTCCTCTCTCTCGATGGAAAACCTCTGATTGATTTACCCACTGTTGATCTCTCCCCACTGATCCGACGGCTCAAATTCAATCGAGCCAATCGCATTGGCATTTCACATATGTTGCATTCCTCCTCCCCTCCGATATTGCAATTGCGATTGACCCCGGGCCCACCATATGTTACTTCCACCCATTTATAATATAAAGCGCCTTCCCCTTTGTAAACTCGAAATTTGTTATATTTCATTTTTTTCAAAGATTTTTTCCATCCCCCTTCCCAAATCGCATCGGCCCAATTTTGTTATGCGATGCACCCCTCCACAATCTTCCGATTGCGATTATGCAGGTCCCACCATTTAAAACCCTCCGCCATTCATTACAAAACCACTTTCTCCTTTGTAAAGGTTAAAATTCATCCATTATGTTTATTACAAAGGCCTTCATCCCCATCACATCGCAATATTTGTAATATGTTACTCCCTTCTCCCGATTCTAATTTCGATCATGAAAGCGTCATGTTACAATGTGTTATATCTCTCCGCCTCGTCTGTTGCTATTGTGATTTTTATATGATATCTGCCTCCTTCCCTTCCTTTTTCCCATTTAAAATTAATTTTTCCCTTCACTAAAGGCAAAGTATTTTTTTAAATGCATGTTATTTGAAAAGTCAGTTTTCTTCAAAATAAAAAATAGGAAAGCAAAGAGACAGTCAAAGGGCCGAGAGCTTATTCAAAACGAATATTGTTACAGTAGTAGAAAAATAGGAAATCAGTTCATCATATTACCTATTTTCTTCCATACAACATAACAACAAAATCTCCTAGTAGTCAAATGGAATGTTGTCCCTTATTTTTAGGGGCAGATTGTTGTGTTTCTTTCTATGATTCTATTTCAGTTCTTCAGCTGTTAGAACAACTCCTCTTTTCATGGATCTATGTTCCCACATTTGAGCCTATTTATTGTAATTTTAAATCATTTGTAAGCGGTCTGAGTCTGAAATTTGTAACTCAGAAAGTAGGGGAATAATGTGGAAGAACATCTCTGTGCTACATTGTACAGTTTGATAGGAATTAATAAGAGATGCAACTCTGATTTGTGGGATCCATGTGGTATGAGATTTAGCATTTTTTTTCTCCTTTGTTTCATATGTGAATTTTTATATGTTCCATTCATCCATAAACATTTCCTTTTGAATGCTTTCAAGATAGAAAGGTAGAATCCATCTCTATATGCTCTGCCTTGGGAAATCATTCATGCTCTGTGTTTTTCTTCTGTTTGAAAAGGATCCATTTGATGTGCCCTTTTCAGCTCCTCGCCAGTCTTTCCATCCCATCCTCATTAAATTTTAATTGCTAATTTTCCTGCCTATCTTGCCCCATGAAATACCCTGTGTCCTAATTTAATTCCCGGTTTCAACTGTCCCTTTTTATCCCACACATCCCTTAAAATTAATTCATTTTATTAAAAAAAAATTCCCATCATTTTATCTAGCCTAATATCAGTCCATTTATTGTATTTCATTGAATATTATTTTACAGAGAGAGCCCTCTCCTGTCCTTGTAGGGCTAGCTACAAGGCTGAGCGTGGTTTAGTTGTTACCCTATTTTCCCTTTGCAGCCTGGGGTCCAATTCAGGTGCTAACAGTTGGTATCGCTTCTATCCATTTCGTGAAGTAGTCTGTTTCTGTGAGAATCCAGTGATGCTGCCTTGATGAAGATGGGTGTATCTCCCCAATAAATTCTAACCCTCATTGCTGAAAAGGAGCTTCAACATAGATAGGAACCAAAGGTAGAGGCACAAGTTTTCTTCTTCCTTCAAAAAATTGACACTCATGACATGCAACGATCTTTTTGTAAATGTCTTTAAACATTGTTGGCAAAAAATATCCAGCTCTTAGGATCTTTTTTGTTGTAGCTTTCCAATAATGATGTCCTCCGCAATCAACTATATGGAATTCTTCAATGATGTTTTCAGCCTCTTCTTCAAGTAGACAATTCAACAAAATTCCTCCTGCATCTTTCCAAAACAGATTTCTGTCATAAAAAAAATATCACAAAGATTTCAGCTTAAAAAACCTTTCTTTGGACTTTGATAGATCAGTGGGAGCTTTATTATGATGTAGAACGAAAACCACATCCTCATACCACTCTGAAGTAAGAAATTTATCATCAATTTGGACCAATTCTTCTTCATTTTTAGAAATTTCTGATATTTCTGCATTCAAATTTATGTCAAGACAATCCAGATTTGACTGAGTCATTATTTTCACCAAGCCTTGTCTCTTCACCGACTTCATTGGTCTAATTTCTATATCATATTCCAAAAATTTGGTGATCCATTTTCCCCTATTTCAATCTGGATCTTCTTGAGTTAGAATGTCTTTTACCATAGCACTTGGAACATATGCTATGATGTACGAATGCAAAACATAAATTCTGAAATCTTTTATAGCTTTCACCAAGCCATAGACCTGCTTCTCTAGAATATTATGCTTCATTTCAGCATTTTCTAATGGCATAATAAAGAAAGAAATAGGCTATTCAATACCTTGATTTCCTTTCTGTAGCAAAACTCCAGCAATTGTGTTTTCGAAATCAAATGTATAAACCAGAAATTCTTTGGAAAAATCCGGACTGATGAGTACCGGTGCTTGTGTGAATGCCCTTTTGATTTCTTCAAAATATTTCCTTGCTTCAACGGTCCATTTAATGTCAACTCCTTTCTTCAACATCCTTGTTATATCTTTGAAAATATCAACAAATTTAAAAATGAAATGCCTAACAAAATTCACTTTCCCCAGAAAAGATTGAATCTCTTTCCTACTTCTTGGCAAATCTACCTTTTGAATTGCATTAACTCTATTAAGATCAATCCTAATTCCTTCTTCAGAAATAATATGACCAAGTAATTTTCCTGATGTTAAAGTAAAGATGTTTTTAGTAAGATTAAGAGAGATCCCAAACCTTCTACATATAAGCATAATTTTTTCTAGGTGTTTCAAATGATCTTCTTCTTTCTTTGAATAAACTGTGATATCATCAAG
Organism: Pinus albicaulis; assembly: GCA_034641835.2. Taxonomy (NCBI): domain Eukaryota; kingdom Viridiplantae; phylum Streptophyta; class Pinopsida; order Pinales; family Pinaceae; genus Pinus; species Pinus albicaulis. The sequence continues at coordinate 87,305 of JAXQQM020070215.1, read as the reverse complement.
ATAAACAACTACCGACTTATCCTTTTCTTCAGAAAAAGCAATGTCCATTGTTCTTCGGAAAGTGGCTCCCGCATTCATGAGACCAAAGGGAATTTTAGCGCACATGAATGTACCCATGGTGTTGTGAAGGCTATTCTTTCTTGATCATCTGGATGGACAAGAATCTGATTGTAACCTGAAAAACCTTCAAGCATAGACATCCTTTGTGAACCAACAATATTTTGCAAAATTAAATCCATCTTAGGAAGAGGATAGTTATCCTTTAGTGAAGACTTATTCAAATTTCTGAAGTTAATACAAATTCCAATTTCTCTAGTCTTCTTTCTTAACGAAACTAAGTTTGCAAGACAATTTGAAAATTTGATTGGAACAATTATCTTTGAATCAAAGAGTTTCTTAACCTCCTTTTTAATCAATGGTATGAGAAGAGGATTAATTCTCCTCAATTTCTACTTGAAAGGCTTCTCATTTTCCTTGATAGGAATAGTATGTTGAATAATGGAAGGATCACATTGCTTCAAATCAGCATAAATCAAAGAAAAAACATCCAAAAAACTTATCATCTCAATATATTTGAAATTTAGTTATCATTCTAGGCAAAGCTAATGTACCAAGATTACAACTATCTACTTCCTCTTCATTAGCTTGCAATTTTGGTGCTTTAAACACATCATTTTGATCAAAAATTTTCTCAAGAGGAATAAGACCTTTTGGTATTGAATTATTCTTCAATTGTAAAACATCATAATTTTTTTTAGGCTCAACAAGCATATTTTGCTAATCTACATGTATATTTTCAAATTCCTCTTTGAGCTCAATAAAATTCTTTACCTGTTTACCATCTTCAAAAACTTGCCAATTTATGATATTTTCCGGTATAGCTAGCCTATGACGAACTTTAATCTCATATTTTTCATTTGAATGCATAGGAATAATGAAAAGACTTGTGGAAATAGCAAGGGAATCAACAATAGAATTCTGATCTCTAGTTTTGACTATGAAGGAATAACACTGAAATTTTTCCAACAAGTCTAAAAATAAATTTCTATAAGTCCTCATTCTTACATCCTTCGTTTGATAGACACTTTCAAATTTTCTAATAACGAATTCAAAATCTCCAAAAACAGAAATATTTCGACCCTTCATCTTTTTCAAAACATCTAGACCCAAAATCAAAGATTCATATTCAGCCATGTTGTTTGTGCAATCAAAATTCAGTTTGTAAGAGTAAAAATTACCCTCATCATTTGGATTTGTAATCCAAATCCATGCTCCTACCCCTTCTTTTCCTATTGATCCATCAAAGTACAATGACCACCATTTTCTGCATGCTGATTTTCTGAGTGCTGATTTTATGAATGCTGATTTTCTGCTCTTATTTCTTCCTCAACACTATCAGCAGATTCATTGAAAAGAATGGTAGATCCAAGTTCAGTATCAAAAGCATAAATAGGAAAATTATGAGGCTTATCTTTGCTACTTACCATGTAAGCCATTCTAGTCTCCCGATACAGTCTCCTTTGTTCACCAAAAACTGGAATAGTAGCGTAGGTAAGATCCATATGCATTGTGACTTTGATTTTCACTGCCCATGATCTTGACAATAGAATACCAAACTTTGGAGGAACATCAGCCACAAAAATATCCATAACAGCTGTCTTTGCTAGAATTTGCGTGAGGCCAACAACAACATCCATGATTAGACCAATACATCGAACCCTCTCAGAATCAAAAGAAAACAAATCCTTATACGGTCTTGTGATTTGAAAATCCATTCTCTCCATGATAACCTTGGGCATGAGGTTATGAGAAGCTCCTGAATGTATCATAACATTATGCAAAGTCATATCATGAATACTAATGCTTACATAAAAAGGAGGAAACTCTTCATTTTGATCATTTTCTAACCTTGGACCCAAATATATAGTAGGATTATCTTCTTGGAAATTCAAGGTATCAGCAGCCCCTGGTTATGAATTCAACATCTTAACTATCTTGCTTATATATTCATTCACCTTGAGAATCTCACTGAAAGGGACTGATATTTTAATCTTTGAAATTTCATTCTCAAGGTTGAAAAGAGAAACAAATTTTTCAGCATCTTTGACAAGAGGAGGAAGTTGAATGTCTTTCTTACCAAGTGGAGTATCCTTTTTACCTTCAGCCATATTTGGGGTATCATTCTTAGCTTCAGTAGCCTTTGGATCATCTTTATTGGGCTGCGCTTTTCTTGCAATGATAGGCACATTTCTATTTCTGAGATTATATTGCTTTTGCATCTCGAAAATAGCATGTTGACACCCTTTAAAATAATTTGATTTTTCATCTCCTTGATTAACAAAATCTGACTCATCATGCTCTTATTTAGTCAAGAAGATTCCTGACATTTATTCATAAAGACAATGGATGGATTCTTTAGGAATCTCAGGGTCATCTTGTTCATCTACCAAATTTTGCTGAAAAGGAGGTCTCACTGGAGGGTCAACTTGCTGATTTCTATTCTCTCTTGGCCTTTGTTGATTTTGAGGTCTCCTAAATTCTAGATTTCTGAATTGAGGTTCATGTTGCACAGGAGGAGAAAAAGTGTTACCAAGAGCTAACCTATCCATCAATTTCTCCATAGTTTTCATCATTGAATCAAATTTGTCTTCAGAAGTTATGGTGGATGGTTTCTCTTCTTCTTTTAGTTTAGTTTTTCCCATTTTTGACTTTTTAGCTGCTATCATGTTTACCTCAACCTTAACTGCATCACTCTGCATTTCAACAAGTGTAGGTGATTCTCTTTCCCTCAAGAGGATAGAAAATTCATAGTCAAAATAGCTATAATGCTTCATTTATGTTTCTTCAAACCATGTTTTGACCAACTTGTGCTCAAAAACATGTGGAAATGTCTTATTAAACTCATTTCACTTCACCCTTCTAGCTGTGCCCAAAAAAAAACTTTGAAGAAGTGCCAAAAACTGTTAACATTACTGTGCTACAAAACTGTATGTTGTTTTCATAGCGCAAAACTTCACCTTTGAAAAACCTTAATTGGAATCTTCAATTTCATTTTTGCTATTGGATCTTCACTTATGGTCATTATACATCCTTCAGCAGCATAAATGTTTAATAAACATACCCTTTCACCCTTTGAAAAATTTCAAAATCAATCAAACTACATCCTATAGTAGTTTCGTAGTGCGCTACAAAACTGTTGTGTCTATCTTTTCACAGCTTGTTTCCAAAATTTAAAGCTTCAGACCTTTACTGTCATCCTTCCAGTTATATATGATTTCATAATCAATAAAAACCAACTCTGAGCTGCATCAAAAATGAAATATTTCCACATAACCTCAAAAAAGTGTTAGTAGATGTCACTTACTGTTTACACTCATTTTGGTTGTGGTTGATCTTCAAGCTTCGCTAGCTGTATCTCAAGGTCTTCAACCTACCTTTTAAGCCTTCTATTATTTTCTCTTATTTTGGTATTAACCATCCTTATGAACTTTTCATCCTTTCTTGCAGGGACGGTTCGTATGAAGAATTGATCCTGACTGCTGATTGACTCACTGTTTGAAACCTTTTCTAGCTCCCACATACCTTTCAACGTCTCAAAGTTTGACCGTTCTACAACATGCATTCTCACTTTCTTAGTCAATTTATCAATCTCAATGTTTTCAAGTTTGATTTTGTCTTTAACCTCCTCATAACTACTCCTTTCTCTCTGAGTATTAAAAACTCTATTTCTTTCTTCTTCAAGTATTTGAGATGATGTATTAATGGGTTCTTCAAAACCATTTTCATCCTCACCTCCTATTTAGTCTATATCCATGTCTGGATACTACAATTTATTAGCCTTCCTAATCAAGGGTTTTCTAGGATTAAAAACAAACTCTGACACCTCATCCTCAAAGTCTAATTTTTTTGGATGCTTTCAATTTCTTTGATTTTGCACCTGTATCTAGCTTTATGAACTCTTCTTGAACCAGGGGAGACTATTCAATGTCAATAGCTTGTAATATATCATTCAAGTCACCTCTTAATTGCAAATTTTCATTTGTGACCACAACCTCACCCTTCTCCTTTGATCTTTGACTCCTAGTCAACTTCTTCTGAGTTGTTTTACTAGTTGACTGTTCCTGAATTGTATTTTTGACCTGAGTTATCTTCTTCTGTGAAAATTGAGGAGTCCTTTGGATATTCAGTGATGTCTTTATCATAGGTTCCTTAACCTTTTTCCTGGGCTTAAGCTTGAAAAACCTCCTTGATTTTGATTTTGAAGGTTCAGTAGTATTTGATGAAGATTTTTGTTTGAATTGAGGGCTAGCGCCTCTTCCTTCAACCCCTATTCCACTGAAAAAGATAAATGTAGACCATTATATTTTCACTTTTTGAAGCTCATGTGAAACTATTAACTTGACTAGACCATGATGAAATAAAGAGGTTTCACATGCCTGAGTTTTCATCTGTACTTTGTCTGCCATCTTGGCTAGACTTCGAAATAGAAAGAAAGGTAAGTCTAGGGAGATTATTCCTGTGAAATGCAATAAGAGCTTGAAGTGGTAAGTGTACACCTTGTTGTGTCTCCCTTCGCAAGAGAAGTATCTTTGGATGTTGTAGAGCAGATTAGCAAATGCATCCTTGACATAACTTCGTGGCACAACTTTGTTCAAATCGGTATCCATAAACTCTGGTTTCAAAAATATTTTTCAGGGTTGCATTTCAAACCTAAAATTCTTAAACCATCTCTCCTTCCATCTTGGAATTTCTATGACTGCTAATATAACTTCAGGAGAAATTGGTAAATTGAGAAAATCAACCTTTGTGTTTGACCCTGTGAAATTGGTAGCAAATTCCTTGGTAACCTGATTATGCCCTCCTTGAAGCTTTCAAGAGAACCTCCAACACCCTACCTTATTGAAGGCTTCTTCAATAGATTTATCTCTAGTGAGGGTTTCTAAACCTTCAAGTTCCATCCTCACGCAGTGACAAGACCAATGATGTCTTTTTTCTTCTATCATATTCATCCTGAAAAACCTGTGTCTTCAGAAAATCTGTAATCAACTTCCTTGTTGGATGAACTGGCTCGCTTGAAAATTGGGTTCAGCCTTGCTTGATTTAAAATTCTACCTCGCTTGATTGGAAATTTAGGCTCGCTTGAAAAATTTAAAGAGAGCTCTGGTTTCTCATCATGAGCTTCTCTTTCAACAATAGATATGCATGCATTGTTTTCTTTGCATGAAATAAAATCAATGATAACCAATCCCCTTTTCAAATTTGCAAAGGACCAATGAAAAATGACTGATAATGAATCTTATAATGATTTCATAACTACTTTGGATGGTTGCATGTGTGAAGGAGGATTCATTGACTGACACCATTATCATGAAAATTTAACCCCAATTTGATGGATGTGACAGCTAACCCGAAAATTTTGAAACCCCAATTTCGTAGTGCTGGTAGTGTGATTTCAGGATTTTGTGCTACGAAGAGACCAACGTTTTCGTAGCGTAGAAGAAATATTTTACACTGAGCGCGCTAGGAAAACGTGGTTTCGTGGCTTATTCGATTTTATTTTTTTAAAGACTTAAAATATGGTTTTCAAATCGTGGCATGAAACTTCTAAGGAGTAAAGAAAGGTTTATGAACTTCATTTGGTGATGAAATGAGACTTGTAACCTATGAATTAGACCCTATAAAACATAAAAATGAATCAAACCCTATCTAATACTATGACATAGGAGCAAGTATGAACTGACTGAATTTAGAGAATTTTAATAGTGATAACACTAGCTACGGCAGGAGCCAATACTCAACTCTCACAGTTCAATGGGAAGAACTATGACTATTGGGCAATCACAATGAGAGCCCTGTTTGCCTCTCAAGATTTATGGGAGCTATTTAAAGATGGTTTAGAAGAAGTAGTAGATGAACAAGCATATAATGCCTTAACACAGACATAGAAGGATTTTTTGAAGAGTAATATAAAGAAGGACTCAAAAGCCCTTTTCTATCTCTATCAAGCGGTGCATGAAAGTGTATTTCCAAGGATTGTAATAGTAAGGAGGTCCAAGGTTGTATGGGATACCGTCGAGACAATATACCAAGGTATGTATAAGGTAAAGAAAACAAAGCTTCAATTAATGAGAAGGGATTTTGAAGTCATTTTCATGAAATATTCTGACATAATAGACTCATTCTTCATAGTGTTTATTGGGTTGGTCACCCAAATGAGATCTCATGGAGATACCATACAAAAAAGAATAATAGTGGAGAAAGTATTGAGAAGCTTACCCTCAAGATTTGATGTGATAGTCACAACCATTGAAGAGACAAAGGATCTCTCAAATTTTACTGCTGATGAGCTTCATACATCATTGATCACACATGAACAAAGATTTGGAAGAACAACAAACTCATCTTTGGAACATGCCTTCAAGACCCAAATTTCATTTGGAAGAGGAAGAGGTCAAGGAAGAGGAAACTACAGAGTTAAAGGAAGAGGCAGAAGCCAAAACATAGGAGGAAGAAATAGCCCTGCAAATACTAATGGAAGGGGTAGCAACCAAAATTAGAATCAAGGCCAAGGCAATAGCCAACAAGGTGGACAAAATGAAGCACATGGAAAAAGGTATGATAAATCCCAAGTGCAATGTAATTACTATAAGAAGTATGGCCATTATACCAATGAATGTAGGAAGAAACAGAGTGACATGGGTAATAGACCCAGTGCTAATTTTACTAAGGAAAATATCAGTCAAGATAATTTGTTTTTAGCATTTAATATGGCTGAAGAGAAAAATGAAGATATATGGTTTCTAGATTCAGGATGTAGTAACCATATGATTGGAAAGATTTCTATTTTTTACATGTTAGATGAAAATGTGAAGTCTCAAGTAACATTGGGGATAGACAGTAAGGTCTCTATCATGGGAACAGGTGGAGTGAGTGTTTTGACAAAGAAAGGAGAAAAGAAATCCATATCCGATGTTTACTATGTGCCTGGTATGAAGTGTAACCTTTTGAGCATTGGACAACTCATTCATAAAGAATACAATGTTTTCTTTGAAGATGATGTATGCACCATCATCGATAAACCACCAAGAAAGAAATGCACTGCACAAGTGAAATGACAGGAAACATAATGTTTCCTCTCAAGATGAGAGAAAATTTGAAGAAAGTAGCTGCAATGGTAGTAGTGACACAAGAGACATTCCAAAGAGAAGAAAAAGATGAAAACTGGTTATGGCACTTGACATTTGGACATCTCATCTTTGGAGGTCTGAATTTGTTGCATCAGAATGGAATGGTAAAGGGATTACCATTGATTGAAAATCTAGATAGCCTATGTGAAGGCTGCATCCTGGGCAAACAACACAGAGAAATATTTCCATCAGGAAAGAGCATAAGGAAAAAATCACCCTTAGAAATAGTCCATTCAGATTTGTGTGTACCAATGAAAACACCATCATTATCAGGAAACCACTATATGCTGACCTTTATTGATGATTTCACAAGAAAAACATGGGTTTACTTCTTGAAAGTGAAGAGTGAAGTGTTTGATAAATTATGCCACTTTAAGGCTCTTGTAGAGAATCAAAGTGGGAAGCATATTAAGGTCTTAAGAATAGACAGAGGAGGAGAATATATCTCCAAAGAGTTTCTACGTTTTTTTAGAGAAAATGGGATTCATAAACAATTTACAGCAAGGTATACACCACAGCAAAATGGAGTTGCTGAAAGGAAAAATAGAACCATCATGGACATGGTAAGAAGTATGTTGAAGGAAAAACATTTTCCAAATGAATATTGGGTAGAAGTTGTACATTATGCATATTATGTGCTGAATAGATTCCCAACAAAGAGTGTTATGAACATAATTCCAGAAGAAGCACAGAGAGGCATATAACAGTTTGTCACCCATATGAGAGTTTTTGGTTGTGTGGCTTATGCACACATTCCAAACCAAATAAGGAAGAAGTTGGACAGTAAGGGAGAGAAGTGCATATTTGTTGGATAAAGTGAAGAATCCAAAGCATACAGATTGTATAACCCATCTGCCAAGAATTTTATGACAAGCAGATATGTGAAATTTATTGAGGAAGAAGCTTGGGATGGAAGCATTGAGAAAACAATGAATGTAAGAAGTTGTTTGTCTCATGATGATGATGAGGAAGAAATGGCTGAAAGACATCCCTCATTACCAGAACCACCTCCACAAACACAAGGACAGCAATGGAATCCACAAACATGTATGAGAACACCCTTGACAAGTGATGACAGTGCTTCTCCAAGCATATCACAAGGAGAAAATTTGAGTGGTTCTACAAGCACAAGTTCAAAAAGTGAAAGAGGAACCAGATTTAGAATTCTGAATGAAATATATGAGCAAGAAGAAGGTATGAACTCTTTATTTGCATTATATTTTCATGTAGAAGATCCTATTCGTTTTTGTAGGAATTTACAGGGTAAGTTCCGTAGACCAAGAACCAAAGGTCACCTCTCACAAATAGATCACAAATAAGTACACCAGTATAATCACGTGATTAAAACCCTAAAAGAGGGAAACAGTCCATGCCCTGAGCAAACGCGTCCACTTCAGGGAATTTATTAATATAAAAGGAAAAGTTACATATGTTTCTCTCATAAACGGTTACCAGACAAATGACCCTCCATTCTCTTTAAATAGAGATCATGGACCAATTGGGTTTTAAGCGATGGATAAAGTGCCGTTAATACCGAGGTGAGAGATAACCATCGAATCACTACAAATCATGACCATCGGACTATAAGTTACAAATATACATGGTAAAGAAAGGCACTTTACCTAACTCTACACTAGACTAAGTTATTCTTAACTATTTCCTATGTGTCGGAATATCCTAACAAGCTGTGAAAGATAAGAAATGGATAGATGCTATGGATGAAGAGATAAATTCCATAGAGAAAAATAAGACATGGCAATCAGTTGATCTCCCAAAAGGTAAGGAAGTTACTGGAGCGAAATGGGTTTATAAAACCAAAAGAAATGCTGAAGGTAAGATTGAAAGGCACAAGGCCAAACTTGTTGTCAAAGGCAACAAAGAACAACAAGGAAGAGACTAAGAGGAAACTATTGCACCAGTTGCAAGAATGGAAACAGTAAGAGCAGTGTTGTCCATAGCAGCACAACACAAGTGGAAATTTTACCAAATGGATGTGAAATCAACATTATTGAATGGAGTATTGATGGAAGAGGTTTATGTTGAACAACCTCTGGGATATGAGAAAGCAGGCCAAGATCACAAGGTATGGAGATTGAAGAAAGCTCTGTATGGGTTGAAACAAGCACCAAGAGCATGGTAGAGTAGGATGCATGTCTATCTACTAGAAAATGGGTTTGAGAAATGTGAAGGAGAACCCACATTATACATCAAAGAAAAAGATGGTAAGATGTTGATCGTTGTTTTGTATGTTGATGATGTTATATTCACAGGTAATGATTCTTACCTCATTGAGAATTTTAAAACAGTCATGAAGGATGAATTTGAAATGACTGATATGGGATTACTGAGATACTTTTTAGGAATAGAAGTACATCAAAATGAGAATACGATTTTTATTTCTCAAGCTAAATATGTGAAATAATTTTTGGAAAGATTTAATATGCAGGATTGCAAAGCATCAATTACTCCTACAGTGATGAGATTGAAATTAAGCAAAGAAGACAACAGCAAGGATTTTGATCCAAGTTTGTATAAGAGCATAGTTTGCAGCCTCATGTATTTGACTGCAACTAGGCCCAATATTATGCATGTTGTAAGTTTGATTTCTGGATTTATGGAAAGGCCAAAGGAGGCACATTGGCAAGAAGCAAAAATAATTTTGAGGTATGTGAGAGGAACAAAGAGGTATGGAATTTTATACACCAATTCAGAAAATTTTGAATTAATTGGATATACTATCAGTGATTGGGCTGGAAGTATAGATGATAGGAAAAGCACCTCTGGATATGTTTTTCATATGGGATCAGGAGCCATTTCATGGGCATCTAAGAGAGAACCAATTGTGGCTTTATCAATAGCAGAGGCAGAGTATGTGGCAGCTACAAAAACTACATGTCAAGCAGTATGCATGAGGATAATGTTGAGAAGTTTGTGTCATGAATCGATAAAAGGCACAACAATTTACTGTGATAATAGCTCAGCAATAGAATTATCAAAGAATACAGTGTTTCACAAAAGAACGAAACATATTGATGCCAAGTATCAGTACATCAGAGAGCTAGTGAGCAATGGAGAAATTGTTTTGCAACATTGCAGAACAAAGGAGCAGTTTTATGATATTTTAACAAAACCATTGGGGCAGAAGAGTTTCAATTATTTGAGAAAATGTTTGGGTATGAAAGAGAATGCAACAATTGAAATTAAGGGGGAGTGTTGGAAATATTAATTCGAACTGCGACTAGAAACCTGTGCATGAGGATAGAAATTTATTTTGATTGAAATTGAAAGGGTGCAGCAATTACAATTCTTATTTTTTCTTGATCCTGACTCAAGCCACACATTCATATTTTGAGTTTAAACCTGCAAATTCAAGTTTTTTGGTTATGGTCGTAGCCCTGTCTTGCCGTGTAGAACCGTGGTTTTTTAACCACTCCATACAACAATTAAAACTCTATCCTATGCACCATAAACTCCACCAACCATATTTTTTACCGTGTGTTGATTTAATTTGAATGAAACCATGTCAACCCGCATGGAACCCACCTCCACCAAGTCAACAACCAATGTCCAATAGCGCACCGTTTGCAAATTCTGAAGCATAGTCAGCCACCATAAAATTGGATGCGATAAAATTCAAATTATTTTTGAATCGAGTTTTCAAATCTGCAACCGTGTGTACCCTCCAACCAATGAGAGCAGGATCTCAAATTTTGGTGCACAGTCATTCGGCTCATGAATGGATGTGATAGTTTAATAAGAAGGGTTTTGTTCAAAGTTTTAAAATCCACTAAAATATATTTTTTGTAAAGTTTGTAAAGCCTAGTTTTAATGTTTTATTTATGCCACGGTGATATGAGACTTGTTTTATAAAGTTTCGTTTTTTGAATTTTGGATTATATATATAAGTTTTGTAATATATATTATAAACATATATATGTTTGTAATATATATAAAGATATAAATGTGTAAATTAATAAGCCTAAAGGCTAAAAAGCAGTGACTGTGTAGTTAAAAAAAAAAGGAGACAGAGAGAAGAAAAAAAGTATTTGTAGCACTGCATTTGTAGCAGTCAATAGAAATAAATTTGCATTGTAATCCAAAACATTTGCAGTTCTGAAGAAGACCTTCATATTGTAACATTTTTTTTTCAATGAAATAGAAGTGTTTTTAATCCATCTCTGTCCATTTTTTTTTTTTCAATCTATGTGTTGAGAATGTTAGTTCCCAAATCCACCTCAGGCTGAAATAAGGCAGAAGAAGGACAACACAAAACCACACTCAACCTTGTAGCTAGCCCTACGAGGACAGGAGAGGGCTCTCTCCGGGTCAATCTCGATGAAGATATTCAAAGGGGCTTGTGATGACTAAAAAAAAAACTGATCTTAGGCTAGATTAACAAATAGGGAGGTTTTATTTTGATTTTTAGAGGTTTTTGTTGAAAAAACGGAAAAACAATTTTGGGCTTGGGGATGAGGCCAGATCTTGCAGAATTCAAGTTGGGGTAGGGTAGGCAATGATTTTGATGTCTAAGATCGAATGAATGGATGGAAAATACTACTGAGGAGCTGAAGAGGGTAATATAGTACAAGGACCCTCTTCAAACTGATGAAAACATATAAAAGTAAACAAAAGTTTAAGGTAGAGCACCAACAAAGCAATGAATTCTACCTCGACTACTCATTTGTTTAATTCAGAAGAATAAAGAAGGATGTCATACATATAAAATTAATGAAAATTACAATAACATGAGAAGAGACATCATCAAAACTCATAAGCCATAAGGATCCCAACAAGTGCTGCAAAACTCTGGTCTTTCCTTTGCCAAAAATTGAAAAATGGATGTACAATGAGGTGCCAAACTTTTCCTAAGTATCCAACCCTGAAAATGTCTCAGAAAATACAATACATAGACCATCCTAGCCCCTTCCCATGCCTCTAGGGGTCGAGCTCATCCTTCTAGGAGCATTTTGAACCAATTCTAAACATGGAGCTAAAATATAGGCAGCCAAACAACTTGCCTCTATATGCTAGGAAACTGATCCATTCACTTGATTTTCACTTTTAGGTGAATGAATCATCTAGAACAAGTAAATACATGCAAAAATTACATCATGGTTACCAAATTACATCAATATAGATCAATCCTCTCATGAAAAAGTAAAACTAATCAAAACTGACCGAGTTCCTGAGCTGGAAGGTGAAAAATACGTTGAATTCCTCTATGCGCCGCACTCCAAAGCTCTATGTGCCACACTACTTTGGAACTATTTTGGGAGCACTTCCTGAAGTCCAAATTGAGCTCATGATAGCTCGTTGGAAAGCCATAGATGTTTGCTATCCAACCCAAGTGGAATTTTTCAATTTGGAGCTCATTTTCCCCTCCAAAGCTTCATTCTTCCAAGACTACTTCCTGCTGGTGCAAAAGGTGGCAGAAAGGTGATTTTCATGGTGTTTTTGGCCCTTTAGGCAGCCCAGAATGTGATGAAATGCTTCAGCCATTCCTGAACCTACATAATTTACCATCAAAAATCCAAAAATGCAATTTTTCCCTCTAGAAGATGTCCGAAACGTAAGCGCGCGTCAGGTGGCACGACGCGTCAGGCAGAAAAACCTGTTTTACAACCAAAATTTTCAAAAATGACAAAATTTTCTCCAAATTTGCTAAAATTTGGAGTGAAGGTATCCCATCATGTCTCATGCTTAGCCAAGGAAGCTTCAGCTAAGATTCGAAGTGGATCCAGCCTTTTCCGACGTTTCAGTGCTTTTTCTAGCCTTGCCTTCAGGATCTTCATTTTTTCTCTGCAAACGTGTGTGCAGGCCCAATAGTGATTCTTTGATCCAGATTTTACGTAGGAATGCAACAGAATACAGATATAACCTTAGATACAGAGATGCAGCGGAAATAATGCTTCAATTTATTAATAAATGAATGACTGAAATAAGCTTACAAACGTAATGGAAACAAGCTGGGGCGCTGGTAGCGTATCTCTGAGAAGAGATTTAGCGTACGCAGGCCTCTAAACTGTGTTACATTGAGGCTCGCAAGCCTATTACAGACATAATGGAAATAGATGAGCTAGGGTACTGGTAGCGTATCCCTGAGAAGAGATGTGGCGGCTACCAGCCCCTGAACTATGTTACAATGTAGACATGATGGAGATGTGGCGAGCTAGGGCACTGGTAGCGCTTATCTCTTAGAAGAGATGTATCGGCTCCCACCCCCCTGAACTGTATTACAATATAGGCATGATCAGAACAAGCGAGCTAGGGCACTGGTAGCGCTTATCTCTGAAAAGAGATGTATCGGCTCCCAGCCCCCTGAACTGTATTACAATGCAGACATAATGGAGATGTGGCGAGCTAGGGCCCTGGTCGCGCTTATCTCTGAGAAGAGATGTATCGGCTCCCAACCCCCTGAACTGTATTACAATATAGGCATGATCAGAACAAGCGAGCTAGGGCACTGGTAGCGCTTATCTCTGAGAAGAGATGTATCGGCTCCCAACCCCCTGAACTGTATTACAATGAGGCTCGAGGGCCTATTTATTGTTCAGAAACAATGTAGAATCCGAAACGTCCAAAACCCTAACCGTAGGAGATGAAGCACCAAAACCGTGGGCCCCGTTTGGGTAATTTGGTGGTTCAACTTCCCGAGGACGTAACTTTCGCATTCGATCTCCATTTGACACGCTCAATAGCTCGTTAGAAAGATCTGTCAGAGGAGTACAACTTTTGAACGAGCAACATTGGTCCATGGTCCCATGTTGCTCTTCGTTTTCCCAAAAAGCGTCGTTTAGGGCCTCAAAACGGCTCCGGAAGTTTAAGACCCGAAAAACTGCTAAAAATAGTAAGTTGTGCCGAAACTTACAAGCTGAAATAACTGATGGTGGGGGTTCAAATGGACTCGATGGGTGGCCACCAATATCCACCTGGATTATGAATGCCCCAAAACAGCTTCGGGTGTGCAGGACCCGAAAACCTGCTATAAATAGTAAGCTGTGTTGAAGCTGAAAAACTGAAAGAATTGATTCTGCGGGTCCAAATGGAATAGGTGGGAGGCCACCGATATCCACCTGGATCATTCCTCCCTCCTTAGGAAGCAATGGTCTCCATTGCGTTAAGTTCCTCCATGGGGGGGAAATTTTGCTAAACTTGGTGTTAGATTTAGATGTGCCATCGGTGGGCAGCCGTTGAAGGATCTGGAAAAAAAAATTGTCCATCATCGCGTTCCTCTGTTCCTCGAGGGCATCCTCGAGCAAGATTTTGATAGGATCTCCTGATCCCTCGTCTTTCTTTCCTTCCGCCATGGGGGGTCGTAGGGGTTGCGAGGTTGAACTCCTTATACCCTGGCCGCGTTGGGGACATGAAGAGAAAAACAGAGAAAGAGCAGACCTGCTCTGATACCACTGATCCAGATTTTATGCAAGAACGCAACAGAATACAGATATAACCATAGATACAGAGATGCAGCGGAAATAATGCTTCAATTTATTAATAAATGAATGACTGAAATAAGCTTACAAACATAATGGAAACAAGTTGGGGCGCTAGTAGCGTATTTCTGAGAAGAGATTTAGCATACGCAGGCCTCTAAACTGTGTTACATTGAGGCTCGCAGGCCTATTACAGACATAATGGAAATAGATGAGCTAGGGTACTGGTAGCATATCCCTGAGAAGAGATGTGGCGGCTACCAGCCCCTGAACTGTGTTACAATGCAGACATGATGGAGATGTGGCGAGCTAGGGCACTGGTAGCGCTTATCTCTGAGAAGAGATGTATTGGCTCCCAGCCCCCTGAACTGTATTACAATGTAGATATAATGGAGATGTGGCGAGCTAGGGCCCTGGTCGCGCTTATCTCTGAGAAGAGATGTATCGGCTCCCAACCCCCTGAACTGTATTACAATATACGCATCATCAGAACAAGCGAGCTAGGGCATTGGTAGTGCTTATCTCTGAGAAGAGATGTATCGGCTCCCAGCCCCCTAAACTGTATTACAATGAGGCTCGAGGGCCTATTTATTGTTGAGAAACAATGTACAATCAGAAACGTCCAAAACCCTAACCGTAGGAGATGAAGCGCCAAAACTGTGGGCCCCGTTTGGGTAAATTGGTGGTTCAACTTACCGAGGATGTAACTTTCGCATCCGATCTCCATTTGACACGCTCAATAGCTCGTTAGAAAGATCTGTCCGAGGAGTACAACTTTTGAACGAGCAACATTTGTCCATGGACCCATGTTGCTCTTCGTTTTCCAAAAAAGCGTCGTTTAGGGCCTCAAAACAGCTCCGGAAGTTTAAGACCCGAAAAACTGCTAAAAATAGTAAGTTGTGCCGAAACTTACAAACTGAAATAACTGATGGTGGGGGTTGAAATGGACTCGATGGGTGGCCACCAATATCCACCTGGATTATTAATGCCCCAAAACGGCTTCGGCTGTGCAGGACCCAAAAACCTGCTATAAATAGTAAGCTGTGCTGAAGCTGAAAAACTGAAAGAATTGATGCTGCGGGTCCAAATGGAATAGGTGGGAGGCCACCGATATCCACCTGGATCATTCCTCCCTCCTTAGGAAGCAATGGTCTCCATTGCGTTAAGTTACTCCATGGGGGGAAAATTTTGCTGAACTTGGTGTTAGATTTAGATGTGCCATCGGTGGGCAGCTGTTGAAGGATCTGGAAAAAAAAAATTGTCCATCATCACGTTCCTCTGTTCCTCGAGGGCATCCTTGAGCAAGATTTTGATAGGATCTCCTGCTCCCTCGTCTTTCTTTCCTCCCGCCATGGGGGGTCGTAGGGGTTGCGAGGTTGAACTCCTTATACCCTGGCCGCATTGGGGACATGAAGAGAAAAACAGAGAAAGAGCAGACCTGCTCTGATACCACTGATCCAGATTTTATGCAGGAATGCAACAGAATATAGATATAACCATAGATACAGAGATGCAGTGGAAATAATGCTTCAATTTATTAATAAATGAATGACTGAAATAAGCTTACAAACATAATGGAAACAAGCTGGGGCGCTAGTAGCGTATCTCTGAGAAGAGATTTAGCGTACGCAGGCCTCTAAACTGTGTTACATTGAGGCTCGCAGGCCTATTACAGACATAATGGAAATAGATGAGCTAGGGTACTGGTAGCGTATCCCTGAGAAGAGATGTGGCAGCTACCAGCCCCTGAACTGTGTTACAATGCAGACATGATGGAGATGTGGCGAGCTAGAGACGCGCGCGCTTATCTGCGAGAAGAGATGTATCGGCTCCCAGCCCCCTGAACTGTATTACAATATAGGCATGATCAGAACAAGCGAGCTAGGGCACTGGTAGCGCTTATCTCTGAGAAGAGATGTATCGGCTCCCAGCCCCCTGAACTGTATTACAATGCAGATATAATGGAGATGTGGTGAGCTAGGGCCCTGGTCGCACTTATCTCTGAGAAGAGATGTATCGGCTCCCAACCCCCTGAACTGTATTACAATATAGGCATGATCAGAACAAGCGAGCTAGGGCACTGGTAGCGCTTATCTCTGAGAAGAGATGTATCGGCTCCCAGCCCCCTGAACTGTATTACAATGAGGCTCGAGGGCCTCTTTATTGTTGAGAAACAATGTAGAATCCGAAACGTCCAAAACCCTAACCGTAGGAGATGAAGCGCCAAAACTGTGGGCCCCGTTTGGGTAAATTGGTGGTTCAACTTCCCGAGGACGTAACTTTGGCATCCGATCTCCGTTTGACACGCTCAATAGCTCGTTAGAAATATATGTCCGAGGAGTACAACTTTTGAATGAGCAACATCGGTCCATGGACCCATATTGCTCTTCGTTTTCCGAAAAAGCATCGTTTAGGGCCTCAAAACGGCTCCAGAAGTTTAAGACTCGAAAAACTGCTAAAAATAGTAAGTTGTGCCGAAACTTACAAACTGAAATAACTGATGGTGGGGGTTCAAATGGACTCGATGGGTGGCCACCAATATCCACCTGGATTATTAATGCCCCAAAACGGCTTCGGGTGTGTAGGACCCGAAAACCTACTATAAATAGTAAGCTGTGCTGAAGCTGAAAAACTGAAAGAATTGATGCTGCGTGTCCAAATGGAATAGGTGGGAGGCCACCGATATCCACCTAGATCATTCTTCATATGTCTAAGCATGTCTTTGTCCCTGTTGGCCTTCTACAAGAGCTTCTCCAGATGAATGTTGACGTGCGTAAGGCAAGTCTCTCGCTCAAATGGTGTCATGTCACCTGGTCTCTTCCGGGCCAATGCACGGTCTTTACGGATTTGCCGCAACTCTATAAGTGTATGCTAATCCTCCAGTTTTTTATTGTGCTGCTCCAAGTAATCTATCACCCACTGAGATCTCTAAAATTTCACGGTCAAAGTATCAATATCAGCCTTTTGTTCCTGGATGATCTCTTTGAGCTTTGAGCTAGGAGAGCTCCCATCAACATCGATCAAAACAAAATCAGTATCTTGGCCTCCCGAAGGGCCCTCATCGTGCATAGGCTTCTTGCCTCTATCTTGAACCTATACCTGTGCTGATGTCGAAGGAGAGGCCCTTTCCACACCATGTGGAGATAGTACTCGCGCTGCTGATGAAGATAACGAGACCCCTTCCACCCCTGGTGGAGATAGTACTCGTCGTGTTGCTGCAAATAAGGCTCTATGGCCTCTCTGATATGTCACGCACACTGGAGCATTGATAGGCTCAGTCTCAGGAACCTCGAACTGATGTGAAGGCTCTGCCTCATCATGAACTACCTCGGGAGGCTGTGGCGCTGCAAAGAAATCACGAGTAATGAACTCAGCCCACGAGATGCCCTGTAACCCAAGCTAATGCATTACAATGATTTTGATGAGCGCATAATGATAGATACTGTTATGTTGCTGCGCTGGGATATTATTTTGTAAAAGAAACGTCATCCGATCTATGTTATGGTACATGAAATATGGAATGCTCATCAACCGCACTCTCGTGAAATGCAGCAACAGTGGGATGTGATATGCATACAAGCATGAAAAGCGCCCTTCACAACTGAAGTACCTAATGATAAGTTTCATCAATGGTGCATACCCATCCTTCAGAAACCGAAATGGAAATACCCTGCTCAGGTGCCTCAAATATCCGAGTCTAATGTAAGGCTCATAATATGCTCTATCCAACTGCTGTTGCTTATTCCACTCTTCACCGATGTTTGGTATCCCGGTCGCCTCAGAAATAGTCTCTGGTGACAAAGTGAAATTCACTTCAGCAAGGTTTACACGACCATTATGCAAATGTAGGACAAATAGGCGAGCTAACTGATGATGATGTTGAGTTCGGGAAATCATCTCACAATACTAGAAACATGACTGACGCTGAAAACAATCCATTGCAAGTGGGCAAGCCTGCAATTGTGTCAAAGAAGTGGGTTCTTCCCTGACATGCCTGCCACTTTTGTGAGATCTCCTTGGCACATTAAGCTCGGTAGATGAATCATTGTCCTGCTCATACCCCTGCTCATATGGTGAATCTGTCTCTGACATGGTGCTGAAATGTGTTTGTCAACCGTGTGCTTGGTTGATTAGAAAATGAGCAATTGGTGTATTTGTTTCAATGCCCAAATGTGTCACATATATATCAAGGTGCCATAATAAATACCACAGTGGGAAAAGGACTGTCAAGTAAGTTTTGAATGTGAAGACAACCACTGTTTGACTATATGGGGATTTGGGGATTATAAGTAATGGGAATGGGTGATAGTGGTAGGGTGATAGGGATAGTGATAGGGAGGTAGTTTAGGGACAAGAGTCAATGAAATGGGAATATAAAGTGAAATCAAGGACATAAGCTAGCCCTTGAATGTTATGGCAATTAAGAGTTTGTCGATGGAGGGATGTGGTAGCAAGTGATAAGGTTTTGGAATTAACACATGGGACCAAAAGGGTATAGGGATATGGGATAGAGGATATAGGATAGGGACAGTGGTACTGTAGTGTAATAATGTGACAATAATGAGAGCCAATGAAAGTGGAATGATATTTAAAACACCAACCAACATCCAACACATCTTTTCAAAACCCTATGGAGTAGATTGCTATATGGGTATAGGGTTACATTTTAACCATTCAAACTCTTTAATTTATCCTCTTCAACACACAACAAAGATGTCTTCAAATAAATGAACAAAGGGTTTTAACTTACTTGGAGTGGAAAAAATTATTTGATTTTGAAAAATTGCAGAGTTTTGATGAATTTCGGGCTTGATGGCTCAATGTGCCGCGCGCACACCCAGTGCACCGCGCTCTGTGGGTGCGCCGCGCCTGTGGAAAAAAACACTGCCAGTTTCGGCCCAATGCACCGCGCGCATTCTATGTGCCGCGCCTCTTTCCTATGCGCCGCGCTATGTTATAACACACAGTCGGCCTTCCCAAAACATAGTTTGCTCTCCAACCTTGAAATTCGATTTCTCAATGAGATTTTGTGAATGTTTCTTGATGCAAATGGGTATATGACTTTGTGAAATATCTAGCAAGGAGATTGCTTTGATTTTTTCCTTCTCAAAACCCATTTTGTAATGTTCTTTTTATTTTGGTACTTTTTCATTTAATGAACTCTGTCTTTTTCTTTTCACTGACTTTCTGAGCTTTAACTGATGAAATTAGTTGATTTTTGTTGGGATATTGGCGTTGATGTTTGGCAAAGGAAAACCAGAGCCTTCTTTGAAATATTCAAGACGGAAAAATACATGATTATTACAAAAATTAATGCGATAATTTCTTATTCAAAATAGAGTTTTGAACAAGAAATGTCCTCAAATATGTCTGATGATGAAAAAATTTGATTTGAAAACTTATTAAAATCCTCCTCATGGCCAATGGGAATTTATTAAACATGTCAAAAGACCAAACCCTAGACTCAGAAACTAAAAGAGTCTTTTTGACCAAAATAATCATTTATGACTGTGAATGACATGAACTGAACTTTGATGATTTTGGAGAAATTTTGACCAACCCAGCAGGTACAAGCATGAGGGAAAACAAGAGACCAAACCCTTCCGTTAGTCAGTGGCATGCCCCTAATGGAATGCAGATGAACTAACGAAATGAGACACCTAAAAAATGAAATGCAAATAGAGAAATGATCCCTGACGGAGGGCTGCAAAGTCCGACTCTAACAGAGAAGAGGAATTGTTATTTTCCTCTGTGTTTTTAGAATAGTCAGAAATTCCAATACACATGTCTCAATTTGAAAATCACTAGGAAATTCCTTCCACAATGAAAGAAGGGGAGTTAGATTTTGCATTTCCATAACTGGGACGGGACCAATAGCAGAGTCCCCTCAAAGATTTGCAAATGTGTGAATGATTGTAACTGGCATGAGACCAATACAAGACAGAGTCAAAGATTTGTGAATGTGTGAATGACTCCAACCAGAATAGTAGCCAATTTATATATAGTTCATTTATGAAGCTATTTCTGAATGTGTGAATTAATCTAACCAGAATAGTACCAAATTTATATATAGTCCACTTATGAAAGGTGCAACTCATTGACATAAAATACGGCAAGTCGGTTTTTAGCGTTATCTAAGGGGGAAAAGACAATACAATATTATAAAATAAATGAATAATTCTTTTATAGTATTTTATTCTATTATAAAATAAATTAATTTCATTTAATATTAGTTTTTTTTCCTTGTATGGGATTTTTCTAATTTTTTGTATTTTTTATTGGGTTTTTCTAATTTGGAAAATGGACAAAATATAAATAATTTTTTAAATGCATTAAAATTGTTTCAAGTAAAAAAAAATTTTGATATTAAAAGCTTATTATTGTTGAAGATTATTAGATAATAAAGTTAAAAATTAGTTTGCAATATTAAATATTTATTATTTTATTTGGGAAATTGATTAAAATCGTCAAAATATTATTTGTGAAAATGATATGGAAAGAAACAAGTTCATTGTTTGATATGGTATTCCATTTTTACTTTGTTAGAGAGGTTTTAAAGTTTTTTATTTTCACTTATATTTATAATTGATTATTTGATAAATGATAAAATTTTTTTATTTACTTTTTATATAGCATAGTAAGTATAATCTAGGTTGGGATCACAACTATACATAGAGTTATATTATGATTTTCATCCATATTTAGCTTATTTCTGCAAGATCATCTTATTTGTCTTTATGGAGTACATAGAATTATTGAAATTTCTTTTGATTCTTCTCATGATGGCTCACAAAATATGAAAAATGTAACTATTTTATGTGGGATGCAAGAAGAAACTCGAGACACCCCTACCAACCTAGGCCTAAGAAAATATTTTGGGACAATCATTCAAGTCGAATATCATGGCTTTGCTATTTTAGACTTGCATGGTAAAGTCAAGACCCATATGTATGTTAATCCTAAGAAAAGTAGTAGCTTACTGCTTTTGGAAACACAATATGATGATTTTTGGTTGTTGGCTAACATAAATGGTAAGAATTATGGGTTGACACTAGTCTTCATCATCATATCATTTCTAGATATGCAAGGGAGGGTTCAAAGAAGAAGTGTTTGATTTCATAGGTGTTTCTCAACATGTGAAAGCTCCCCCAATGTAAATGTTATGAAACCAGCTCCAAAAATAGAAGAAAAGATATATCAATGCCTTAGAAATAAGCCACTTCGAGGGGGAAACCTCCAATACATTACGTGAATGAACAATTCTTGGATTATACAAATGACAAAACCTCCTTTCTGTATATAGGAGTCCATGGTACCACAATGTAATCCTAGCTGACCTAACAATAATAATTAAAGGGCACAATAATAACAATATGGGTGTTACAGGGGTACAACAATAAAAATAAGGGAGTTACACTAACAACAATAAGGGACTATACTAGTAATATAGGGACCTAACATGTTCCTCTCCTTCAAAAAAGTGTTCTCCTCAACACTTGTGTAGCTCCAGGTGCTTTTGTATGGAATTAGCATCCTTCCATGTAGAATCTTCAATGGGTAAGTTCTTCCATTTGATGAGATACTCTGAAATTGATCTATTTCGTAGTTGTCGAGTTCTTGTTTCTGTGACTGCTTCAGGTTCCAATATGGTTTTTCCTTCCTCATCAAGTTCTGGCAATATTGTTTGAATTGGAAGTTTGTCCCCTATAACGTTTTTTAAGAATGAAACATGGAAAACTAGATGCACTCGCGAAGAAGCAGGAATCTCCAATCTGTATGCCATCGTACCAATATTTTGCAAAAACTTGTAAGGACCATAGTACTTTGGCGATAATTTATTATCCTTCTTAGCTTTCTTGAGAAAATTTTTTTTATATGGTTGTAGCTCTAAAAATACCTAGTCTCCCACATCAAAACTTCTCTCACTGCGATGTTGATCTGCCTGTTGTTTCATTCGATTTTGTGCCAAATTTTGGTTATCCTTTAAGAGTTGGAGAACTTCTTCTTGATGATCGATGTGATCCTCCACTGCTTGAGCCCTAGCATTTTCCCCTAAAGAAGATGTGATGGATGGTGGATGATAGCCATAAAGTGCCATAAATGGTGTGATTTTTGCTGTAGTATGGAAGGAAGAGTTATACCACCATTCAGCTAGAGGTAACCACTTGACCCATTGTGCTTTCTTATCGGATACAAAAAAATGAAGATATCCTTCCAAACATTTATTCACTATCTCCATTTGACCATCTAATTGAGGATGATAAGATGAGCTATGAGCTAGTTGAGTACCCAAACAAGAAAAAAATTCCATCCAAACATTTCCTGTAAAATTGGGATCTCTGTCACTTACAATAATCTTCGAGTTTCCATGTAGCTTTTGAATTGTTTCCATAAATGCAGTAGAAATTGTACTTGCTTTAAATGGATGAGATAATGCACAAAAGTGTGCATACTTGGTAAGTCTATCAACTACCACCATGATGACACTCCTTCCTTCAGACTTAGGTAAACATGTGATAAAATACATTGAAATATCCTCCCAACGTTGAATTGGAATGGATAAAGTTTGTAGAAGATCCGGGGTCTTAATTGTCTCAACTTTATTTTGCTGGAAAACCAAACATTCCACCACAAAATTTTGAATATCATATTTAATACCATCCCAAAAAAATTCTTTCTTCACCCTGTGGTAAGTTTTTAAAAATCCTGAGTCTCCTCCTAAAGGAGAAGTGTGCAATTCCAAAATAATCTTTTGTTTTAGTTCGGAATTTTTGCAAATATATAAGTGATCTTTGTACCATAAGGAATCATTTTTCCAACTAAATGTATTAGATGTACTAGGATCTTGCTACAAATTTTGAATCAGAGTCCACACTTCTTCGTCCTTCTTCCATTCATCCGTTGCTTCGATTATCCAATCTAGTTGGATAATTGAAATGGCACAAAGAAATGCTTCCATCTCTTCATCATTTCCTGAGAGTGCATCTGCAACAACATTTAGCTTCCGTTTTTTGTAGATGATTTCAAAGTCATAACCCAATCTCTTTGTGACCCATTTTTGCTGCTCTTCTGAAGATAGTCTTTGTTCCAAAAAGTGTTTAAGACTATCATGATCAATTTTTACCTTGAAGTGTCTTCCCATTAAGTAAGGTGTCCATTTCTTTACTACATGTAGTATTGCCAACATTTCCTTCTCATAAATAGCCTTTTGTAAATACTTTCCTTTGATTGAATGACTTTCAAAAGCAATGGGTCTTCCTTCTTGCATTAAAATAGCACCAATACCATTTCTTGAGGCATCACATTCCACAATAAAGGTTTTTGTCAAGTCTGGCGTAGCTAATACTAGTGCTAGGCACATTGCCTCTTTAAGATGTTCAAAGGCGTTAGTTTCTTCAGGAGTCCATGAAAATGCATCTTTATTCAATAATTTTGTTAGAGGTGCTGCTATTCTCCGATAATTATTAACAAACTTGCGATAATACCCTATTAACCCGAGAAATCCACACAACTGCTTTATGGTTGTGGGGACTTTCCATTCCTTAATGGCTTTAATTTTGTTAGGGTCTACCTTAATACCCTCATGAGATACAATATGACCCAAATATTCCACCTCTTATACTCCGAAGAAACATTTGGATGTTTTTGCATACAATTGTTTCTCCTCCAATAGTTTGAGCACCCTGTCAACATGTTGAACATGATCCTTCCAAGACCTGCTGTAGATTAGTATATCATCAAAAAATACTAGCACAAATTTTCAAAGGAAGGGTTTGAAAATGGAATTCATCAACCCTTGAAATGTAGAAGGTGCATTAGTAAGGCCAAAAGGCATGAACAAATATTCATAATGACCCTCGTGAGTTTGAAATGTTGTTTTAAGAATATCTTCAATCTTCATTCTAATTTGATGATATCCTCAACAAAGATCCAACTTGGTAAAATAAATTGATCCATGTAATTCATCCAATAATTCATCAATCATAGGAATGAGAAATTTATCTTGAATAGTGAGCTTATTGATTCCTTATAATCTGGACACATGCACCATGATCCATATTTCTTGTGCACCAATACTACTGGAGTAGATAAAGAACTTTGACTAGGTTGAATTATACCAACCTCTAACATTTTTGCAATCGCTCTTTTGGACATAAGGATATTTGTAAGGCTTGATGTTTTGAGGAACACTTCCTAGAATCAAATGAATATCATTATCATGATGACGAATAGGTGGGAGTCCTTTGGGAGTATCAAACACCTTGGAATGATTGTCCAGGACTTTTGGAGATCTAGAGAAATAGATGATTTTGATGTTGGAACTTCCAGTGAGCATAATTGTGCAACTCACACCATTTCTCCTTCTTCAGAAGCTTTGTCATGACATTAGAGCTTATTATCTTTCCTGGCTTCCCTACAATACCTCATAATTTGATTTCCTTTCCTTCCAAAAAAAAATTTAAGAAAATTTCTTGAAAATTAAAAGCTATCATCCCCAAAGATTGTAACCATTGTACTCCTAGTACAACATCAACACTTCCCATTGGGATGGAAATCATTGGACTATTCAATACATATTCCCACATGGCTATCTTGATATTATGGCATTTTCTAGAGAAATTTATAGTTCCTCCATTTGCAACCATCACTTGACATTCTACTGGTGGGTATATGAAACAATTCAATTCCTTGGCTACCTTACAATGAATAAAATTATGGGTACTACCCAAATCAATCAACACTATTACCTTTTTCTTCTTGATATTTCCTTATATATTGAGAGTTTGAGGAGTGGTAATTCTTGCCAATGCATTACATGACATGGTCAGACACATTTCTTCTTCTTCTAGGGTTTCTTCCTGGTGTATATCTTCTACTTTTGAAGTTTCTTCTTCATTTTCTTCCTCCTCTTCACAATCTATGTAAAATAATTTCTTCTTAGCGCACTTATGACCTTTAGTGTATTTTCTCTCACAACTGTAGCAAATTTTTTTTTCTCTTTTTTCTTCCAATTGTTGTGGTGTCAACCTATTAGGATTTGGAAGTCTAGGAGTAGCAACACTTCCATCTTTATAGATGTGAGTGGTGGGCTTCCTTGTCGCCATAATTTTAAATTCAATTTTTCTTGCCAACCTGAATGCCTTCTCCAATGAACCATGTTCCCAAACGCGAACTTCATGTTGGATGTTATCCTTCAAAGTCCCTATGAAGACATCAATCTTGTGTTCCTCTAGAATATTAGGTACCATTATATTCAATTTTTGGAAGTCCTCAATGTGCTCTCGCACTGAACCTTTTTGTTTGAGATTTATCAATTGGCTAAAGAACATGTTTCTCTTTGTATCCTCATAATGTGCTATCATTTCCTCCATAAAAATTGATCAAGTGACAATTCTTTTGTGAGAGAAAATCCATCGATACCATACAAATGTATTTTTCTCTAAATGTAAAGTTGAAATGTGTACCTTTTGTGTGTTTTGCACATTATTGAGATCAAAATCTTACTCCATCTGTAGTATCCATGTTACGGGATCCTTGCCATCAAACCTCCTCATATCCATCTTTGGAATATGGTGGTTCTTCCATCCAACATTAGAGTTTATGAAATCACAATTAAAATTTATTTTGTTTTCATCATGAGTTTCCTCTACTATCTTTTCACCATTAGGAAAAATTTCTTGTATCAACTTTTTCAAACCTTCCATGTCTCCTTTTAGATCATTCTTCATGTTTTCCATGTTGTCTTTCATTTTTTCTTCCATGTAATTCATCTTAGCTTCCATGCTAGCTTCCATGCCATCCATCTTAGCTTCCACGCCTTTCCTTAAACCATCCATCTTTGCTTCTACGCATTTGTTCAAAACTTCCATTTCATTTTTTGTTGCTCTTTGCCAGAGAAAAATTCGGTGCACTTTCTCTTGTAATTTTGATAGATCATGTTGCAATTCTTCATCTTCATGAGTCATAGTAGAGTACTCTGAGGGCTTAATGTATGTTGAATTCTTTTTAGGAGGCATTTCAAAACCCAATGCTGAAATATATGGTCAATATACCCTTGGAATCACTTCAAACTATTTTTTTTACGCAAAACTTATGGAATTCGAAAAAAAAATACACACCTTTTTCTTGCTTTTGAGGAGCTAGATATTGAAACTGAATTATCTCTATGATTTTGGATCTTTAATATCTGAAATTTGGCCCTGAGATAGCCCTCTGAATCCAATTACAAATGCCACAAGTTTGACCTGATTTGGATTCTTGAAGTCAAAGTTGTGTCCAATCTCCTACGATGACCTAATTATGTACTGGTTCTGTATAGAGGATTTGTACGAATTTCTACGTGTCACTCTTTCCTCCTTTGGCTCTAAAATTGATAGAAAAGAAACTACATTCTGTGAACATGCGACCACTTTTGACAGAATTCCAATCCGATGCTCAGAGAGAGAGTTATGAAGATTTTTCCGCGATCACCACTTTGCGATGACATTCGAGAGCCTGACAAAGACCTAACTTCCATAGACCATATCTCCGAATATATTGTGAAACAGGCCCTAACATTTTGGAACAATGTTTCTCGGTATTTCAGCTCCGCGCTCTCCAAATTTCATCTTCTCAAACTTCACAGAAAAAATGTTATAGCCAACACTCCGCGATGACCTGTTTAGGTTAAATTCAGGAGCTTGCAAAGAGTCCTAACTTCCACAGAATATATCTCTTAAATATTGCAAACCAAGGTCAGAAATTTTGCGATGATATTCCTCAGGATTTCTACTTCGTACTCTAAAACATTCAGCTTCTGAAACTTCGTAGAAAAAAAATTATAGCGAAAATTCCACGATGACCTGTTTGGAGCAGTAAAACCCTAGAATCCAAAGCTCTGATACCAAATGTTATGAAACCAGCTCCAAAAATAGAAGAAAAGAGATATCAACGCCTAAGAAATAAGCCACTTCGAGGGGGCAACCTCCAATACATTACATGAATGAACAATTCTTGGATTATACAAATGACAAAACCTCCTTTCTATATATAGGAGTCCATGGTGCCACAATGTAATCCTAGTGGGGCCACAATGTAATCCTAGCCAGCCTAAAAATAATAATTTAAGGGCACAATAATAACAATATGGGGGTTACATGGGTAAGACAATAACAATAAGGGGGTTAGACTAACAACAATAAGGGACTATACCAGTAATATAGGTACCTAACAATAAAATACATGGAACCCTAAGCCACTAGTGTATTATTTTTAATTATCCTGCCTATGCTAAAATTTGGTTTGTCTTAAATCTTTTCCTCCATTTCCCAATAGGGTATGTGAATTTTTTTGGTCGTTTTTCTCTTTTTTGAGATTTTTTATTTTTTAATGTACCTTCTCCATCTACGTATAAATTTGTTCAGTCTCCCCACATGTTAGTGGATCTGTTGGTGTATTAGTGTGGGTTTTTTTACATTTCTCTAGGTTTCATATATGCAATTGCTAGTATAATGTTTGTTTTTATAGCTTCCTATTCTAGGGGAAATGGGGGTTTTTTTGAATTTTTTGCAATCTATTGTTTTTTCGACATCAAAGTTCGTTGTCTAGCTCTAGTGTCGGGGGAGTTGTGGTTTATACATTCCCAAGGTATATCGATTTCCATTGACCAACTGGGTCAACATGACCCATCAACATCATTATATCTGATGGGGTGTTAGTGAGATATTCCAAACTAGTATTCCACACATAGACACTTAATACTATGAGGTAGATGGTGGTTACCTTGCAAGGACCATGCCATGAACTTGGGATGAGATTAAATTGTTGCAAAGGAATTTTCGGAGGGATAGAAAAGCATTTTCAAATTCTAAACTTCTTTATATAGTCTCTCATTGGCTTTTGGACACTAGGCACACAACAAGATGGAGAATTCAATATATGCACATTTTCACTCTTCACTAGGAGCTCAAGACGGTCCTAGGGCATGTTATTAAGGAAAAACATGATGACATAAATGATAATATTTCTTTTCTCAATGAGATTCAATTGAATCAATGGAGAATGCAGTATAACCTCGACAAAAATAGACGCTTATATGGCTTATTCATTGTGAACTCAATATTCTCAGACCCCGAGGGATATGGCCATATACTCCAACTCTTATAGTTCATTTTATTCCTAGAATGACTCTCCTCTTTGACTGGTTCATGCTGCTTTTGTGGATATTTAAAGATGTCAAGTTTTTTGTAGTGCAATATTCTTATTTTTTATGTAAGAATTCAAATCTATCAAATACAAGTAAACAAATCTAGTGAAAATGATGTTGGTATAGTTTTGTAAAAGTGTCATAAGTGATGTAATCTTTTTGTTAATATAAAACTCTTAGGTCACAAAAAAAAATTGAATTATATTTAAACAATTAAATTTATCATATCGAGAGGTGTTCTATAGTCTAGTATTAGGGAGATTTTGTCATATAAAATTGCATTAAAAAATAATAAAATAAATTTTACATTATCAAATAACAAAATGTAATAACAAAAAAAAATTCCATCCATAAATAAAAACAAACTTATATTAAAATAATGTAATTGAAAATATATATTTTTTAGTTTACATTGTACTATGAGGAAAATGTGTATTTGTTACATTACTTAATATGTAATTGAAAAATGAAATGTAAAAAGAATATCATTGATATTACATGATGTGTTATTATTTCTATTTTTACTTGACATGTAAAATAAAAACATGTATTTAAAACAAAATCATATTAAAAATTTAGTTTTTCTATAACTAAAATATTTCGATGTCTAAATTAAATAACATAGTCCTATAAATATATATTTAATATTTTATTATATGTTTAACATCTCAAACACACACACATAGAGAGAGAGAGTTCTTGTTCCATTAATATATGCTTTCTAGTTCGAGGTATTGGGGAAAATTGTAATTCCTTCAATTTCTAATATGAAGCTTGTTGTAACACTATTTGTTTTTCCTAAGTTAGCATGAGTAGTTAAATCGTTTTGAAAATGTTAAGGTAGGATATAGATGCAAAAGAATGAAAAAAGTTAAAAAATGTTAGGAAATTTTTTATGTTTTGTAGGTATCCATGTCAATAAATTGTTAGGTGTTAGCTACCCTAAATAAAGAAGGAAAACTAAAAAAAAATATCAGGGAAGAAAAAAGAAAGCTTGATTCTGTTTTAAAATATTTGACTGGGTGCTAGTCTAAATGTGCCTATGGAAAAATGATTTATATGATTTAAATATCAATTATTAACTCATATCCTAAAGTTTTAAACCATAGTAATATATCCCCGCCATTCTTCCTTGTCATTTCATTTTCCTTAATCATTATTACATTTAAATATACCCCTATCATGTATTTCCCTCATTTCACTTTGTTAGCACTGAAAATGTTAATGGTGTAATCACCATTGTGTCACTGTTCTCAAATTTTTATTGTGTCTTAGTCCATGTCCAAAGTTTGATTCATTTCCAATAAAAGTTAAAAAAGAGTTCCAACATCAAGGTATTTTTAAGCGAATAGGTGCCATAGTGTTTTAGAGTCCTAAAATAAGTTAAAAGCTTTGTTTTGGCTTATTTTAGTGTTGAAATTTTGTTGATGTTTGGGTAATAGAATTGCAGTCATCTTGTCTGGAATAATAGCTACTTTTGTTGCAAATTTATTTTCAAAACCGTCAAGGGCAGTTATTTTTCAGAAATGGAAGTCATATATTCCACACAATGAAAAACACAACTATTTCACTGAGATTTTGGTTATCTCACAAAAGAGTCTACAGGTAAATAGGTAATTAGTTTTCAATGAGTGATGTAAAAGTGTCATGAGTGATGTAATCTTTTTGTTAATATAAAACCCTCAACTCAAAAATAAAAAAAAAATGTATTTAAACAATCAAATTTATCGTGTCGAGAGGTCTATTTTCTAGTATTAGGGAGAGTTTGTCACATAACATTGCATTAAAAAATAATAAAATAAATTTTATATTATCAAATTACAAACTAGTAATAACAAAAAAGAATGACATCCATAAATAAAAACAAACTTATAAAAAAATAATGTAATTGAAAATATAGCTTTTTAAGTTTACATTGTACTATGAGGAAAATGTGTAATTATTACATTACTTAATATGTAATTGAAAAATTAAATGTAAAAATAATATCATTGATATTACATGATGTGTTATTAATTCTATGTTCGCTTGACATGTAAAATAAAAACATGTATCCAAAACAAAATCATATTAAAAATTTAGTTTTTCTATAAATAAAATATTTCGATGCCTAAATTAAATAACATAATCCTATAAATCTAGATTTAATATTTTTTATATGTTTAACATCTCAAACACACACAGATAGAGAGAGAGGGAGTTCTTGTTCCATTAATATATGCTTTCTAGTTTGAGGTATGGGGAAAAATTGTAATTCCTTGAATGTCTAATATGAAGCTGATATCTAACTTTAAAAAAATTATTAATTGAGAGAGAGAGAGGGAGAGAGAGAGAGAGAGAGAGAGAGAGAGAGAGAGAGAGAGAGAGAGAACCTG
Source organism: Pinus albicaulis (assembly GCA_034641835.2). Lineage (NCBI taxonomy): Eukaryota > Viridiplantae > Streptophyta > Pinopsida > Pinales > Pinaceae > Pinus > Pinus albicaulis. Next base: position 56,125 of record JAXQQM020070215.1, on the reverse strand, counting down.
ATATCTAACTTTAAAAAAAATATTAATTGAGAGAGAGAGAGAGAGAGAGAGAGAGAGATTTAGGGACGTCTAATATGGAGTTGACTTGTAACATTTAAAAAAATACTAATACTTGAGAAACTATATATGTAGGGACCCTTAATTCTGTAATCATTATATAAGGGCATGTCTCTTGGAAGGATATTTTTGTACCATTCCCTACATTCATATTCCTAGATATTATAGCATAGTAGTTGATTAATTAGCTAACTATGCCCTAGGTTGGATTTTTTCTCATTAATTTCGTAATTCATGCATATCATATAATCATTAGAAACATCAAATAAAACATCATAATAACATGTACAATTTACCACATCATAACCATCATATATATGCCATGGATCCAAAAAACATTTTTATGTTAGAAATATTTTGAGTACATCGGTCAAAATCACAGTTTGAGGCCCATGATCATGAGCCACTACATATGCTAAATGTAACATCCAAGGAATAGTACACTAAAAATCTAATCCTCATTATGCCATTTGTAGCATAACATGGCATGAACTATACGTTGATGGATGCCTTAGCAATGAGCTAAGTTAACCTCGATAGCATGCCTTTGTAAGTTTGGAGGGATCTCATAAATTGATAGAGGTTGTATCCGTTTTGTCAATCTCTCCATAGTGCATGTAAATTTACACAAATCATTATGATCTTCTCCCTCTGGTTCATTAGATGATTTAGGGAAAACTCATGTAGCAAATATTTCTCAATGGTGCAAGGGTGACTAACCTAGGGGTCATGCTAGTCACACATATGCATATCAAACCAATCAAGTATTAATGACTTTGTATCCATGAAAAAAAAATATATAAATATTCAAAAATCACAATAACATTTAAACATTAAAAACATATAATAATACATTTTCTTACCAAGTGCATCCAAGTGCATGCTAAAGGATATGACAAGATTCAGGTCATTCAGAAAGGTAGTTCCTTGGTAAGCATAATCATTAATGACTATAATATGAATTTTATAGCATATAAAAAAACATATGACAAACCACTCTTGGGCATCTCCACCTAGTGTGGTTTATACAAAAATCTCCCATTTGTTTCTAAAATAAATGGGGACCATATTAAATATTTTACTCTTGCTAGCCTTACTGATCATTTTCCTGAGTGATAAGTTTCTCTCAATGGTTCTCCTATGTTTATTTTGGTTTATTGCAAGATATTTTTTCATTCTATCGTAAGTATATATCCATATTACCTCTTAGAGCAAGTAGTCAAGCAGAATCACAAGTACTCGATATCACTTATTTCTTAGTAGTAATATGCCCATCCAGCGTATACCTAATCCTAGGATAGCATGTCCCTTGACGTCTCTAAATGAACATATGCGTGGCATATATTTATCCATTTGTTAAACAAAATAGATATGTTGCTTGTTTGAAATATATTTTATTTCAATTTAAACTCCAATTCATATATCTACCCATTCGGGCTATCACTAAGCGCACCATTAGAGCCATGATTATTAATATAAGGGTATGTGCATGGAGTTGATTTATGCATTTTGGAAAGTGAGGGAATCTTGTCGGTGAAAAATAACTTGAGAAAGCCTTTTTAAGCATTTGATCGAGTCATTTTCAAGCCCTCAATTGAGTTTTTTGGGGGCTTAAAGATAGCTTGATGAAGCCTTCAAACAATATGTCAATCGATCTACTATGTAACCCGAGGTTATCCAGGAGCTCGAGCGAGCCACTTTTTTGAAATTTCTCATAAGTACAACCTGGGAGTACTTAACAATGTCAAGAGCTAAATCAATGGTTTATTAAACCCTCAATCAAGGTGTTTGAATTTTTGAATTTAAGATCTCAGTCAAGCGTTGTAAGTGCTCGATCGAGCTATTCATGGCCAAAAAAAGAATGTTTTATCTCCCCTTCTATAGATTTCTTTGAAACACCATTGTGTAACATAGTAGACTTAACCAAATATTTACGCTTATGTTGTCGAGTTGGACTTGTTAATTTGTGAAGGAGTCCTCTATTCAATGGCATATGAATTTGACATTATCGAATTCGTATGATATTTTTCATATAATTTATTTTAAACATAATACTTGAATTTTGTTTAGACAATTTGAAATAGGATAAATAAAAAATCAATAACATAAAATATTCAAAAGAAAAAAAATAAAAAATTATCAATATCTTCATTTACGAGTCCTCTTCAAAAGGGCACTCTTTATTTTTAAATTTATTTAAATAGTAGAAAAATTCTTATGTGAATACATGTGTTTAAAAAATGAAATTAAAATATTAATTCACCAACTTCGAAAAATAATAAAAAAGTATATAATTTTGCATAAAAAAAGTAAAGTTTTAATATGCATAACTTAGTTATCTCTATTTGGATCATGTTGATATGCATATTTTTTAAAAATTAAACATTTTAGACTAAGTTATGCTACGTGAACGCCTACACACTTGTTCAGATTTGTTGAAATTCGTAAGGATAAGAATTTCATTTAATCGAAAATTGACATATTATATGATGTTAAAATTTTATTCAAGAAATATCATTAGGACAAAAAAATAATTCTCAACAAATTGTCTTTTTACTCCAAATCAAAATTCACAGTGCTTATATCAACTTTGAAGGCTTCAATTTGATAAAAGAGTAAAGTTTTGAAATTTCATTGACGCATTTAGCCCAAAAGTGTAACAGATATTCATGCATTCACCTGATCAAGATTATATCTTAATTAATTAGTGAGTTCTTATAGATCCACCCATCTGATCCTAAATTCACACATGAAAATTCTACATGCCTCACACCATATATGAATGTAGTTTTATCAAGCTCACTTGATCAAAGGATTACACTAATCAAGGTAGTTAATCATGATTATGAAATAATAGCGAAAATCTAGTCTTTGAGTTATTGTACTAGTCAATACCCCTTGCACTTACGATACGTTATATAACCAGGTGATATATTAAACCTACGATTAAGGTAAAATATGATTAAATGTATAACCAAGTTTAAATCTAATTAATCACATATTATGGTTTAAATATAGTATTTGATCTTAAAAAGTGAATGATGTTTGAAAACCTCACTTGATCATGGATGCACAAACAAATGGCCTCGTCAAGGACTGCTTTGGCATTTATTCAATACTGAAATGACTCTATAGAATAATATTCTACATATATTTTTGAGATATATTACCATCATTAAGACAACACTTTAAGATATTGATTTCCCTGAAAAACCAAATCATTCACTCTAGGAACTCATCATAGCATTCCATCACTCCTACCTTCCAATGTATAACCTTAAAAAAAAAATTCTTGAAATAAAGCAAGTTCTTAAAAGAATATTTTATGCTGGAAATGTTTTCATTGAGGAAATATTTCCCTGTACTTGTGATAGTGAAAACACTTTATGTTTGATAAGTCTTTATTCTTTCCCTATACGCCTTGGGACTTCCTTCCCTTGGATTTATTTCCTTTTCTTAATAATGAAAATTCTTTTTCTTTGTCTCTAGAAGAGGTCCTGTCTTTGGTGTTTCGCCCTATCTCTTCTTGTGCCAAGTTGGACAAAAATCACTCCCACTCTCGTAATTTCTCCCTCCGATTCACAAAATACTTGTAGTTGTGCCAGCTCTTGGGAAGGCATAGAAGTGCTAGGTTCACCAAAACATCCTAGGAAACTGTCACACCAACACTTCGAAGCTTATTTGGACATTGAGTGAAATTATTTAAGTATTTTGGTATTGTCTGGCCCTCCTCCATCTTGATAATTTTGAGTTTTTCCTACAGTTCCAGATTCAAGTGGTCATTCCTATTCTAAAAATCATTTGTTAAGGCCTTCTACATAGAATATGGAGTTTCCTTTCCTAGGAGATTCAAGAAAATATTATCTTGAACTCCTTCTAACGGAATCCTTCTCGTCATTACTACATTATTCTTCCATGGTTCAAGAAGTTGAGCATCTGTTGTTGAGGGCCTCAGAATATCACTATCTATGACTTTTTTCAATCCATTGTCCTCCAACACTGCCTCCATCATGTCCTTCCATTCTATGTGATTTGAATTACCCTTAAGGGAATATTTGAGTCTCAATCCATAGAAAGACATCCTCATATGTTGTTGGTTGTGAAGAACAAATCTGGAAATTCGATTCACTTTTTCAAAAAAGCCTATGGTTCTTCTCTTCTATAGTGAGTCCTACACCATTACCATATATAAAATCCACATAGACTCAATTTTTCTTGTAATATGCTAAAACAAAATAGAGAATATATTTCTACAAATTTGTAGAAACCAAATAAGATCACATAATCACATGAACAAGAAAAGAAATAATTTCAAATACACAAAAAAAATATGTATCTGGGGAAAGCCTTAGCTAAAAACCTTGCAATAATACAATTTTATTTCCATTCCTGAGAAACCTCTACACTATCTTTTATTATCTCACTCTGATCCCAGCAAGAATGGTTTGATACTAAACCAATTTCTTGCCTCTAGGTTTTTGAAACTTTCTTACGAATTCTTGAGGGAATTGAGACCCTATTAATAAGGAAATTCCCAAGAATTGATTGCGTAATTAATCTAAAGCATTCTGCTGAACTCATGCAAGACCTGTACAATTTTCTAATAGTACAACTGATATTATACTTCCAATAACTCCAATATTAACTTGGCCTTCCTTAAAACAGAAATACAATATCTATTTATAGAAAATTATCAGTTATCTCATTGATCACTAGACGTGAATTAAATAATATTTAATTAAATGGACCTATGACTAGTTCTTCTCTTAGTTAAAACTAGTTATACTAATTTTAACTCAAATAATTAAGTTAAGTAATTAAAACTAAAAACAAACTCAATCAGGGCTCCTAAAAAGTAGGATACCCTCTACATGCCTCTATTTTGACCCTCAAATTGAATTAACTAAACTAACTAATTCATTCTAACTCGGCTAACTCATACAAGGTATCATCTAATGTGGAATTACAATTTCCTTCTAATTTAATTAAGGGAAAATTAAATTAGAATCCATTTTCAATATTTATAGTTTCCATTTGCAACATCATATTCTTGGACCAATACCATTTCTATAGTGGATATGGCAGCATCGAGACATGGTAAATATTCACGCTAATAATCATGAGGTATAAAAGAGATTCCCAAATCAATACATATTTCAGGGCATCAAACGCTTTCTGAGCAACGTTGTACCAATGGAAGGGGGCCCCTTTTTTAAGCAAGTGACTGAATCCTTTATTCAAATCAATCTAATTAGGGGAAAACCTTCATAGGAAGTTATCTTTCCCTTGGAGTCTTTGTAATTTAATGAGAGAAGAAGGTGCAGGAAAATTGGCGATCAACTGTACTTTTAGACGATCAATACGAATTTCATTTTTAGAATGAAAAAACCAAAAAATCCACCAAAACCAACACTAAACACATATTTGTGCTGGTTAATTTGAATTTTATAGTGTCTACAGTGGAGGAAAATTTCCATAATATGGATTGGGTGATCAAGATGATGTTTAGAATGAGTAGGGAGATCATCCAAATAGGGTGGCACGATGTGTTCCTAGATAATGTGGGAGGACAGGAAGCCTTCTCATTCACAGATGGTTTCTCAAGCTACGACTAGATCAAAATTTTTACGAAAGATATAAGAAAGATAACCTTTGTAATAGAATGGCGATCCTTTCAGTACATAATCATGAAATTAAGTCTGAATAATGTGTCATCAACCTTCTCCCGCATAGTAGTAGCTGTGTTTAAAGAATACATCCATAAATTCTTAGAAGTATACTTTAATGACTGCACAGTCTTTGAATTATTGAATAATCATGTCTCGAGTCTACGCCTGATGTTGGACACTTGGTAGAAGTATCAAATATCGCTCACTATGAAAAAGTGTATATTTTGTGTTCTATTCGGGATCTTGCTAGGTCATATTTTTTGTCAGCAAGGATTGATGGTGGATCCTGTTGGGAAAAATACTGAGAGGGGGGGGGTGAATCAGTATTTACTGCATATTCAAAACTTTCATTTTTCTTCTTCTAAAACGCATATGCTACTTTCCTGAACCAGACTTGCGTATATACGCGGATACCCTTTACGAAACTCGCGTATAAACAGATATCTAATTATGACATTAATTCTTCACTCAAATCATTCCTTCATTTATTCATCAGATATTCAATAAGCAGTAAACATGTGCAGTAAGAACAGAATAAATCATGACACGAAGCATCACACATGAACACCAGGATTTTTAGGTGGAAACCCAAGTCGGGAGAAAACCACCGCTGCAGTTGCTCAGCCTTCAATATTTTATTATAGAGAAAACATCTTACAACATATGTGCTGGTGCAGACTCCTACCAGCACGCAGGCACCCACCTGCGCTCGTTTACCGGCCTCTCCTGGAAGGGAGCTCCAACCCCCTGACTCGTTTACCAGCCTCTCCTGGAAGGGAGCTACGACCCCCTGATCTCGTTTACCAGCCTCACCTGGAAGGGAGCTACAACCCCCTGACTGAAGGCTACAACCTTCAGCATCACCTTGGACCACGTTTCATCGATTTTCACACTGGATCCAACCACTTCAATAGAACACAACTTGCAGACCGCAATTCATCATATTTCCAGACCGAACCCTTTCCATACTTTTAAGCACGAACATACATCATCAACAGATACATATCAACACAGATCAGATAGCAGAAACACAGCAGAACAGATCAGATATTTCATACCCCTTGCTTCAGCAAACCCTAGTTTGCATACGCTCTTTTACTTCACTGATTTCGCGTATATACGCGCTTCCGTCCACACAAACCAGCGTATACCTCAGTGTATATTTTATTGCGCATACGCGCTTTCTCTTCGCTGAAGCTGCGTATATACGCGCTTCCTCCGCGGCGAAGTAGCGTACAGATCTTCAATCATTACAGAGCAGCATACTTCATCAGATCAGATATTCAGTTCAGATCTACCCTTTTGCTTCAGACAGATGTTCGCCTAGATGCTCGCCTCATCACAGATCTAAGCCTTCCATCCACAATCGCATCTAGCAAATAACACTGCGGCAGATTCCAGATCCCCTTCTTCATCATTTCCGTGCTTCATACATTCAGATTTATCATTCAAGTGTAACCTTTCCACTCGTATATACTTCAGAGAGAAGTATTCATTCAAGCTCAGACATCTTGCTCTCACTCCTATCTTTTGCAAAATGAATTTCTTCTCCTTATATAGGTTTATCCTTTTTCAATACCATGAGCCCCTTTTTCAATACCATGGGCCAAAGCAATACCATGAGCCCAAAACAACCTGGATGGGGTCAATTAGGTGGATCATTACCCAATACAATAGGTCAATACCATGGTGGTTACCCCTCGTTTTGCACTTTTTGAGCGCTTTTGCCCATACGCTACTTGGAACGTTCCTTTCCGTGTGCATACGCGACTTCCCCTAGGCAGATCCGCATATACATAGAGACATACTCTTTTCATCATACTTTGAGCACATTCTGAATTCTTTTATTCATTGCCTTCTGTACACACTGTAGATACATCATGTTTTCTTCATCAAGAACATATTCTGTCTAGCACAACTTCATCAAGTAAGTTGTCATTATCTTCATCAAGTGGGTTGCCTTTCAAGGACAACACTCAGCATCATATTGTCAACAAACATCATATCACATTAGATTTACATCATTTACCAAGTCCATCAAGTCAAGCATAACTTCATGTGATGTGGCCTGTCATCAAGGACAACACATGTCATTAGTCGCATGTCTTCATCTTCATTCAGAGGGTTGCCATCAAGGACAACATCTTGCATCATATTTCCAACAATCTCCCCCTTTGGACTTGATGGCAACCATGATGGTGTTTGGTTACCACAGCAGATAGATATCATGTCACTCTCATTATCTTTTATTCAAACACCATGTCACTCTCCCCCTTTGACATCAAGGGCAAAGGGCGGATCAAAAACCAACATTCTCCCCCTGTGGAAGGAACATTCTGCAGATCTGATGTGTGCTGAAGTGGCCAAGCTCCCCCTGAGTTCATGCTGAATCTTCAAACATATTTTTCAATAAAGTACATGACTCATACTTACAACAAATATCCAACCAAGTGGATTTACATATGAGACTCAAGTACCCAACCAAGTGGGTTTACAAATTTGACAAGTCCTTACATGACTGAATATTACAATTTTACATCAAGGGTCTTAACAAGACCTTTTCATCAAATTACAAATATGACTTTAAGACCAACACCGGAAAGACCTCAAGAGAGATTATAAATCAGAAACACCATAATTCCAACAATGCATTATACTCAGCAAAACGAATGCTCCCCCTGAAACTGTGCAACGAAGCAATCTTTCCAAATGACTACGGCTCCCCCTTAGTTTGTGCATCCTGAAAACTTCCACCAACAAATCATCAAGACATCTTCAACAAAACATTAGAAATAGAATTATGAGAACTGGAACACCACCAGAGATACCAAACAGTATCAGAGATACCAGACAGCACTGCAGTTGTGCTGAAGAATGCTGAACCAACCAAAAAATTGTCAGCAACCAACCATACGCGGTTTTATGTGCCGGAACTCGCGTACATACGCGACTGTGTTTCAGGAAACCCGCGTATCCCAAGCCATCTTCTAAAAATTATGCATATTTTTTCTTTTGACTGGCAGAGACCACTCCCAGCTTCTGTCTTAGATGCTCGAACGCTTCCTTGGGCAGAGGTTTGGTATCAGCAGCTTGTTCTTTGGAGGTAACATACTCCAACTTCACCTTTTGTTCAAGCACTTGTTCACGTAAGAAATGATACTTGATGGGAATGTGCTTGGTCTTTGAATGCATAACAGGATTCTTTGAGATACTGATGGCACTTGTATTATCACACATAATGGAGATATGAGTTGCACATTTGATTTGAAAATCTTGGAAGGTTTGCATCATCCAAAGGAGTTGAGTGCAACAAGATGCGGCAGCTACATACTCTGCTTCAGCTGTTGATAAGGCAATAGAATTTTGCTTCTTTCTGAACCAAGATGCTAACCGGGGCCCCATGTAAAATGCACCACCACTAGTGCTTTTCCGATCATCAACACTTCCAGCCCAATCTGCATCAGTGTAAGCATGAAGAGTAAGATCAGCGTCCTTTGGATACCATAGACCAAAGTCTTGAGTTCCTTGTAGATATTTGAATATCCTTTTGATGGCCTGAAGATGAGACTCTTTTGGATTAGCTTGGAATCGTCCAACAATCCCAACAGCATGCATAATGTCTGGTCTGGTCCCAGTGAGATAAAGTAGACTTCCAATCATCGATCTGTATTCTCGTTGATTCACAGTGGGAGAATCATCATTAGAACTGAGACTGCATCCGGTTATCATTGGTGTACTTACAGGTTTGCATTCTTCCATGCCATACTTCTTCAGAATTTGCTTAAGATATTTTGCTTGTGATAGAAATATACCATCTGCAGATTGATGCACTTGCAAGCCAAGAAAGAATGTTAGTTCCCCAAGCAAAGACATTTCAAATTCTTGCTACATGACAGAAGCAAATTTTTGACTCATAGATTCTTCTTTACTCCCAAAAATGATATCATCAACATATACAACTACAATCAATAGTTTATCATTTTCAACTTTTGTGTATAAGTTGCTATCAGCAGACCCCTTTGAAAATCCTTGTTGATGAAGACATTTGTCAAGACGATAATACCAAGCCCTTGGAGCTTGTTTGAGTCCATACAGAGCCTTTTTAAGTCTACAAACAAGATTTGCATCATTTCCCAAAATGAATCCTTCCGGTTGTTCTATATATACTTCTTCTTCTAGATCACCATTAAGAAAAGCAGACTTAACATCCATTTGATAAACTTTGATTTGTTGATGGCTTGAGAAAGCAAGAAACATTCTTATGGCTTCAAGTCTAGCTACAGGAGAAAAACTTTCTTCAAAGTCTATACCTTCTTGTTGAGTATACCCTTTGCAAACCAGTCTAGCTTTGTTTCTTACAACATTCCCATTCTCATTTAACTTGTTCTTGAAGATCCATTTAGTTCCAATGACATTTTTATCATGAGGTCTTGGTACCAAATCCCAAGTGTCATTTTTTTCAATTTGCTCAATTTCTTCATCCATGGCATTATTCCAACATTCATATTTGCTAGCTTCATTGACATTGTGTGGTTAAATTGTGGATAGAAGTGCCAAATTACTAGAAGATCCCGCAAGAGTTCTCCTTGTTCGTACACCTGATTCCTTGTCTCCCAAAATTTGAGATTCAGGATGATTCTTTTGAACATATCTGGATGGAGCCTTTTCAGATAAATCATTTTCAGGTTCTTCATTTGATTCACTGTCTATATCATTTCTATTTGATGTAGAAGGCCATATGTCATCATCATCTTCTTCTGTTGTTTGTTTTTCTTCTTTAGGAGCTGCAGGGGACTCGTCAATAACAACATCAATACATTCAACAACCTTTTGAAGCCTCTTATTGTAACATGTGAATGCTTTGCTTGAAGATGAGTAGCCAAGAAGTATCCCTTCATCTGATCTAGGGTCAAACTTGCCAAGTTTTTCATCATTATTTTTGATAAAGCATCTACTTCCAAAAACTTTAAAATGCTTTATAGTGGGAGATTTGCCATACCAGAGTTCATATGGAGTTTTATCACTGTTCACCCGAACATGAGCCTTGTTGAGAATGTTAACTGCTGCACGTGCTGCTTCACTCCAGAACATGTTAGGAACATTAGATTCAGCAAGCATAGCTCTGGCCATTTGAACAATTGTTCTATTCATTCTTTCTGCTACACCATTTTGTTGAGGAGTGCCTGCTACAGAGAACTGTCTTTTAATGCCATGTTGTTCACAAAATTCAAAGAATTCATTAGATGAATATTCTCCTCCTCGATCAGATCTAAGACACTTGATTTTTGAATCCAATTCATTTTCTACCAGTGCTTTGAACTTCTGAAATTTTTCAAAGGCTTCATCTTTGTGTTTAATAAATGCGATCTCACACATTCTGGAGTAGTCATCAATAAATAGGATATAGTATTCTTCCCCACGTAATGACTTTTTTCTCATAGGTCCACAGATGTCAGTATGAATGAGTTCAAGAGGCTTACTTGATGAACCTTCTTTGGCATTAAATCGGACTCTGGTCTGCTTACCAAATTGACAAGATTTGCATATGGTACTTTCTGGAAGATTGATCTTGGGAAGATCACGAACAGCTTGAAGTTTTCTTGCTTTGTTGATTTGAGAGAAACTCAGATGTCCCAGTCTTCGATGCCATAGCCAATTTTCTGAAGATTTGCTTAAGTAACATTGTTCTATGCCGTTGAGTACATACAGGTTGCCTGGATTTCTTTTTCCTTTTATAATGATTTTACCTGTATCAAGATCACGAACCACACATTCTTTGGAACTGAAGACCACTTCTGCTCCTTGATCACACATTTGACTAACACTCAATAGTTTATGCCTTAATCCATCCACATACATGACATCTTTAGCCTTCACCTTTTCTTTTAGAAATACTGACCCTTTTCCTTTAATAACAGCAGGAGTATCATTTCCAAAAGTAACTTTCTTTTCCTTTTCTAGAGCATTATAAGTATGCAGTTTGCTTTTGTCACCTGTCATGTGTCTTGAACACCCGCTATCAATATACCATTGATTCTCTTCACCCTCTGCAAATAACGCTATCCCACAATTTTCAACTGGTAATTCTTTCTTTTTCCACACTTTAGAGCATGAGGGAACATGCTCTTTTGGCTGGACCTTGCTCCTGCATTCAGATTCTTCATGACCAAAGTTATTGCAATAAGTACATTCAACTTCATTTTGAAGCGGAGAAAAATTGTTATAGGTGTTCTTCTTTGGTTCATCATTCATCCTTATCTTTCTTGGTTCTCTGGTCATGATGGTTTTATATGCAACACATTGAACAACTTTATGACCAAAGTTGTGACATGTGAAACATTGACCATTGAAGTAGAAATTTCTGTGATCATGAAATCTTCTATTAGACTTTACCTGTTGGTTGTAGCCATTTTGAAAGATCTCCCTGTTAGTGTTTCTTGAATTGAGGTGATCTTGCTTTACCTGTAAAGATGCTTTGTTCCCTTGCTGAGTGGCTGAATGTAGAGAACCAGCAGTGGCTGCTTTTAGAGAATTTGGTGCTGATGTCTGAGAAGATTCCCCAGTATATCCAAGACCTATTTTTATAAAGGGAGACCGTTGTACCTTGATAATCTCATCCAAGGTTTCTGAACTTTTAGCAAATCCGAGATTGAGAGAATTCAATTTCTCATTATCCTTCCTTAGACTTACTACTTCACATTCTAGATCCTCCATGCGTTTTTCTCTTGCTTCAAGCTGATTTTTAAAAGTCTCAATGATTATGTTCTTTTCTTCTAGGCTTACCTTGAGTTGAATGTTTTCTTCAAGAAGATTATTGTCTTCTAGAGAATCCACAAAGGTACCCTTTTCTTTTTCACACTCTTTCATGAGAGCCCATACTTTTGCACCAAAATTCAGCAAGGCTTTTGTATGTATACTTCCCATTGCGACGGATCTCCTTCAAGCGATCAAGCTTCTGCAGAAGGACCCGCTCTGATACCAATTGTTGGGAAAAATACTGAGAGGGGGGGGGGTGAATCAGTATTTACTGCATATTCAAAACTTTCATTTTTCTGCTTCTAAAACGCATACGCTACTTTCCTGAACCAGACTTGCGTATATACGCGGATACCCTTTACGAAACTCGCGTATACACAGATATCTAATTATGACATTAATTCTTCACTCAAATCATTCCTTCATTTATTCATCAGATATTCAATAAGCAGTAAACATGTGCAGTAAGAACATAATAAATCATGACACAAAGCATCACACATGAACACCAGGATTTTTAGGTGGAAACCCAAGTCGGGAGAAAACCACCGCTGCAGTTGCTCAGCCTTCAATATTTTATTATAGAGAAAACATCTTACAACATATGTGCTGGTGCAGACTCCTACCAGCACGCAGGCACCCACCCGCGCTCGTTTACCAGCCTCTCCTGGAAGGGAGCTCCAACCCCCTGACTCGTTTACCAACCTCTCCTGGAAGGGAGCTACGACCCCCTGATCTCGTTTACCAGCCTCACCTGGAAGGGAGCTACAACCCCCTGACTGAAGGCTACAACCTTCAGCACCACCTTGGACCACGTTTCATCGATTTTCACACTGGATCCAACCACTTCAATAGAACACAACTTGCAGACCGCAATTCATCATATTTCCAGACCGAACCCTTTCCATACTTTTAAGCACGAACATACATCATCAACAGATACATATCAACACAGATAAGATATCAGAAACACAGCAGAATAGATCAGATGTTTCATACCCCTTGCTTCAGCAAACCCTAGTTTGCATACGCGTTTTTACTTCACTGATGTCGCGTATATACGCGCTTCCGTCCACACAAACCAGCGTATACCTCAGTGTATATTTTATTGCGCATACGCGCTTTCTCTTCACTGAAGCCGCGTATATACGCGCTTCCTCCGTGGCGAAGTAGCGTATAGATCTTCAATCATTACAGAGCAGCATACTTCATCAGATCAGATATTCAGTTCAGATCTACCCTTTTGCTTCAGACAGATGTTCGCCTAGATGCTCGCCTCATCACAGATCTAAGCCTTCCATAATCAGATCTAGAAAATATAAGAGCAATTCAGATCTAGATCCCCTTCTTCATCATTGGTGCTTCATACATTCAGATTTATCATTCAAGTGTAACCCTTTCCATTCAGATATACTTCAGAGAGAAGTATTCATTCAAGCTCAGACATCTTGCACCCACACTCATGATTTGCACAATGAATTTCTTCTCCTTATATAGGTTTTCCTTTTTCAATACCATGAGCCCCTTTTTTCAATACCATGGGCCAAAACAATACCATGAGCCCAAAACTACCTGGACGGGGTCAATTAGGCGGATCATTACCCAATACAATGGGTCAATACCATGGTGGCTACCCTTGGTTTTGCACTTTTTGAGCGCTTTAGCCCATACGCGACTTGGCACGTTCCTTTCCGCGTGTATACGCGATTTCCCCTAGGCCACTTCGCGCATACCAAGAGACATACTCTTTTTCATCATACTTTGAGTACATTCTGAAATCCTTTCTTCATGCACACTGTAGAAACATCATATTTTCTTCATCAGGAACATATTCTCTCAAGCACAACTTCATCAAGTAAGTTGTCATTATCTTCATCAAGTGGGTTGCCTTTCAAGGACAACACTCAACATCATATTGTCAACAAACATTAGATCATATCAGATTTACATCATTTACTAAGTCCATCAAGTCAAGCATAACTTCATGTGATGGTTTGCCATCAAGGACAACACATGTCATTAGTCGCGTGTCTTCATCTTCATTCAGAGGGTTGCCATCAAGGACAACATCCTGCATCATATTTCCAACAGATCCTACAAAGATCGATGTTATCCTTAACCTGCAATTTCCTCCAAATGTGAAGTAACAGTGCTAAATTTCGAGGCATACAGGCTATTACCAGAAGTTCATTCATGGCTACACACTGATCACTCCGTCGATGGATAAATTGTTAAATAAGGATGCCTCATTTTTTTGGGACGAAGACTACCAGAAGATCTTTGAATTTCTTAAGGAGAAGATGGTCACTGCTCCCATATTGGTCTTTCCATACTAGACGAAGGAATTGCATGTACATGTTAACGCTTCCTCCATCGCGTTGCGAGTTGTCTTAGCACAACCAGGAGCCGGGGAGATTGACCACCCTATTGCATTTGAAATTAGGAAATTTTCAAGTGCAGAGCATAAATACTCAACCACAGAAAGGGAAGGATTGGTTATGGTCTTTATGCTACAAAAGTTCCACCACTATCTGTTGGGAGGCCACTTAATATGTTTACTGACCACTCTACTCTGAAGTACCTAGTCAACAAGCCTATGATGGGGGGGAAGATATGGTGATGGTTGCTGCTATTTCAGGAGTATGAATTAGAAGTAGTTGTGAAACCTCAGAGATTGAATGATGGGCCAGACCATCTGTCACACATTGAAAGTGTAGAAGAGCCAACTAGCTTGGAAGGTAGCTTACAAGATGCACAATTATTCTCCATCAAAGTACTCGATGATCGCTTTGCATATATTATTCATTTCTTTACCTCTGGAAGTGAAACCACAGAATATACGATGCAATTGATGAATTTATAATTGAAAAAGTAACCATCTGTCTATAAAATAACATATAAATATAGATGTAAATCCCAAAAACACATTCAAATACTAAATTGTAAAACAAGCAACCATGATGGATGAATTTATAATTGAAAAGAAAAATGATCTGTATATAAAATAACATATAAATATAGATTCAATTCCATATAACATATAAAAAAATGGATTACCCATTTTTTGGGTAGGATAGAATTCTAATAGATTCACTTGTAGTGTACTAAAAATCTTTATATTGTAAAAAAAAAGGATCTAGATACTAATAAAAACGTTAATGAAATAGTGAGCACAATAATATCGAGAGCCAAAGTAGGAGACCTTTATTAAAAGATCACAATTTTCACTTACCTCTTCGAGGGGGAAACCTTCAATATGGCAATGATAAGTTAAAAAAAATATCGATGGAATATTTTATATTCCTTATTCCTATATATATACACTATGTTTTGTATTAATATAACATTCTATAGGTTTTTATAGACTTGATATTATCATGTATAATTAAATGTATCCTTCTAGCATAAGAACTAACCAAGGTATCGACTATTGTTTGTTGATTGGATATTTCAACTAGGAAATTCATCAACTAAGTTATTTAGTGAGCTTTAGTTTTTTCTTCACCGTTAGCCGTGTCTAATACGAGGGAAATTTAGTGATGACAAAGATTGTGTTTATGAAAATAAAATTTATGTTGTTGTTGCATTATTCCCTAGTCCATTATTTGAATGGGTCGTGTTGTTTGCAGTTCATGTGGTCATCCCTAAAAGCCCTTAAAGACTATTGATTTTAAATCAATGATATATTTATTTTTCAAAAACCATTTTTGGATTTTTTCTTTTGGATGGATTTTAAATAGGATTTTAGATATGTAGTTGGTTATTATAATTTATGCTTATAAAGTTGTCAAAATTAGCACAATTTGTGCCACCCTATAAAAAATGGATTACCCATTTTTTCGGTAGGATAGCATTCTAATAGATTCAATTGTAGTGTACTAAAAAAATATTTATATTGTAAAAAAACAGATCTAGATAGTAAGACAAATGTTAATGAAATCGCGAGCACAATAATATAGAGAGCCAAAGTAGGAAAATTTTATTAAATGATCACATTTTTCAGTTACCTCTTCAAGGGGGAAACCTTCAATATGACATAGATAAGTTAAGAAAAATATCCATGAAATATTTTATAATCCTTATTCCTATATATATACACTACGTTTTGTATTTATATACCATTCTATAGGACTAGTAGGTAGAACCTTCTAGTAAGCCATTATATATATATATATATATATATATATATATATATCAATGGAGATGGTCATTATGATTAAAGTCGTGCATAATAAAAAAAAAATATTATTACCTTATTCTTGATAGTGAATTCGTCATGGAATGAATCAACATGGTCAAACGTGACAACTATATGTAACCAAAACATAACACGTGGAATTGTAGCTTGCACAATGGTGACTTGTATACATCTCATTTAGGTTTGATTCACACTATGACTCCGTAGGGGCTACCTATATCATTCTTGCATATTTTGGATATGCTATAATACTAATAACTTTTACATTAATACTAATAAATCTCCTAAAACACAAACTTTTAATAATACTAATAAATTTTACATTAAAATTTAAAATGGCTAACTCTAAAAAGAGACATTCAAATTTAATAACCACAACTAATGCATACAGACGTCATTCTCCTATGGTCCAATTATAATGATTTAATTAGAATAGAAACTATTTCACAGTATTGCATTGCAAAATCATATAAACATGAGAAGATAAAAACAAAACTATCTTTTTATAAATTGAACAACTATTAATCAAAATTTCTTTTACTTTAAAGATAAATACTATTAGGTAGCATATAATTTCAACCCATATTTTTGTTCAATTATCAATATATCCCTTTTATAATTGAAAAAAAAAACGATCTATCTATGAAATAACATATAAATATAAATCCAAATACCATAAACATGTTTAATTACTAAATTATAAATCCAGCAACCATGATTGATGAATTTATAATTGAAAAAGCAACCATCTGTCTATAAAATAACATATAAATATAAATGTAAATCCCAAAAACACGTTCAAATACTAAATTGTAAAACCAGGAACCATGATGGATGAATTTATAATTGAAAAAAAAAATGACCTCTATATAAAATAACATATAAATATAGATTCAATGCCATATAACATATAAAAAAATGATCTTTCTATAAAATAACATATAAAAAAATGGATTACCCATTTTTTGGGCAGGAGAGCATTCTAATATATTCACTTGTAGTGTACTAAAAAAATCTTTATATTGTAAAAAAAAAAGGATCTAGATACTAATAAAAACGTTAATGAAATAGTGAGCACAATAATTTCGAGAGCCAAAGTAGAAGACATTTATTAAAAGATCACAATTTTCACTTACCTCTTCGAGGGGGAAACCTTCAATATGGCATAGATAAGTTAAAAAAAATATCCATGGCATATTTTATAATCCTTATTCCTATATATATACACTACATTTTGTCCTTATAGACTATTTTATATGTCATGTATAAATAATGGAATTTATAAAATGACTACCACCACAATAGTTTCAAATACTTGCAATAACATAAAGCACAAGAAGAAAAGTATAAATTAAGTTTCCAAGTTCCTTAGTTGAACTCTAATGGTTGCACTAAATATAGTTATTAAATGTTTTGAACAATAAATATAGTGATTAATTGTTGCAATAAATATAGTTATGATAGGAAATACCACTTATTTAGTACCTATTAGAAATTAGGCGAGTTTTTCACCTCTAGGATGCACTTGTGTGACATTAGGGACATCTTTCTGTTCCTTTGAGATACCATGAGAAAATAATTTTATTAGTGGATTAATAAGAGATTTTGGTGTTGGGAATAAAATGGTAGTGCTATAGAGGTGTTTCTATTAGGGAAAGCTTCATCATGATGTCAGAAAATATATTAGATTATGCACTATTGATGCCATCACCAAGCCTTCCATCAAGAAGCAAGAGTTGTACACTCCTCCACCTATCCTAGATAGGATTTAGGTGTTAGTATCCATGGATATATGTCAGGAATAATCTCAACCAATCATGATAATGACTCTACAATACTTGTGGTTGTTGATTGTTTCTTTAGGACAACCACTTTGGCAACCTACAAGAAGAGTTACATAATACTTCTTTGAGCATGATTGGCTATATTTTGGGATGTCATAGTTCATTATTTTAAAATAAGAATTATAGGTTTCTAAATTCTTTCAAGTCTAATATATGGTCAATGATGGACACCAAGTTGACCAAATCAACTCCCTTCCATCCCCAAACCAATGCTAAATAAAGGTAGTCAACATCATGATTGTTTGTATTGTGACAATGTGAAACTATAAATAACTACATACATCAGATGAGAATATTCCTTAAGTTAAATATAGTTACAATGCATCCATTCATGGCTATATTTTCCACAACTACAACACAACCATTTTCAATTGTAGTTGATGATTTTTCATTTGACCTAAATTGACATAGCTCTACCATTTTTATGTTTTAAGAAAAATCCTTCCATGCTCAAAGTAAGGAATATAGAGCAGCCAATTTTTTTTAATAGATATGACACATCAAAAAACATGTTCATGATATTTTATAGAAACCCAATAAACAAATTTGATTATTACCTTATTCTTCATAGTTAATTAGTCATGGAATGAACAAACATGGTCAAACATGATGACTACATGTAACCAAAACATAACATGTGGAAGTGTAGCTTGCACAATGGTGACTTGTATACATCTCATTTAGGTTTGATTCACACTATGACTCATTCACAGGGGCTACCTCTATCATTCTTGCATATTTGGATATGCAATAATACTAATAACCTTTACGTTAATACTAATAAATTTTCTAAAACGCGGAGTTTTAATAATACTAGTAACTTTTGCATTGAAATTTAAAATAGCTAACTCTAAAAAGACACATACAAATTTAATAGCCACAACTAATGCATAGATATTTCATTCTCCTATGGTCTAATTACAATGATTTAATGAGAGAAAAAACTATTTCACAATAATGCAATGTAAAATCATATAAACATTGGAAGCTTAAAGAAAAATTACCTTTTTCTAAATTGAACAACCATTACTCCAAACTTCTTTTACTTTAAAGAGTAAATCAAATTCTGAAATCATTATTCAATTGCAGTGTCATAAACATACCAAACTAAGAGAAAAAATAAAAACCGGAAAGACAAACTAATTAATTGATTAAAATTATTATTATATTAATCAAAAATATAAATAGATGAATAACATATAAATATATATCCAAATCCCAGTTTAAATACTAAATTTTTATAACATATAAATATAAATCGAAATTCAAGTTTAAATAGTAAATTATAAAACCAGCAACCATGATGGATGAATTTATTATTGAAAAAGAAACTGACTATAAAATAACATATAAATATAAACCTAAATCCCAAAAACACATAAATGTAAATCTAAATCCCATAAACACTTTTAAATACTAAATTGCAAAACCCATAAAATTTGTAATTAAAAAAAAATTTATCTGTCTATAAAATAATATATAAATATAAATCAAAATCCCAAAAACACAATCACATACTAAATTGTAAAACCAGCAACCATGAAAGATAAATTTACAATTAAAAAGAAAACAATCTATCTATAAAATAACATATAAATCTCATAAACGCGTTTAAATACTAAATTGTAAAACCATGATGGATAAAACCGAAATGATGAAGCGCGTTAAATACTAAATTTAGATGAAACAACTTTTAAATATAAATGTAAATCCCAGAAGCACGTTAAATACTAAATTTTAAAACCAACATGTTAAATAATAAATTTAAATGAAACAACTCTTCAAAATAAATCTAAATCCTAGACGCACGATAAATACTAAATTTTAAAACCAGCAACCTTATGGATGAAACAACAGGAACTATAACTAGAGCAGCATGGCAGCAGTATAACTATGATGAAGGGCATTAAATTAATTCGACACTAGAGCAAACCAAGATCAAACTACGCTGAACGTGGTATGTGCCGGTTGTCTGTACTTGGAAACAAGATCAGAAGAAGGGATGATTTAATGATGGATGTCGAGGATTGAACATGGAGGCAGGAGTGGTGGTTGCTGGTGCCATGCGAACTTGATTACGCAATTGGGAACAATGACACTGAAGTTCTGTTCTTCTCTCCTCTTTTCGCTGAGCCAGATTACGCAACTGGGAGAAATGACACTGAAGTTCTGTTCTTCTTTTCTCTTTTGGGTGAGCCAGAGCAACATAGAGAGGCTTGCCCATGACAATTTTTCTATTCATTTCTGCTAGTGCTCGGGATGTTTCCTGAGGAGATGAAAATGCTATAAATCCAAAACCTTTACTGTGTCCATGAAAATCTCTCATAACCTTGCATGAAGTGATAGTGCCATAAATAGAGAAAATTTCTCTTAGCTTGTTATCATCAATACTATCATGTAAGTATTTTAAATAAAGATTTGTTTCACATTGCTTCCTTAATTCAGATTTTTTCAAGGCTTTTCCGACATACCATTTCCTACCATCAACTTTCTTGCCGTTTAAACTATCAACGCACTTTGCTGCATCATCTGCATTCTCAAAATTGACAAATCCAAAACACTTCGAATTCCCCTCTGCATCCCTCATCACTACCACACTGGTAATTGTGCCGTAGTCACCAAAATAAAATCTCAAGTCCTCGTCATTCATTGACTCTGATAAATTGTTAACAAAAACATTATTAAATTTCGCTGGTTGTCGCTCCTCCTTTTTGATGAACGGACCAACAGAAATCGGTTTGTCGTTTATCACCACACCATTCAAATTTTTTATTGCATTTTGTGCTGCTTCGTCTTCTAAGGTTGCCAAATGCATCTGTGGCAACCTTAGAAGACAGAATCGGTCCGAACACAGAGAATTTATAATATAGATTTTTATTGTCTACGCTTTTTTCAAGATTCTTAATAAATAAGTTGCCTGATCCAGACTCGCGGATGCTAGGGTCGCGCTGTGAGTACATTATCTGAATAGGCTTTCCATGAAGGGGTGTAAAATTCAAGCTACGTAAAGCCTCGCGAGCATTTTCAGCAGTGTTGTAATTGACATAGGCATATCCGAGAGAAGTATTGGTTATGCCATCTCTGCAGATGCGAACACTGAGAAGTGGGCCAATCCCTTGGAAGAGTTCATAAATCTGCACTTCAGTAACATTGGGCTCCAGATCCCCCACATACAAATATTTCCTCGCGGATTCATTGTCTCTGCCAATAACATCTCCCTGTTGTTGATGTGAAACACGGGGTTCTCGTTCTTGGACCTGAGTCTGTGCCATTGCGTCTATGCTTATATTTTTATCTCTTATCTCTGCTCCTGTTAATGTCAAGAAACGAATGAAATACTAATTCAATCAAAGTAAAAATCCATATATAAATCTGCATATTTATTGTTGAGAAATGAATGAAATACGAATTCAATCAAACTAAAAATCCAGAGTCACTGTAAAACGAAGATTATTTTCAAACTATGAGAAAAGAGAATCAGAACTCACCACTTTTGTCTTTTGGCAGATTTATCGGTTCTTTTAGTGTAATGCTTTGTCGCTACAGAAATAATACGGAGAGGTGAGTGCGGAACCGATTCAATGGTCATGGTGATATACGTATTTAAATATGGTGGCTAGGATTTTCTAAATGTGGTGGTGTCAGGCCGACCCTATACATTTTATTTCAATGTGTTAGAAATTAAAACAATAATATGCAAAACTATATTATTAATAAAATACATTACACACATTTATACATGAATTAGTCTCAAGATAGGAAATCTATCTTGGACGTACAATAAGTTGGTTGAGGGAATATCTCAACCTCACACCAAATAAGGAAACTAGATTTAGCTAACCTAGGAAATAGGAACAGACTCTATTCATAGAGAGTCACAACTGGACAAGTAGGAATTACACATTCTAACACACCCCCTTAATGACTACTTGTCTCGATATCACTTCGCAAAATCTAGTGGTGATCAAACATAACAAAGAATATGTCGACGTCCATATAAAGGAGCAACCATCCACCGGAATGCATGGGTACCAACCGCTGCAACCGCTGGTCTCGTAGGATGTCCTTCGTATACATGGTTATGTCAACCATTATCACTGCATACATGTACCTGTATCTACAGATCCCCCTCCAACGTGGGTTTTATCGGATGACCCGTAACCATGCTCTTCCTTCATCGGGGTTTTATCGGATGACCCGTAACCATGCTCTTCTTTCATCGGGGTTTTATCGGATGACCCGTAACCATGCTCTTCCTTCAGTGGCAAACACTGACACAAAACTGTTTCCAGTCTGCTTCACTATTATACGTGGTTTTTAGCTGACCACAAACTGACACTGCAAAATGGTTTTTGGCTAACCATGAACCTGTAGTTACAAAGTGGTTTTGAGATGACCACGAACTTTTACGGGGATACACATACCTTTATAAGGTGTACATACTCCATCTCTTGGAGTTACCAGGTACATAAAGTGACCACTACAAAACCATCCTAGACTTGTTTACCATTCAACTGAGTGACTCATTATACAACATGCTATTGAGTCTATTCCAAGAAACTCATAAAAAATTCACACAAACTAGATTGATCTCCCTCATAGTAATTTATATTGGATTTTCATATTCATACAAGTGTGATTTGCTAGAGTAGCCAATTCTAACAACATCACCACCCATTGAGTTGGCTAAACTCAATAATTTTTTTTATGAATAATCCAAAAATACTTACCATACATACGAGCGATTATCATCATAATAGTTTAAATAAAATGATTATAACAAGGCTAGTTATAGGTTTTTTCTTCATGAGTCCGCCCTTTATTATCATCACAATATTTTAAATAAAATGATTATAACAAGGCTAATTTGAGAAGGGAGAAATTTTAAGAACCAATTCAATGAACTTGTTGAAAAAGTCACAAGCCATCTTTAATACATCTTGATCACATGTTATGAATTTATAAATAATAAATTGGACCATTCTCCTTTGCAATATCACTCACAACTTATTAGTGTCACATGACAACCTCTCATCTAAGATAATGTTTAGAATGGCATGACAATTAAAGTGTCTAACTTTATGATCACCTAGAGATTTAAAGTCTAACAACTAGGAGGCCACATTGGCCTTGTTGTGTGATTGGAATATAATTGAAAGACAACTTTTGTAAGGATTTTTTGGAACCTTTGTGTAATTTTTGTACTCTTATGTAACCGCAAGAAAATTTTAATAATTTTGTGGAATTTGTGATGGGATGAATTACCCTAGGGTTTGGGTTGAGAACCCAACATCCCAAGAATCATACAGCAATGAGAAGCAAGAAAATTTACAATCATAACAAGATCATAACATGTATAAAGCATTAAGATCATGAAGATCAAGAATGAGACAAAGCTTCTTTATTGATGTATGTAAAGATGTGTTGAGGAATACCACCTAATTCAGCGGCGACTCCAAGTGAAACCGTCCTCCAGATTCGTCGAGCCTAAGCCTCAACAATCCCCTTCCATAAATATACACATGGATGTCATATAAGAGGAATGAACATCTCCATGAAGGAAACAAGGGTTTCCACAATCTCGGAAGTGCAGCAGTCACATGGATAAATACGAGTTGATCACAGACTAACTGGCCATAATCTCAATACCTATCTCTCTCTCCACTTTAGGCCTTACCATGAGGTGGATTTCTACCACCCTAGAATAGTTGTTTTAGTTGGGATACATTTAGGCCACAGGCTCCTGTAGGTAGGCTTCCGGTGTAACCCATAAACCCCACCAAAAAAAAAGTAAATTTTATATTTTTTCATACTTTAAATTATATAAACGGGTTGGGTATAACTAGACCCGCATGTGCACGCTATTTTGGGAGGACAGAGTCATGTATGGAATTCAAAATAATGTTTTTTAGGTAAAGGGCCAAGTGTGAAAGAAAAGTGCTCCCCAAGGTAACACAGAGCATCAAGTATATAGAGGTGGAAAATGATGATATAATAGAATTGCAAGGAAATTTTTGTCTTTTTGTGTAATTGAAAGGGTCTTTTATCCTTAAAAAATAGGTAACCTATGTGGTTGTGGTGGAACATAGTTACTTAGAAAGTGCATGAATTGAGAAGAAAAGTGGTTGAACTACAAAATTTCAATTATGTCACATGTGATAATAGGGAAGAACATAAAAGAAAAAATAGAAAGATGGTAACTTCTGAGTTTAGTAAGAAGTAGTGAAATGGTATCATTCATTTGAGATTGCACTTTTAAAACTTATGAAAAGAATATTTTTAGCAACAAAATTATATAGGTATGTATTATTTTCCATAAATTTGTGAGTTTGCAGCTGCGCTAATGGTTTCTTTTAAAAGAGTCGACGATTTTTTTACCATGTCCAACTCTTTTGATAATAAGATGAGCATTTTAGAATATGAAGAGATACATTTTCCATTAGTACATCCATATATTTGGTTAATTTCGTTGTAGACTACCTCTTTCAACACTAAAAAGAGAATTAATGTCAATATCATCACTCAATAGAGGTTAGTTGTATGGTTGATATCACATATAGATATGGATAATATAGTAACATAGAAAATAGAGTTATGTTGAAGGAATATCATTTCTACATATGTTGAATCACATTGGATTTGGTTAGATGGCTTCCTAGGCTAATTTGCAAATGCTCACGTATTTCAATTATTGAGCAAGTTTAATAAACAATGCAAGATCCTCCATATTTGGAACTATTTCAAAGAATGACATGAGAAATGTGATTGTTATGAAGTGGATACATGCATGGAAATAACATTATGTGGGCAAGAAATGAGGTTCAAAGCCAATGTTTTCATTGATGTTGTAAAATCTAGTATTGGAT
Organism: Pinus albicaulis; assembly: GCA_034641835.2. Lineage (NCBI taxonomy): Eukaryota > Viridiplantae > Streptophyta > Pinopsida > Pinales > Pinaceae > Pinus > Pinus albicaulis. Next base: position 30,735 of record JAXQQM020070215.1, on the reverse strand, counting down.
GTTGTTTTTTACTATAGAAAAAGGGGACAAGAAAATGAGAAGACCAATTAATAAGGAATGGACATGCATAGAGACATTTATGGGAGTTGTCCAATGCAGATTGATCACAAGCATAGAGATGGGAAACAACTAAGGATACACATTCATTTAGTATAAGCATCACAAAACTATATAGTTAAAATAGGGTTATGGAATTGTTTGTTTTTTACTTATGTTTCTCAAATAGTAATGGTGAATGTGATGATTGTGAATCTAAATAATGTGTACATTTCCCAATTGACCAACATATAACCACTTAATTATTTCACTATCAACTATTTCACTTGATTATGATCATGTGTCAAATCTCATACAAGTGTGATGAATTAATATTTTATTAACTTTCAATTAACAAGAATTAATGTAGTACAAAATCTTGATCTAGTGGACTAATGTGATGGAACTACATTTTTCCAAGGGTATATAAACATCGCGGTTTCGTCAAAACTTAATGAATTTCCAATTTACTATTGGTTGGAAAATTTATTAAAGGGAAAGAATAGATTCAATGTATTACTAAATAACTCCAAAATCATTACCTTTCTTATTGGATTGCTGGTTATTAAGTGAGAATGTATACATAAAATGAAAAAAAATCAAATGTGTTTATGTATACCAAGATTATAGACCAAATGAAACTGTATACTACTATACAAACTGAGGTGTTGTGAAAAACTTCCTTTTGCAAATAATGTCAGAGAACAATTGATCAAAGGTACAATAATTTCTATATCATACTAAGAAACATAATGTTGCAAGAACATCTATTTTGCACTAGAGGTTTCTTTCTCTAGGAACTAATGATGAAGGGGGAGGGGAATTTCATGAGAGTGACAGAAATATTCATTGTATCCTATGTGGTTGTCTCGTTATATGTAGTACAATTAGTGAACCATGTGTAACAATTCTTCTTCTACGCAATATAAATTTTGTTTGAGTTGTACTCTATGTTCACTATGTTCGATCATTTTAGCATTGTGTTCGTATTATGTGGAGTAAACTATTTAAGGGATTTCTATTTTTTTTTTTTTTTTGAAGGATTTAGATGTTGAATTCTTGTTTAAGGCCAAGTATTTATTGCTAGCTCCGCACCAATTAATGTGAAGTCCAAATTGTTGTCATCTCCCGCTCAATTCTGAGGTCTTAGTTCTTGGATAGTCAAACATTTCATTTCCCTAAACAGCGACTCAAGTTACCAAGCATATGAAGGTAATTTGAATTTTGATCAGTCAATGCATTCCAAGGACAAGAACTTTGAATGTGAATAAGTAGATGAGGAAAATAAAGTGAAGTTTTTTGTCACAAGGTTTAAGGGACATGCAACCTGGTGGTGTGATGAATTGTGGAATGATAGGAAAAGAGAAGGAAAGGAAAACATTATAAATTGGGAAAGAGTATTAGGAAAAAATAAGATTAAGTTCCTATCCAAGGATTACCAACTAAATTTTTTCAAGCAGTTGCAAAACCTTAGATAGAGGCTTATGAAAGTGAGAGTATATTGAAGAGTTTTATAAATTAAATATTGGAGTTGGACACATTGAGTAGGATGTTGACAATGTTTCCATATATATTAAGGACTTGAGGTATGATATTTAATGTGAGATTGATATCATGACTATAAACATAATCAGGGATGCTTACCAAGCTACTTTAAAATATGAGTATAAGATTTCTAGAAAAAATAATTAGAGTAGAAGAAAATTTCATTCGAGAGGAAACAAACAAACAAGTAGCAAAAGAATAGGTGGTGAATTTAGAGAAAGAACATTTTTCCCTAGAGGCAAAGGTAGAGGTAGAGAATACCAACCTAGATTCTACATGTGTTGAAAGTTAGGCCATATGTCATGGGAATGCCCATATAATACTCCAACCTAGTAAAGGATTGTAAATGTGGTTAAATATAGAGTGGAGAATGTGAGTGTATTGGAAACTGAGTAAGCTTCTAAAGTTGGAAAATACTTGTTGTTGAAGAGGGATATAACTTATTTATGGAAAGGAATGAAGGAATCATTTATTGGTAAAATAATTTATTGTATGGAACCATGGTTCGATAGTAGGGTGCCAACAAAGGTGTCCATCACAGTCTATCACAACATCACCATTTTCATTCCTGCGCAAGGGAGAAATATATCACCCAAGGCATGGAAATACTATTAATTAATGTGTTGAGGAACTAGCCAGTGATATTATTCATTTCATTGATTTCACTATACAATAATATTCCCATAATCATTCATAAATCTTCAAAAATATCTCACACAAAAGAAAACGGATACGTTTTATACAATTTAATGGAGATATAAAAATAAATTGAAAAGACTACCAAACACATTTTTATTCAATCATAAGCATATACATACGGATCCCTGCAGAAAATTGCTCGCATATTATCTCATAGGATCTCGATCCATTACATGATATATCCATAGAAACTACATAAGATATTTTCAAAAAAATTCCAAAACCATTCAACATGTGAAGATTACAATAGAATGTACCAAAAGACTTTAATCTTCATTCCAACATTATGTTAACCTTTCTTCTCTCTCTCTATTTTAAACTTAATCTCGATGGCTATATATATATTCACTCCTTCTATCGTGTCCATGCTTTCTTGATTTAGCTTAACTTAACCATCTTGACATAATATATCTGCTTGGTGTACTTTTCACTTGATTCTTTCAAATGTAACATCTCGATCCTTTTTCCATAGCCTTCACGAGTTCCAATATAATTTTTTTCTTTCTCTTCTTGCCATTTTTTTTCTTTTCTTTTTTTCTTTATGACCTATTTTACCATTTTCTTTTTCTACTTGCACTTCCTATCTTCGTAGCTATTTTTCAAAAAAAAATTCTAAATGCTTCCAAAAATGAAGTACCCATTAGGTCACGACCAAAATGTATTGACTCACCCTTGATTCAACCCTTTATCTTCTCTCAGGGTTCTTCTTTTGGTTTCACAACTAATTTTTATGTACTCTACCCCTACACTAGTTCTTCTCCCTAAAAAAAGGGACCCAATTCTATAATGGTATGTAGAGCTTGATTCTTGAATGTGTTGTAATAATCAATCATATTTTTGCATGCATCGACAATGGTAGTAGACTGATCAATGAATTGGGTTGTATTCTCTGCAATTGGTTTCTGAGGGTATGAAGAAAGAAATATTTTCCACTGAGAATCTACGTCAATGTCAATCATATAATGCTATTATATATTTCGCATTGGAGCTAGGCTAAATGTATTAGAGGGCAGGTTTGGCCATGTGTGACTCTTCCTCTAATCCATGAATATTCTTATCAATCTCTTTAGCCTCACGAAACAAGGTTTGTTGTTGTGCTTGATATGTGATTGCAAGGGCTTTCTCTATTAATTTTTTTCTCTTTCCTTAGAATTGATATAGAGGATAATTACGCTTAGAATGAAATCCTAGAGAATCTTGAACTTGATGAAAAATCTCTTTTGATAACCACATGTGCTTCTAAAGTGTATCCTTGAGAGTCTATCCTTTCTCAATGCTATTATTGACATGCTACTGGAGTTTCCTTATAGGATCAAGAATATAATTTCTAGCTCAATAATATTACCACGAAAATCCTTGTTTGTGACAATGCTTTCAGTATATGTGGTCTCAAGAAACTCAAGGAATTATGTGGGCTCATATGAAGTAATATATTCTGACACATTAGAGGCATATTCAAAAACTACTAACCACTTATATTGGATTTTAATAGTGACTTATTAGACATGTTTCTGTAGTTTTTCTTCACCCAAGCACGAATGATCATGTTTTTCAACAATAGAGAAATGTTCTTTCTAATGTTACTCATGTGAAAAGACAGGTTCATTATGTTTTGAATATTTTCTAACTAATTTATCCTCCAACCACACTGGTGAAGTGATGATAAGTTGAAATAATTGTGATGAATACTGTGCTACATATTGTAAGTAGAAAGACTAACAATAAGGAGAACTTTTTCCTGCAATGTTTATCCACTCGCAATGGACTTATTGGATTATCCTTACTATGAAGTCTTTGTTTCATGGGTATCCTCTTACTAGAAATAATCTTGGACTTTGAAAATCATATGAGAACGATAAAGGGATAAGACATCTTCAAGGAATCTTAATGATCACATGCTGTGAATTTATAAATAATCAATTGGACCATTCTCCATTGCAATATCACTCACAACTCATTAGTGTTACATGACTATGCCTCATCTAAGATAATGTTTGCAATGACATGAAAATTAAAGTCTCTAACTTTATGATCACCTAGAGAATCAAAGTATAACAAATAGGAGGACACATTAGCCTTGTTGTGTAATTGGAATATAATTGGAAGGAAACTTTTGGAAGGAATTTTTGGTGTCTTTGTGTAATTCCAATGATTTTTTGTACTCTTATGTAACTTTAAGGAAACTTTAATCATTTTGTGGAATTGCAAGGAATTTTTTGTCTTTATGTGTAATTTAAAGGGTTTTTTCTCCCTAAAAAATAGGTAACCTATGTGGCTGTGGTAGAACATAATTACTTAGCAAGTGCATGAATTTGACTTAGGAGTGTCAATTGGGAAGAAAAGAGGTTGAACTATAAAATTTTAATTATGTCACATGTGATACTAGGGAAGGAAATAATAGAAAAAATAGAAATATGGTAACCTCCCGTTTAGTAATAAGTAGTAAAACGATATCATTCCTTTCAGCTTTCACTTTTAAAAATTATGACAGGAATATTTTTAGCAACAAAATTATACAGGCATGTATCATTTTCTAGAAAGTGAAGTTTGTTGTCAAAAAGTTTAAGGGACATCCAACCCTGTGTTGTAATGAATTGCAGAATGATAGAAAAAGAGAAGGTAATGCCAAAATTATAAATTGGGAAAGGGTATTAGGAAATATTAAGAACAAGTTCCTATCCAAGGATTACCAAATAAATATTTTCAAGAAGTTGCAAAACCTTAATTAGATGCCTATGATAATGAGAGTATACTTAAAAGTTTTATAAATTAAATACTCGAGTTGGATACATTGAGTAGGATGTTGAAAATGTTTCCATATATCTTAAGGGCTTGAGTTATGATATTTAATGTGACATTGATATCACGACTTTAAACACAGTCAGAGATGCTTACCAAGCTACTTTAAAATATGGGTAGAAGATTTCTAGAAAAAATAATGAGAGTAGAGTAAGAGTTCATGTGAGAGGCAACGAACAAACAAGTAGCACAAAAAAAGGAGGTGAATTTAGAGGAATAATATAATTACCTATAATCAAAGGTAGAGGTAGAGAATACAATCCTAGATGTTATAGGTGTGGAATAAGGCCATATGTCATGGGAATTCCCATATAATACTCCAATGTAGTAAAGGAGTACACATGTGGTTAAATATAGAGAGGGGAAAGTGAGTATAGTAGAAACTGAAGAAGTTGATGAAGTAGGAAAATCCTTGGTTTTCAAGAGGGATCTAATTTATTTAAGAAAAGGGAAAAATTAATCATTTATTGGAAAAGAAAAATTATTGTATGGATCCGAGGTTCAACAAAAGGCTTCCAACAAAGGTGGCCATCGTAGTCTAGCACAACATTTCCATTTTCATTCCTCTGCAAGTGAGAAAAGTCTCACCCAATGAACTCCAAGACCATTAATTTATGGGTTGAGCATCTAGAAAATGAAATTATTCATTTCATTTATTAAAATATAAAACAATATTCCCATAATCATTCACAAATCTTCAAATATCTCTCAGACAAAATAAAATGGATACATTTAGAGAATTTGATGGAGATATTTAAAAGAAAATTTAAAGTACTACCCAACACATTTTCATTCAATCATAATAATATACATATAGATCCCCACAACAAGCTTCTTTTATATTATCTTACAGGAGCCCGAGCCATTACATGATAGATTCGTAGAAACTACACAAGATCTTCTCATAATTTTTCCAAAACCATTCAACAAGTCAAGATTACAATATAATGTACCAAAAGACTTCAATATTCATTCCAACATTATGCTGACCTTTATTTTCTCTCTATTTCAAGCTTAATCTCTATGGCTATATATAGATTCACTCCTTTTATATTGTCCGTGCTTGCTTAATTTAGTATGCCTTAACAATATTTACAAAATCTAATTGCTTGTTTTACTTTTCACATGATTCTTTCAATTGTAACTTCTCGATCCTTATTCCGTAGACTTCATGAGTTCCAATGTAATTTTTTCTTTCTCCACTTGTCATTTTATTTATTTTTTCATGCTTTATGACCTATTGTACCATTTTATTTTTCAGCTTGCACTTCCTATCCCTGCAACTCTTTTCCGGAAAAATCGTTCAATATGCTTCCAAAAATGAAGGACCCAATAGGCCTCAACCAAAACCTATTGACTCATTGTTTTGTCAATCCTTTCTTTTCTCTCACAGTCCTTATTTTGGTTGCAAAACTAATGCTGATGTGTTTTACCCGTGGACTAGTTATTCTCCCTCAAATAAAGGACCCAAACCTAGAATGGTATGTAGGGATCTTGAAAGTGTTGTAATAATCAATCATAGTTGTGCATGCTACAATCATTGTAGTAGCCTGATCAATGAATTGGGTTGTGAACTCTGCAATTGGTTTATGAGGGTATGAAGAAAGCAAGATTTTCCACTATCATGTGAAAGGGTGTGGTGGCATGAGACAATGAAGCAGGACTATGTGGTGGAGATGTGGTGAGTGAAGGGATAGTTCATTACTCAATAATAGTTATAGGCCAAATGGGCTCTTTAGGATTTTCATTAAGGTTTTTTAGATTTTGTAGCATCAGATGGTGTTATAGTTTTGAAACCTTATGGAGAGGCTAAAACGCATGATTTCTCCCAAAGCCAGAAATTTCTTCTAGAAATTCCACATAGAGGGACCTCAATTAAATTAACTGATCATCATTTCAATTTTTCCTAAGTCTAACTTAGGAAAACTAGTTAATTAATAGTAATTAATTGAGGAAGGTTATAATTCACTAGAAATTCACACGAATCAATTTGGATATGATCTTAGACATCTAATAAGTTTTAATCTTGAGTTTTGGAGTTCCAACTCGTTGAAGCCTCGAAAGTCGCTGCAACAACATTAAGGGATAACCACCCAGTCTGGACCTTAAAGCAGCTCCTTTTCCATTTGGAGTAGTGGCTCCAACTGGTTTAACTAGGTCCAGTTACTTTTTCCCTATCACTATTGGTTTAAAATGTATGTTTAACTACCAATAAAGAGGGATATCAGATCACTTCTTCTTGCTGATCAGGCAAGAGAATGACCCTTAAGCTGATTTGGGTTCAGCCAAACCACAACTAAGATTTTGCCTCTTCGAGAAGAGGACTTAAAAGAATGTAGAACTTAATTTAAATGCAAAAATTATTCTATAATGCAAGCAAAAGAAACTATTTTAATCCGATCTCAATTAGGCATATATAGATCTATCCCAACTAAGAGCAAGATGTTTTTAAATAATTGACATTTAAATATGTTTGTTTTAAATGAATATCGAGTTAACGAAATAGTTCAATTAACTGATATTGTGAATACCAAACACATTCTATCTAGAGATCTCTTAACTGAAATAATTAATCAATAACACTTATTTCTTAAAATGACATTGATCATTTAATCAATAACTTAAATAATTAAGTAATAACATGCGGAAATAGTTCACAACATATCCCTATTCAATAAATCAGTTTTATAAGACAGTTTTCTGAGTAAATAGTTACTCACTCAGAAATCAGAATTCAGCCCATAACAATAGAGATAAATAATAACATAAATTAAAGAAAATTACTCATACTCACAGAAATACACAAGTATGCGAGTAAATTGACATATTCATATTATCATAAAATAAAACAAGCATTTAAAATAATAGTATCAAAAATACCAATTTATTAAGTCCATTTCTCCAACTTCGGTCTCTGATAGTCTTTTACAATGGTTGAACTTCTGCTTTCAAAATCAGAGCTACAGTAGTGCAAGAGTCTTTTCATTATACATAACTCAGAATGTAAAAGAAAAACCTCAATAATCTCCATATCTAAAATTCCTCTCCTCTCACCCTAAAACTCTATATTCTAATTACAGAATTTCTTTTTAGAATCCCGGAATTGCGAAGGAGAGAAGCCCCCATTACACTCTACAATCTTCCATTTATAATATTTTCAAAAGTATTTTTGAGAGGAAATTTTGTTGAAGAAAAATCTGTCCAATCCACTATTATTTGCTCAAAATTCCAATATTTAATTGTTGGAGCATTCTCATTGATTAAGATCTTTTTTCTTGATATTCTTCTACTATTTTCCTGCAAAAAGAAATCAAAATAAATTAAGATGTAACAATTAAGATCAAAATGCCATTCTGGCATTAAAAAAAATCCAATCAAATACAATTAAATAAATAATTAAAAAGGAAATTCAAGATTTCTATTGATTTCTGTGATGATTTAATTGGCCAAATATATTATTGATGAATGAATCTGCACTTTGGAAGAGACTTGGGCAAATGAAAATGAAGAAAATAAACTCAGAACATTGATTTTGTTTTAGAAATTAGGAGCTTGATCTTCTGTCTATTTTTAGACCCAATAAATGACTAAATATATTAGTGAATTCTCCTCAGAAATTTTCTCCTTGATTTTCTCTTTCTAATGAGCCATCTTGGGCCTCATTGGCCAAGTAAAACTCAATCTATGAGCTTCCAAAGTTGATAAGTCAAATCTAGCATAAATCTGGAAATTTTGTTGCTAGGCTAAAAATCATAATTTTAATTTAAAAAATCTAATCCTAAATTAGACTCTAATTATAGAATAATTAATTCTAACTTAATTGTTAATTATAAACTAAACTAATTGTTTAATGAACTGTTTATTCATTTTTATTTTTATTTTTCTGAATAAGACTAATTCTATTAAGAAAAAACATATGGTACAATCAGAGCTTGCTTGTAGGTGAAGCTAAATAGCAAGGGAGCTGGAAATGATAGATTATCAACCTCGGTCCCAAAGAGAAACTACGGCATTAGCAAAGGATAACAAGGGGAACAGAAAATAGCTAGCTAGACTAAGGAGTCGACCCAAAATGGGTGGAATCTCCAATCGACATTTTTTCCCTTTCTTCTTAGACCCAGCTATCATGACTTGGCTAGACAGGAACCACTTGCAAACTATTCTGTGCTAATGGAGGAATTTCCTTGTCTAAATCGAAGGAAGAAGACTCATGAGTGCGTGTTTGCGAGATCGGAGGCACTGAAAGATCCTTGGGGCAGGCTGGGGGTGCGTCCTTCGGGTGATCAACATTTTCTCCTTCCACTTCAATATCTTCCTCATTAGAGCTAGAGGAGTCTAAGTCATCCATAGGGGGTCTATCATATGGTTTCCAAATCTTAGACTTGGATTTGCGATCGTGGTTTTTCTTCTTGTCGAGGAACGTTGCACATGCATTCTGGAGATGCACTATCTGATGGAAATTGCGACACCTAAAGGCAGTGTTCTCATAATCCAAGGTTTGCGTCCAATGAAAGTCCCCAACCCTGAGGTTGATCTGATCAGGTAGCCCTTTACTAATGTCTATTTCTGCGCATATTCTGCCGAAAGTGTATATGCCTTTATCCCCCCTTTAGGTATCCATTGCTAGGAAGCGGCCTAAGGTGTCCCCAATCCCTTGAAAGACAACAAAATTCTAGAGATGCGCAGGGAGGTTTGGAAGCCGAACCCAAATGGGTATTTTGGTGATAATAGCCGTAGAGGGGTCGAAATCAGGGAACCAAGGAGTGAGGAACAGTCTTGCTGAACACCAGAACTAAGGGCCTCCTGTTAAGGCTTTGTTGGTCCAGTTGGAGTTGATCCACTAATATAAGTCAGCAGTATGGGGCCATAGGCCATTAAATCTACAGATGATGGTTGTTTCTGCAAACGTCTGATATTGAGCATGTAGAGAAGGATGAGTGATCTCAATGGAGGGGGTTTCTTCCATTTTGTCCACCAAGAAAGGCTTGGGAGCCTCAGCTGTCTGGGCAGGATTCTTGGAAGATTGTGCATGAACTGCATCTTTATAAGAGAAAACAGGAATCGAGGACGTCTGCCCAGATGCTCCTCCTCACAGAATAAGGGTAAAATTTACGAAAGCATCTCTTTAAATATTGTAATAAGACAAGGGCATAGGGTCTTCGAGCTGTTTACCTTTGTAGATCAATCTCTGAAGAGCTGAGGGGATACCCAACTTGAGTTCCAGATTTTGCCGAACATCATGCACCAGATCCGAAGCACACACCCAGAGAAACAATGTTTTTGCGGAGAGAAGTAGGATCTGAATCTGAAATCCAAAGGTTTTTTCAGAGGGCAATGCTACCTCAGCTTCCCATTCGTGCAGTTCCATAAGGCCTTGCTGTATTATGGTCTCCAATGCGCAGGAGGCGCTTATTTCTTGGGCTGTCTTATTTCTTGGGGCAGTCGCTGCTCGATTTTCTGCAAAGGCATGCGTAGAGGCTGCTTTGGGAGCAGAACACTTCCCCCAGCCATCGCTGACGGCGCTCTCGGTGGCACAATGGGGGTTGGGATCCTGAGATTTGAGCTCTAAGCCAAAGGTGATAGTAGCAACAACCTCAGGAGCATCATTTGAATTGGAAGCCATAGCAGCCTCACAGGCATTCTGATCTGGAGTGGAATCAACTGCGGCAGAGCTAAGATAAGTGGCCATGTCGGCGGTAGCAGGGATTGCAGAACCCTAGCTTGCACGGGAATTCTCAAATTTGACTAAATCATTTAGGAACGATAGATTGTTTATTAATTATTATTAATCTAATTATTAATTATATTTTAATTTAATTTAATTTATTATATTTTATATATTAATTAATTTAAAATTTAATATTAAATATTAAATATTATTTTAATATTAGACTAAAACTATCCTACCTCTTTACTCATACATTAATGTATTTAACCATGAATTCGAATCAATTCGAAATAACCAACGTGAGAGTGGCTTTAAATTAAAAGTCATGGTTTGACTCCATATCACATTGCACGAATGGTTTGACTCCATATTTTATCGCATAAAACCTTGAGTCAGGGTTGTATCAATTGAGGACTCCCAATACGATGTAGTGATCACATTATTATTTTTAAATGTAAGTGGTATGAAACTAAGGCTAATGCTTCTAAGTCCTTTGACTACTGAGCCATCACATATCGGTGATCGAGGAATGGAGGTCATTGGGGTTTTTTAAAAGAATGTTGTGATAAGAAATCCCCGATACGATAAAAATCTCTGATGCGATGTAATAAAAGTCCTTTTTTTTATTATATATATATCTATATTTATATTAAATTTATATTTAATTAATTTAATTATATTTTATATAATAATTAATTTAATTAATTTAAGATTTAATATTAAATATCAATTTTTTATTTTGGTTTTATTTTAATGATTTTTAATTAAATTATGAAATTATCTAAAGTGTATTTTCTTATCTAAAATACACCCATTTTGATAAAAATAAATTACAACCACTTTGACATTTTGAGTTTTCGAAATTAGTAATTTATTTGAAAATAGAAAATTGGAATAAATGACTGAAAGGCCGATGCTTTATGATTGGGCTGTATAAGTAAAAAATGAAAAATGTTAGTAATAACTAACTATGGGTTAATATTTAAAATAAATGCATTATTGAACTAAATTAATCACAAAAATGGAATATTGTACATTTTATGCATTTTTTGACCCAAGTGACATAATTGATTAGACTTCAAAGGAGTGCCATTTACAAACCAGTTGACCAAATGAGGAAAAACAAGTATCAACGAGAAGCTTATAAAAAATCGATTTCAACCAAGCAATCAAAACAAAAATCTAAAGAAGATGAAAAAATTAAGAAAATTGTGGGGTAATTAACTTAATAAAAATCCTAAAAGGCATTTAGCCAAAAATTTTATAGAAAGGGTCCCCATTATTTGAAGTGAACAAGTAAAAAATGGTGGGGGTTGTTTTTTACCACAACAATGGCGACATACGAGAGAAGAACCAGTTATCTCTGTTTGATATGAATGAGATTTTCCTAAAATTAAAGAAGTGAAAATTATTTTTGGAATGCTTGACAGGTTCATTAATTTGAATAAAAGCAAGAATGATCTTATTGTAATTTTCTTAAAATTCCTCATAAATTAAAATATTTCAAAACTCTATATCAATTCTTAATTAGTTGTAGGGATAAAGTAGGGGTCACTTTACAGCTTAGCTTTTAAATTGTACTCATTTGTAACAATTAGAGCCACTACTGCCAGCAAACATCTATAATCTCGACAGGGTTTCCTTTTAATCATGAATGATTCAGAATCCCATCTATTTATGAATTATTGACCTAGAGATAAATCCATTTATATATGTTTATTTTTTATTTTTATTTTTTTAGTTCTTAAAAGCCATTATCCTAGTTTGATAGCGAGATAGTTGACAATGCCATTCACTGGTTATAATTGGATTGAACAAGCTGGCTCGTGAGGAGACCCCTTGTCTTATAATTTTTTGCAATCATAAGCCATTACCCTGGTTTGTTTAGCATTGTTGGTAATGTCAGCCTATTTTTCCCCTATGATCATGGTAAGCAGGCTCATGATGAGACCTTGTTAAACACCATGTTGAAACACACACATGGTGTATGAGGAAGATGAACACACACAAGAGGAAACTCAACACAATGAAGGATAAGCGTGTAGCTCTCTTATTTTCCATTATACAAAGATGTACATTTACAGTACAATGGTGTGACTCTTGGTTTCATATTCCAAGGTCACTTGGACTCCATTGTGACTTTTCGCATTCCACACCTACTCATGTAGGATTAGGTGTTCCAACATCCCCCCTTAATATGAAGGGGTATGTGTGAGTCCAATAAAAGAGTTGTAATACAAATCTGCAAAGTATACATGGAAGTACTTGGGCTGAATCAACTCTCTGAAATGTTGGAAAAAAGAGATGGTTTTAGGATGACCACAAACGCTGGAATGCAAAACTTGTTGCAGTTCCCAGAACTCTTCCAAAACTGGCAAGAAGCTGAAAGCTGCTACTAGAGGAATTGTCCCTCATAAAAAAGGGAGACCTTCAAACTAAAAGAAGGGAGCTCTACTACCTGTGATGGTTTTAGGATTACCAACAACTATGGAATGCTTTGAAGCATTTCCTGGAACTCAACCAAAGATGGCAAGAAGCTGAAGCCTGCTAAGCTGAAGGCTTCTGCTAGAGGAAGTGTTCGTCATATATGAAAGGGAGACCTTCGACCTAGAAGAAGGGAGGTCTACTACCTGTGGTGGTTTTAGGTTATCCACCAACCAAAGATGATGGTTTAAGGTTTGCCACCAACCGAAGGTATGCTCATGGGCATCCGTGTCTCTGGCTACATCTCTGAATCTGGAATGATGAATTGTGGCTCAGGCTCGCTTGAACTGTTGGCTACAACTTTGAACATGGAATGAGAGATTGTGGCTCAAGCTCGCTTGATCTGTCGTCGAAGCTTGTACATGACCACTATTTTCCCCCCTGTCAGGGACAAGGTGAGATGATGGCGAAAACTCAATTGCAAGTTTGTTCAATATGCATGAACAAGTTCTGACATGTGTCGTAAACATCTTCTTGGATGTTGATGCCCATTGCCAAGATGCGATCCATCCAAGATGAATCTTGGTTCTTGTAGGAGGCTTGTGTCTGAAGCATCTGTCTGAAGAATGTGTGTGCCGACCACAGTGCTTGCATGGATGAAGATCAAAACAGTGATCTTTCATATGGCCAACTCGATCACAGTGTTGGCATTTCACAATCTGTGATTGTTGTTGTGGAGCAGGATCTGGAACAGCTGCAGGTGAACTATCATACATGAATCCGTCACTCTGAAATATGATGGGATTTGTGTAGTCTGGAATATGAAAGGACACATCCTTGTCATATCCAAGACCAGTTCGATGCTTGTTGTGGACAAGCTCTTCCCAAGGTCTGATGATGGGCTTGAGAAGTGCAGGTTGAACTGCTGCATCTGCATGTACATCTGCTTTAGTACAAGGAGGTGAATGTGGATCAACTGCAACTTTATCTTCTTTCTTCTGATGAGAGTCTTTCATAATCTTCTATACAGAAACAGGTTCAGAATGGTGAGTCTTTTGTTGAAGTTATTCTTGTTGGAGCTGAGATTCCAACTGCAAAAACTTAATATTTTCTTGTGCATCTTGTAAACAACTGTGAATTTTACAAAGAGCATCCTTGCTCATTTTTATCATGTCATCAACATTGGAATGAATGAGGTTATTCAACAACACTAATGCCTCATTGATTTTAGCCATTTCAACAACTTAGGCTCAAAAATGAAAGGGTGTCGGATTCAACCGAAAATGCACCTGTTTACAATGTGATTCAACAACAAATACAAATGACTGCAAAGAATTTCCAGCTATGGAAATCTCAAGTACAAAATCTGCTCCTCAAATGATGGAGGGAAATCAACAATGACTTACATCAACAACTCAAATTCACTGATTCCAACTATGAATGAAGAGGCAAATTCCACTCAAAATACAATGTTAGCTCAATACATATCTCTGCAAAATATTTGTAAATGCGCAGCTGAAAACACTTGTGCAATAATATTTTTATGGCAGCTAAATTTTCTTCTTCAAATAGTTGTTTTCAATGATGGCAAACTTGTCTTCAAATGTGAAATTCTTCAAAAAATCACCCTCATGTCAATGCCACAAATCATAAAATGTCAAATCTGCAATTTTCTCTATGTATAGTCCATTTGGTCACATGTCATTTTCTTCATTTCTGTTGTTCATATCTCTCTTTCCTCTCTCTCTGTTGTTTTTTTTTTTTTAATTAAAAAATAATTAAAAAAATAATTATTTGAGATTAATTAAAATGGAGTTTTAAAAATTTAAAATAGAGATTAATAATTAAAATGGAGGGGAATTTAATAATGAGGGAAGGGATTTTAAAATATGGAAAGGTAGTGTTAATTATATGGAGAGGGGAGGGTGTATATTAAAATAATTTTTTAAGAATCGAATTTAAAGAGGGGACGAATTGTGAAAAGAGGAGGTGGAATTTTAAAAAGTTTTAAAAATAAAAAAATTTGGAATTTAAAAAAGGGAGAAGAGATGGAATTAAAAAAGGAGAAATTTTATTAATGGGGAGGAGGGGATATTATAGAGATTTAAAAAATCGAATGGTGGGAGCCGAGTGTAATGGGAGGGGTGGAGTTCGAGTTGTGAGAGGCCGTAAGGGAAGAAGGGCGCTTGAATATTAAAAAATTAAAATGGGAATTAATGTGATGGATGGGAGGGATTAGAGTTGAGAGGCAGCGGGTTGAAAGAGCCATATGGCCGCGGAGGGGAGGCTTCACGGGTGTGGTTGCAGGTGGAGAGGAACGTGAGGGGAGACGCAGCATTTTTTTTGGGGACGGGGAAGAGCGTTGGAGAGGGAGTAAAGTATGGAGAGGGGGCGGCATTGAGGAGCGTTAGCTGGGGTGTAGTAAGGGGAGCAGGCTGCCGTGTGAGGGGGCGTATGGATTTTGGGATGTGAGTGCGTAATAGGAAAGCGCGAGGGCAACGTGTGAGCTTGTGAGGTATGAGGAATGGAGTTGCAGGGGTAAAGAAGGGAGCCGAAAGGCCAAAATTTGATTTTTTTTATTTTTTTTTATTTATTTTATTTATTTTTAATGTTAAAACAGCAGAGAATAGAGAGCAGAGAGCAGGAAATAGCAGAAATTTCAACTTTGAAAATAGTAGAATTTTTCTCCTTTCAAATACACAACAGATTTTTTTTCTTCAAATGTATAGCAAAACAAATCCAACTGTAGCAGAAAGTGCAGAAATGAGGGCAACTTCAGAATTTTAGTCTTCAAAACAGCAGATTTTTTCAGATATACAACAATCTACTCCATTGTAGAATTTAACAGTAGTCAGAAACCCAGAAACTTGTAGAGATTTTTCAATGAGAAACTCAGAAATTTTTCTCTCAGAAACCCTCTTTAAATAGTATTCCAGTAGCTCTTGAAAATGCAGCTTTTAATAAGCAGAAATTACAGAGAAAATTTAGAATGAAAACCTTCAGATGGGCAGTGCTGCTCCCAATTTCGAAGTGCTGCCACAGATTTTGAATGCTGCTCTTCTCCAAGATAAAATTTATGAATGCTGCAAAATCACTGAACGCTGCTCCTCTTCAAAACACTGCTGCTATTTTCAAAACAAATTCCTGAATGTGGCAAAATGTCTGCTACAGAAATCTCTGAGTGCTGCAAAAATGTCAAGAATTTTTGCAGAAATGCACAGGCCATAAACACCAATGGCTCACTCAATTTGGAGCAGGGCCAACAATCGCCCACTCTGATACCATGTTAAACACCATGTTGAAACACACACATGGTGTATGAGGAAGATGAACACACACAAGAGGAAACTCAACACAATGAAGGATAAGCGTGTAGCTCTCTTATTTTCCATTATACAAAGGTGTACATTTATAGTACAATGGTGTGACTCTTGGTTTCATATTCCAAGGTCACTTGGACTCCATTGTGACTTTTTGCATTCCACACCTACCCATGTAGGATTACGTGTTCCAACAGACCTCTTATCTTTTAAGTTTAAATATATTTTTGGATTACACTCTAGAAAAACAAAACTCTTTTGAACAAGGAGAATTATTGACTGCTTAAGAGTTCAGAATGACAATTTCAGAGTTAAAAGTTCTTTGCCATAAAGTGTCTTTACTTGGTTAAAAATAACTTTTCTTGACTGATAATAGAATTTTGAAAGATCTTAATAAAATATTGAAATCTCAAAATAATTACGATTTTGATGAAAAAGAAATTTCTTAGATTTTATGATACTTCGTCAAATTATTTTGTTTTGTAATCTCTTCCCTAAGTATGTCTACCTTTATAATAAGAAAAAACAATCCTTATTAAGAGATTTTAAGAAAAAACTAATAGTAAACTATTAACATTTTTTTTTCCCATGTATGCCAACCATAATTAGGTAATAAGAAGGCCTCCTATATATATCATGGAAATCACCAAAATTAAAACTGAAAATCAAAAGAAAATAATTCTTAAGCTAAATCGAGAAAAGAAATTAGCAATCAAAAATAAAAATGAAGAAATTTAAGTGGAAAGGAAAATCCTAATTTTGAAACAGAAACTCTAACAAGAATGTTTATACCAATGTCTCAACAAAATGAAGTAAAAGAAAATAATCATGTAATTATTCCTTCTTATGTTGAGTTTCAAATGAATTATGTCTTGCAGGGTTGTAAATGTTTTAGGCTCTAAATAGCAGTGATGATAAAATTCAGCCACAATGAAAAAAATTTGTCTGATGTCAATCTTCTTGTTTCCAAGCATCATGTTAAATATTTTCTAATAAAAGGGATGCTTAAAGAAACAAACTAAAAGTTTAGAAACTTCCTAGTGTAGTTGTTTCAACGAATATTATCGTTGTTTCATGAAATAAAACTAGGAGAAGAGTATAGGACTTTCAAAATATGATCTAGTAGATGATTGAAAGCTTTTATGCAGAGCTAGAAAATAGATTTATATATCAACATAATTTAAAAAACAAAACTGAAAATTAATGAAAATGGGTACATTAATCTTACCATTGGATAATTGCATTTGATCTTACCTGAAAGTTATCAGTTTCTTCAATACTATCTGATTTCTTCTTTTAATTAACATTAAAAACATGAAGAACTCAAACTAACCAAAACCCTATAATCCAAAATCATTATTTATTTTATTTAAACTAAAGCAAACAGTAAAATGTAAAAAAGGGAATGGTTTATGTCCAAGGAAATCGAAATTAAAACAAATGCATGAGAAATGAGATTGAGAATTTGCACTGATGAATGTTCTCAAAATATTATAAGTTTCATACAAAATCCATGATTTTTGTAAACTGTCCAAAGTTAAGACCAAATTTAGGATAATGAAATTTAAAGATAAAGAGGTCTTGAATTTCATATTTAATTATGGAATTATTTAAAACTAAAATACATGAGAAATCAAAATGATTTAAATATGCTGCAAATTTTTCATTGATTGCTTTAGTACCATAGTGGTTACCCAAAATTGCTTTTGAAATATTTCATACAACATAATGCCTTATCGGATGATTCGCATTGTACGTTTCTTCACTATGCTTAAAGTTCAATCTGCAAAATTTCACCTTTGTTGATATGCCATATATTGATTAAATGTTAATGGCATAGAGGCATGCATTGGATTCTATCGCATTGGAAGTTATAATGAAAAATTTGTGATATGAGAACATGCGATGAGAATATATGCGATGAGATGGAGCGATTGCGACATTGAATTATTGTGATATCAAGAATCGGGGAATAGTCGCATTATGCTTTATACTTCGCATATCACACATCGTATATCTCACATTACACATCGCACGTTGCACATTGCAGATTCGGAATAGTGACATGACCATGAATAAAAATGCAATGAAGCAATTGTGATATCGGCATATCGGAATATAGGAAAATAGTCATATCGAAAATTCCAATATGATTATTGCGATAGCGGCGAGGCGATGGATGATGCGTCTCTCAGCGATCAGCAAAATTACGTTGAAGATGTAATACAACATGATACGCCTATATGCGATGAAGAATGGACCCAATAAATTTATTACGAGATTTTAATATCATATCAGATTCGAGACATCGGTACTTTTAAAATTGTGCCCTTACCATTATTGCGATTGAACAGACGCGATATTTCTTATTAACTTTATTTAAATTTGATATTGGGTCCCTAATTATGTGGACATCACAATATTGGTAAATTCATTTTATCGGAGATCGGTGATTCAAGATAATGGGAGTATATTCAACTGAAAATATCTGATATGTGCAATGCGATATAGTATTTTATGAGAGAATGAGTGAGGTAGCACATTGAAGGTTTTGCATCAACAATTTGTTACCAGAATATGCTCAGAGCTACTTCTGATTATGATACAAATGGCTGTGATAAGGATGATGTGATATCAGAATCAAATAATTGACGAAGATGAGCGGGATGAGAATGTTGCTAATATATATATTCACTATAGTATGAGCAATATGAAAATCAAGTTGAAATGTTTCTCATATGAATCTTGCGATATTGTTTTAAATTTCAAATGGGTTTTCTAAATGAATGAAAGCAAAGTTCAAAAATTCTCAAATTCTAATGAATCACAAATAAAATTTCCCTGAGCCTGTTGCAAATTTGAAATGGGTTTGCTGCTTACTTCAAATTTTGAAAACAAATGAAAATCTGCAAATAAAACAGAACAAGAATAAAAATAAAATAAGGAAAAGAAAAACTAATAATAAATGAAAATGAACTTGTAAATGCGTACCTCGAAGGAAATTCTCTGTAGCTTTTACCTCATGATTCTTCGAATTCTTCCTTCGATTTAACAAAATTATGACTTTGTTCAAAATCATCTCATTATTTAGTGTAAATTAGAGTGAGCAATGAAGTTGAAGGAAATCAATTATTCATGTTCATAAATTTAAATTCATAGCATCCATCAGAAACGAAAATGAGAATATGTTCCCTTTTGAATTGCAACAACAATTTATTACCTCTGCTGATTCCGAATTAACTTGAAAAAAAGTTGTATTGTTATAGTGACTATTCAATAATACCTTTAGTAAATAAATGTGATACGTATTGTAGCAACAGATAATAAACTAAAAATCAGAATGGAATAAAGCCACTTATTGTGGAAGAATATCAACACAGATTTGAATGTGTGCACTCAATAAAATGGACACCCTGAAGGTCATTTTAACAAATTTTAAGGAAGATAATATAAAATTCATGTGATTATAGCGAAAGGTGAGACTGACTAATAATAATTGAATTGGAATTACGCTTATAATAGACAATCATATATTTCATGAGACAATGAGATCATGAAGCTTTGTATCCTCAAAACCTTTGACAAATAAATTTCAAAAGAAAATCTCAAAATGGAGAAAATTGGCTTTGAGGTGATCGATGCCAAGTGAAAACTCAATTAAATTCAGTCAAGACATTATCTGGGATAGGCAGAGATGTAGTTATAAGTAGAGGTATTGCTACAAAATATTTCATTTAAAAATGGGAAGCAAGAATTAGAAATTTTCTGATGAGAAGAAAATATTTTCTTGAACATGTATATGATATGAGAAGGGCTGATTGCTTGCTTTATTTATATTTGCAGAACTATTGAAAATGAATTAATTACATAAACAAACTAACTACATTAATTCTACTCTTACTCTAACCATATGCAGAAAAATGACTAAGTATAGTCATATTTCCAATGTAACCACTATCTCATTTTAATTCCTTCATATATACACAGTTCAAATGTTAGTAATAAAAATACAAATCTAATTAAACTAAGAAAAATAAATCTGTAAGTAGAATTTACAGTTATTGTTAGCAACTTATTTACAATCACCTTCTTTTCAAATGTCTTTTCCAATTGAATTCCAAATGGATCATAAAAATCTGGATGGGTTTCTATTAATGATTGGGAAAGGTTCAAAAGAGGCAATGACAGGCCAACTTGTGGGTATGTCCTTTTAAATTCAAAGGCTTGAAAAAAATTGCTAGTGTTATGTGTAAATGTTAAACTATTAACAATCTTCCATGAAGGAAAATTTTCAAATCAATTTTCAAATAGGCTAATGAAAAATGGATGGAAATCTATCAAATAAGATGGAAAGTTATTAATTGGATTGGATTGCTAGCCAGATTGTAAAAATACATTCTCTTGTTGACACTGCCTTTGAGAAGATAGAAGCAATTGACAATTAAAAAAAAACAATCTATCTATAAAATAACATATAAATCTCATAAACGCGTTTAAATACTAAATTGTAAAGCCATGATGGATAAAAACGAAATGATGAAGCACGTTAAATACTAAATTTTAAAACCAGCATGTTAAATAATAAATTTAAACGAAACAACTCTTCAAAATAAATCTAAATCCTAGACGCATGATAAATCCTGAATTTTAAAACCAGCAACATTATGGATGAAACAACCTTATGTGCCGGTTGTTTGTACTTGGAAACAAGATCAGAATAAGGGATGATTTAATGACGGATCTCGAGTATTGAACATGGAGGTAGGAGTGGTGGTTGTTGGTGCCATGCGAACTTGATTATGCAATTGGGGACAATGACACTGAAGTTCTGTTCTTCTCTCCTCTTTTTGCTGAGCCAGATTACGCAACTAGGAGAAATGACACTGAAGTTCTGTTCTTCTTTTCTCTTTTGGCTGAGCCAGAGCAACATAGAGAGGCTTGCCCATGACAATTTTTCTATTCATTTCTGCTAGTGCTCGGGATGTTTCCTGAGGAGATGAGAATGCTATAAATCCAAAACCTTTACTGTGTCCATGAAAATATCTCATAACCTTGCATAAAGTGATAGTGCCATAAATAGAGAAATTTTCTCTTAGCTTGTTATCATCAATACTATCATGTAAGTATTTTAAATAAAGATTTGTTTCACATTGCTTCCTTAATTCAGATTTTTTCAAGGCTTTTCCGACATAGCATTTCCTACCATCAACTTTCTTGCCGTTTAAACTATCAACGCACTTCGCTGCATCATCTGCATTCTCAAAATTGACAAATCCAAAACACTTCGAATTCCCCTCTGCATCCCCCATCACCGCCATGCTGTTAATTGTGCCATAGTCACCAAAATAAAATCTCAAGTCCTCGTCATTCATTCACTCTGATAAATTGTTAACAAAAACATTATTAAATTTCGCTGGTTGTCGCTCCTCCTTTTTGATGAACGGACCAACAAAAATAGGTTTGTCGTTTATCACCACACCATTCAAATTTTTTATTGCATTTTGTGCCGCTTCGTCTTGCTCAAAATGCACAAATCCATATCCTTTGGAGTTTCCAAATGCATCTGTGGCAACCTTAGAAGACAAAATCGGTCCGAACACAGAGAATTTATCATATAGAGTTTTATTGTCTACACTTTTTTCAAGATTCTTAATAAATAAGTTGCCTGATCCAGACTCGCAGATGCTAGGGTCACTCTGTGAGTACATTATTCGAATAGGCTTTCCATTAAGGGGTGTAAAATTCAAGCTACATAAAGCCTCGCCAGCATTTTCAGCAGTGTTGTAATTGACATAGGCATATCCGAGAGAAGTATTGGTTATGCCATCTCTGCAGATGCGAACACTAAGAAGTTCATAAATTTGCACTTTAGTAACATTGGGCTCCAGATCCCCCACATACAAATATTTCCTGGCGGATTCATTGTCTCTGCCATTAACATCTCCTTGTTGTTGATGTGAAACACGGGGTTCTCGTTCTTGGACCCGAGTCTGTGCCATTGCGTCTATGCTTATATTTTTATCTCTTATCTCTGCTCCCATTAATGTCTAGAAACGAATGAAATACTAATTCAATCAAAGTAAAAATCCAGACTCACCGCCGTAAAACACAAATGATTTTTAATTTACGTTCGTAAAGAAAATCAAAACCCACCACTTTTGTGTTTTGGCAGATTTATTATGGAGAAATGAATGGAATACGGATTCAATCAAACTAAAAATCCAGAGTCACCGTAAAATGAATATTATTTTCAAACCATGAGAAAAGGGAATCAAAAC
This sequence comes from Pinus albicaulis, assembly GCA_034641835.2. Classification (NCBI taxonomy): domain Eukaryota; kingdom Viridiplantae; phylum Streptophyta; class Pinopsida; order Pinales; family Pinaceae; genus Pinus; species Pinus albicaulis. The sequence goes on along the minus strand of JAXQQM020070215.1, from coordinate 7,966 downwards.
TCACCACTTTTGTCTTTTGGCAGATTTATTGGTTCTTTTAGTGTAATGCTTTGTCGCTACAGAAATAATACGTCGAGGTGAGTACGGAACCGATTCAATGGTCATGGTGATATACGTATTTAAATATGGTGGCTAGGATTTTCTAAATGTGGTGGTGTCATGCCGACCCTATACATTTTATTTCAATGTGTTAGATGGGATTGTCCAAAAAGTGCAAGAGGGGTGAGAGGCCCACGTTTCGAAGTTGTTATAGGTTTTTTCTTCATGAGTCGGACCTTTATTATCATCATAATAGTTTAAATAAAATGATTATAACAAGGTTAGTTATAGGTTTTTTCTTCATGAGTCCACCCTTTATTATCATCACAATAGTTTAAATAAAATGATTATATCAAGGCTAATTGGAGAAGGGAGAAATTTTAAGAACCAATTCAATGAACTTGTTGAAAAAGTCACAAGACATCTTTAACACATCTTGATCACATGTTATGAATTTATAAATAATAAATTGGACCATTCTCCTTTGCAATATCACTCACAACTTATTAGTGTCACATGACAACCTCTCATCTAAGATAATGTTTAGAATGGCATGACACTTAAAGTGTCTAACTTTATGATCACCTAGAGATTTAAAGGCTAACAACTAGGAGGCCACATTGGCCTTGTTGTGTGATTGGAATATAATTGAAAGAAAAATTTTGTAAGGATTTTTTGGTACCTTCGTGTAATTTTTGTACTCTTATGTAACCGCAAGAAAATTTTAATCATTTTGTGGAATTTGTGACGGGATGAATTACCCTAGGGTTTGGGTTGAGAACCAAACATACCAAGAATCATACAGCAATGAGAAGCAAGAAAATTTACAATCATAACAAGATCATAACATGTATAAAGCATTAAGATCACGAAGATCACGAATGAGACAAAGCTTCTTTATTGATGTATGTAAAGATGTGTTGAGGAATACCACCCGATTCAGCCATGACTACAAGCGAAACCGTCCTCCAGATTCATCGAGCCCAAGCCTCAACAATCCCCTTTCATAAATATACACATGGATGTCATATAAGAGGAATGAACATCTCCATGAAGGAAACAAGGGTTTCCACAATCTCGGAAGTGCAGCAGTCAGATGGATAAATAAGAGTTTATCACGAACTAACTGGCCATAATCTCAATACCCATCTCTCTCTCCACTTTAGGCCTTCCCATGAGGTGGATTTCTACCACCGTAGAACAGTTGTTTTAGTTGGGATATATTTAGGCCACAGGCTCTTGTAGGTAGGCTTCCGGTGTAACCCATAAAACCCACCAAAAAAAAAAAGGAATTTTATATTTTTTCATACTTTAAATTATATAAACGGGTTGGGTATAACTAGACCCGCATGTGCATGTTATTTTGGGAGGCCAGAGTCTTGTGTGGAATTAAAAATAATTATTTTTAGGTAAAGGGCCAAGTCTGAAAGGAAAGTGCTCCCAAAGGTAACACATAGCATCAAGTATATAGAGGTGGAAAATGATGCTATAATAGAATTGCAAGGAAATTTTTGTCTTTTTGTGTAATTGAAAGGGTCTTTTATCCTTAAAAAATAGGTAACCTATGTGGTTGTGGTGGAACATAGTTACTTAGAAAGTGCATGAATTTCACTTAGGAATATGAATTGAGAAGAAAAGTGGTTGAACTACAAAATTTCAATTATGTCAGATGTGATAATAGGGAAGGACATAAAAGAAAAAAGGGAGAGATGGTAACTTCTGAGTTTAGTAATAAGTAGTGAAATGGTATCATTCATTTGAGATTGCACTTTTAAAACTTATGACAATAATATTTTTAGCAACAAAATTATGTAGGTATGTATTATTTTCCATAAATTTGTGAGTTTGCAGTTGCACTAATGGTTTCCTTTAAAAGAGTCAACAATTTTTTTACCATGTCCAACTCTTTTGATAATAAGATGAGCATTTAAGAATATGAAGAGATACATTTCCCATTAGTACATCCATATATTTGGTTAATTTCGTTGTAGACTACATCCTTCAACACTAAAAAGAGAATTAATGTCAATATCATCACTCAATAGAGGTTAGTAGTATGGTTGATATCACATATAGATATGGATAATATAGTAACATAGAAAATAGATTTATGTTGAAGGAATATCATTTCTACATAGGTTGAATCACATTGGATTTGGTTAGATGGCTTCCTAAGCTAATTTGCAAATGCTCGCATATTTCAATTATTGAGCAAGTTTAATAAACAATGCAAGATCCTCCATATTTGGAACTATTTCAAATAATGACATGAGAAATGTGATTGTTATGGAGTGGATACATGCATGGAAATAACATTATGTGGGCAAGAAATGAGGTTCAAAGCCAATGTTTTCATTGATGTTGTAAAATCTATTATTGGATGTTGTTTTTTACTATAGGAAAAGGGCACAAGAAAATGAGAAGACCAATTAATAAGGAATGGACATGCATAGAGATATTTATGGGAGTTGTCCAATGCAGATTGATCACAAGCATAGAGATGGGAAACAACTAAGGATACACATTCATTTAGTATAAGCATCACAAAACTATATAGTTAAAATAGGGTTATGGAATTTTTTGTTTTTTACTTATGTTTCTCAAATAGTAATGGTGAATGTGATGATTGTGAATCTAAATAATTTGTACATTTCCCAATTGACCAACATATAACCACTTAATTATTCCATTTTAGAGAGGAAAAATAAACTATTTCACTTGATTATGATCATGTGTCAAATCTCATACAAGTGTGATGAATTAATATCTTATTAACTTTCAATTAACAAGAATTAATGTAGTACAAAATCTTGATCTAGTGGACTAATGTGATGGAACTACATTTTTCCAAGGGTAGGATGTTGACAATGTTTCCATATATATTAAGGACTTGAGGTATGATATTTAATGTGAGATTGATATCATGACTATAAACATAATCATGGATGCTTACCAAGCTACTTTAAAATATGAGTATAAGATTTCTAGAAAAAATAATTAGAGTAGAAGAAAATTTCATTCGAGAGGAAACAAACAAACAAGTAGCAAAAGAATAGGTGGTGAATTTAGAGAAAGAACATCTTTCCCTAGAGGCAGAGGTAGAGGTAGAGAATACCAACCTAGATTCTACATGTGTGGAAATTCAGGCCATATGTGATGGGAATGCCCATATAATACTCCAACCTAGTAAAGGATTGTAAATGTAGTTAAATATAGAGTGGAGAATGTGAGTATAGTGGAAACTGAATAAGCTTCTAAAGTTGGAAAATCCTTGTTGTTGAAGAGGGATATAACTTATTTATGGAAAGGAATGAAGGAATCATTTATTGGTAAAATAATTTATTGTATGGATCCATGGTTCGACAGTAGGGTGCCAAAAAAGGTGTCCATCGCAGTCTATGACAACATCACCATTTTCATTCTTGCGCAAGGGAGAAATGTATCACCCAAGGCATGGAAATACTATTAATTGATGTGTTGAGAAACTAGCCAGTGATATTATTCATTTCATTGATTTCACTATACAATAATATTCCCATAATCTTTCATAGATCTTCAAAAATATCTCACACAAAAGAAAACGGATACGTTTTATACAATTTAATGGAGATATAAAAAAAAATTCAAAGGACTACCCAACACATTTTTATTCAATCATAAGCATATACATACAGATCCCTGCAACAAATTGCTCGCATATTATCTCATAGGATCCCGATCCATTACATGATATATCCATAGAAACTACATAAGATATTTTCAAAAAATTTCCAAAACCATTCAACATGTGAAGATTAAAATAGAATGTACCAAAAGACTTTAATATTCATTCCAACATTATGTTAACCTTTCTTCTCTCTCTCTATTTTAAACTTAATCTCGATGGCTATATATATATTCACTCCTTCTATCTTGTCCATGATCTCTTGATTTAGCTTAACTTAACCATCTTGACATAATATATCTGCTTGGTTTACTTTTCACTTGATTCTTTCAAATGTAACATCTCGATCCTTTTTCCATAGCCTTCACGAGTTCCAATATAATTTTTTTCTTTCTCTTCTTGCCATTTTTTTTCTTTATGACCTATTTTACCATTTTCTTTTTCTACTTGCACTTCCTATCTTCATAGCTCTTTTTCAGAAAAAATTTCAAAATGCTTCCAAAAACAAAGTACCCATTAGGTCATGACCAAAATATATTGACTCACCCTTTATTCAACCCTTTATTTTCTCTCAGGGTTCTTCTTTTAGTTGCACAACTAATTTTGATGTACTCTACCCCTACACTTGTTCTTCTCCCTTAAAAAAAGGACCCAATTCTATAATGGTATGTAGAGCTTGATTCTTGAAAGTGTTGTAATAATCAATCATATTTTTCCATGCATCGACAATGGTAGTAGACTGATCAATGAATTGGGTTGTATTCTCTGCAATTGGTTTCTGAGGGTATGAAGAAAGAAATATTTTCCGCTGAGAATCTACGGTAATGTCAATCATATAATGCTATTATATATTTGGCATTGGAGGTAGGCTAAAGGTATTAGAGGGCAGGTTTTTCGATGTGTGACTCTTCCTCTAATACATGAATATTCTTATCAATCTCTTTAGCCTCACGAAACAAGGTTTGTTGTTGTGCTTGATATGTGATTAGGGAGCTTTCTCTATTAATTTTTTCTCTTTCCTTAGAATTGATATAGAGGATAATTACGCTTAGAATGAAATCCTAGAAGATACTTGAACTTGATGAAAAATCTCTTTTGATAACCACATGTGCTTCTAAATTGTATCCTTGAGAGTACATCCTTTCTCAATGCTATTATTGACATGCTACGGGTTTCCTTATAGGATCAAAAGAATATAATTACCCAGCTCCAATAATATTACCACGAAAATCCTTGTTTGTGACAATGCTTTCACCATATGTGGTCTTAAGAAACTCATGGAATTATGTGGGCTCACATGAAGTAATATATTCGGCATTAGAGGCATATTCAAAAACTACTAACCACTTATATTGGATTTTAATAGTGATTTATTAGACATGTTTTTAGTTTTTCTTCACCCAAGCACGAATGATCATGTTTTTCAACAATAAATGTTCTTTCTCTTTTTGTTACTCATGTGAGAAGACACGCTCATTATGTTTTTAATATTTTCTAACTAATTTATCCTCCAACCACACTGGTGAAGTGATGATAAGTTGAAATAATTTTGATGAATACATGTGCTAAATATTGTAAGTAGAAAGACTAAAAATAAGGAGAAATTTTTCCTGCAATGTTTATCCACTGGCAATGGACTTATTGGATTATCCTTACTATAAAGTCTTTGTTTCATGGGTATACTCTTACTAGAAATAATCTTCGACTTTGAAAATCATATGAGAAGGATAAATTGATAATACATCTTCAAGGCATCTTAATGATCACTTGCTATGAATTTATAAATAATCAATTGGACCATTTTCCATTGCAATATCACTCACAACTCATTAGTGTTACATGACAATGCCTCATCTAAGATAATGTTTGCAATGACATGAAAATTAAAGTCTCTAACTTTATGATCACCTAGAGAATCAAAGTATACCAAATAGGAGGCCACATTAGCCTTGTTGTGTAATTGGAATATAATTGGAAGGAAACTTTTGTAAGGAATTTTTGGTATCTTTGTGTAATTCCAACGAATTTTTTTACTGTTATGTAACTGTAAGGAAACTTTAATCATTTTGTGGAATTGCAAGGAATTTTTTTTCTTTATGTGTAATTTAAAGGGTTTTTTCTCCCTAAAAAATAGGTAACCCATGTGGCTGTGGTGCAACATAATTACTTAGCAAGTGCATGAATTTGACTTAGGATTATGAATTGGGAAGAAAATAGGTTGAACTATAAAATTTTAATTATGTCACATGTGATACTAGGGAAGGACATAATAGAAAAAAGAGAAATATGGTAAACTCGCGTTTAGTAATAAGTAGTGAAACGATATCATTCCTTTCAGCTTTCACTTTTAAAAAATATGATAGGAATATTTTTAGCAACAAAATTATATAGGCATGTATCATTTTCTACAAAGTGAATTTTCTTGTCACAAGGTTTAAGGGGCATGCAACCCTGTGTTGTGATGAATTGCAGAATGAAAGGAAAAGAGAAGGTAATGCCAAAATTATAAATTGGGAAAGAGTATTAGTAAATATTAAGAACAAGTTCCTATCCAAGGATTACCAAATAAATCTTTTCAAGAAGTTGCAAAACCTTAGATAGATGCCTATGATAATGAGAGTGTACTTAGGAGTTTGATAAATTAGACACCGGAGTTGGATACATTGAGTAGGATGTTGAAAATGTTTCCATATATCTCAAGGGCTTGAGTTATGATATTTAATGTGAGATTGATATCACGACTTTAAACATAGTCAGAGATGCTTACCAAGCTACCTTAAAATATGGGTAGAATATTTCTAGAAAAAATAATGAGAGTAGAGGAAGAGTTCATGTGAGAGGCAACGAACAAACAAGTAGCACAAAAAAAGGAGGTGAATTTAGAGGAATAATATAATTCCCTAGAATCAAAGGTAGAGGTATAGAATACAATCCTAGATGCTATAAGTGTGGAAAGTAAGGCCATATGTCATGGGAATTCCCATATAATACTCCAACGTAGTAGAGTGCACATGTAGTTAAATATAGAGAGGGGAAAGTGAGTATAGTAGAAATTGAAGAAGTTGATGAAGTAGGAAAATCCTTGGTTTTGAAGAGGGATCTAATTTATTTAAGAAAAGGGACAAATGAATCATTTATTGGAAAAAAATATTACTGTATGGATCTGGGGTTCGACAGAAGCCTACAAACAAAAGTGTCCATCATAGTCTAGCACAACATTTCCATTTTCATTCCTTCGCAAGGGAGAAAAGTCTCACCCAATGAATGGAAAGACTATTAATTGATGGCTTGAGCATATAGATAGTGGCATTATTCATTTCATTGATTAAAATATACAACAATATTCTCATAATCATTCACAAATCTTCAAATATTTCTCAGACAAAATAAAATGGACACATTTAGAGAATTTGATGGAGATACGTAAAAGAAAAGTTAAATTAATACCCAACATATTTTCATTCAATCATAATAATATACATACATATCCCCACAACAAGCTTCTTGTATATTATCTCATAGGAGCCTGCACCATTACATGATAGATTCGTATAAACTACACAAGATCTTTTCAGAATTTTTCCAAAACCATTCAAGAAGTCAAGATTACAATATAATGTACCAAAAGACTTCAATATTCATTCCAACATTATGCTGGCCTTTATTTTCTCTCTCTCTTTCAAGCTTAATCTCTATGGCTATATATAGATTCACTCCTTTTATCTTGTCCATGCTTGCTTAATTTAGTATGCTTTAACCATCTTTACAAAATCTAATTTCTTGGTCTACTTTTCACATGATTCTTTCAAATGTAACATATAGATCCTTCTTCCATAGCCTTCACGAGTTCCAATGTCATTTCTTCTTTCTCCACTCGTCATTTTATTTATTTTTTCATGCTTTATGACCCATTTTACCATTTTATTTTTCAGCTTGCACTTCCTATCCCTGCAACTCTTTTCCGAAAAAATAATTCAATATGCTTCCAAAAATGAAGGACCCAATAGGTCTCAACCAAAACCTATTGACTCACTCTTTTTTCAATCCTTTCTTTTCTCTCACGGTCCTTATTTTGGTTGCACAACTAATGCTGATGTGTTTTACCCCTGGACTAGTTATTCTCCCTCAAATAATGGACCCAACTCTTGAATGGTATGTAGAGATTGATTCTTGAAAGTGTTGTAATAATCAATCACAATTTTGCATGCAACGATCATTGTAGTAGCCTGATCAATGAATTGGGTTATGAACTCTGCAATTGGT
>JAXQQM020065003.1:0-62205 GCA_034641835.2 Pinus albicaulis | reverse complement strand
GAATTTGTACCAGGTTTATTTTGGTTTTAGATTTTAATGTCTTGAGAGGTTTTGATGTATTAAGGGTTTCCAAGTGTTACTAATGGTAAGTCCATCGTCGCGATTTAAGTTGTTCCATCTTTTTTCAATTTCTATAGCTTCTTTGATTTTCCTCTTTAGGTAATGGTCCTCTTTAGAGACAAGTCTGGCATCCTCCATTCTTATGTAATGTGAGGATGAGAAGGCATGTTCAGCTAAGGCGGATTTGTTTGTTCTGTTATGGGATAAGTCAATTGCATGTTCTTTTAGTCTAATGTTGAGGGATCTACCTGTTTCACCAATGTATTCTTTACCACAAGAGCAAAATATGACATAAACTCCTTTTTGAAGTTTAGGGTTTATAGGGTCTTTAGCAGAGTCAACCATGTTTAAAATAGTATTAGGAGGAGTGAAGGCGATCTTAATGTTGTGTCTGTTAAGTATTCTAGAGATTTTATCAGTTGTTCCTTTTATGTAAGGTAAAGAGATTTTAGGGATGTCAAAGGCCCTTTTTGATTTATTTTTATTAAGGGTTTGATGAATAGTTTTGTTGATGACATGCCTATTATAACCATTTTGTTGAAAGACAAGGCGGAGGTGGTTTATCTCATGTTCAAGCTGGTGGGAGTCTGAGATTCTAGACGCCCTGGTTGTCAGGGTTTTAATGATGCCAATTTTCTGTTTTGGGTGGTGATGTGAGTCGGCATGAAGGTATCTATCTGTGTGTGTCTTTTTTCTATATACCATGGTGCTAAGTTTTCCATCTTTCTTAGTTAACAGGATGTCTAGGAAAGGTAACTGGTTGTCTTTTTCAATTTCAATGGTAAATTTGATGTGTTTTGAAAGACTATTAATGTGGGCAAGGAACTCATATAATTTCAATATCTCGTGGGTCCACTTAGCGAAGATATCATCTACATAACGCTTCCATTCTTCAGGGGTGAATGGAAAGGATTTAAGGGCCATTTGTTCAAAATGTTCCATGTATATGTTGGCAATAATATGAGATAGAGGTGAGCCCATGGCAACGCCATGAGTTTGTTCATAAATCCTTCCATTGAAACTAAAGAAAGAAGATTTAATACATAATTTTAAGAGGTCTATTGTCTCATTATCAGTGACAGTTTTTAAAATGTTGATGGCTTCGTCTATAGGAATCATAGTATAAAGGGAGACAATGTCAAAACTTACCATGAGATCATCACTATGCATGTCTATGTTTTTGGCCCATTGAACAAAGGATGTAGAGTCTTTGATATGTGACGAGGTGTTTCCGGCAAGGGGGCGAAGTTTTTTGGCAAGATATTGCGCAAGGAGGTACGTAGGGGAGCCAATGGTGTTGACTATTGGTCTTAGGGGAATGCCTGCCTTGTGAATCTTGAGAGCACCATATATTCTAGGGGTGATGGAACTGGTAGGTGTGATTCTCCTTTTAATGGTGTTATCAAGAGAAGAGTTTTTTATTTTTTTGGTTACTTCTTTGAGAATTTTAGTGCTAGGATCTTTTTCCAAAATTTTATAGCAACCACTGTTGTTGAGGTGATCTTCCATTTTCTTAATGTATTCAACCCTATCCATTATCACTGTTGCATTTCCTTTATCAGCTTTAAGGATTATTATATTTTTATTATTTTTTAAGTTTTTTAAGGCATTTTTTTCTTCTTTGGATAAGTTACAAGGAGGAGACCTGGCATTTTTAAGAATATTCATAGGTTCTTGTCTTATCTCTTCAGCTTCGATGAGGTTAAGGTCTCTTATGGCTATTTATATATTGCTAATTATGTTGTCGACAGGAATTTTATTGGGGGCGATGGCAAAATTAAGACCTTTCTGGAGAAGGGACACCGAGATTTGGTCTAAGTTAAGGTTGGATAAGTTTATTACTGTGGGATTGTTAAATCCTTTATTAATTTTGAGGGATGGGATACCCTTGTCAATGTGTGAGTCACCATGCGGGGGAGAGACAATGAAGTTAGGAGTATTGGATGCGTGGTCCATCTGTTGGGAGGAGAGGGCTATAGGTTGATCGGACGGATCAAGGATCATGGAGCAGGAGTTTTCAGGAAAAGCAAAGTCGATTTTTTTAAACGAATTGCCGAGAGTGTTTGACCACGGTTTTCTTGATGGCGTTTTAATCGATGGTATGTTGCCAACATACGGACTGATGTTATCTTTATGTAAAACAGCTTGTGAGAGGGGACCGATAAGCTAAGATAGTAGAGTCTAACTTTTCTGGAGCAGCGAAGTGTAAATCATCGACAGAGTTGTAAAAATCGTTGGCTGTTGAGCATTCTGCGTGGATAGTGTTGTGATTTTTAAACGTTTCTGTGTGAACAGTGCTATGATTTTTAAACATTTCTGTCAGCTCCTTCAAGTGAACGCTATTTAAATCTAAAGAGTTTTTGACACCTTGAATGTTGAGGAGAATCGAATCATGGATATTTGATGTGTCGTTTTGGTCTGGGGAAGTGTTGACAGAATTGATAGGAGGTTTATCGATTGACTACATACAAGAGGTGGCGGTGGATTCCATGGGATGGTAGGAAAATCAGGGGTTAATATTGCCCAAATCAGAAGTTACGTTGGGACCAGCCTCAGACAATTATGTCTGATTCGTTACGTGCACACTGTCTTCGTTCAAAACCTTAATGACATCCTGTGCGTTGAGTAGGTGAGAAACGTGCCTATTGATTCCCGTGTTCTGGTTTGGGAGAGAGGTGGAGGGGGGTTCAAAATTTCTGATAGCGGAGGAGAGGTTTCCTGGTTGAGAGTTCAACGTGATAGAGGCGGCATTTATGGATAGCTTGGAGGCGCAGCTATTTGTTTCGGTATGGACATAAGAATTGAAATCATTAATCCCTATGTCTAAAACCATGTACGGGTCTACTATATCACAGAGGTGATTAGAAGCATTTGTGTGAGGAGAGTTGTGGTAGTTATCAGCGAAGTGTTTCGAGGGAGTCGTAACAGATTGACGCGGGTAATGAGATAGACTGGCGATTTTCTTGTCTTTCTTCGTTGTGTCTCTGCAAAGCCATCGATAGACTCTGATAAAGGAGAGGGCATCCAACGAATGCCATAAGTCACAGCGTAGTGTTGAGGCCAATAAGAGATGTAAGCCCATTAGTCACTGAGAGATTTTTATCAGGCGCAATCTGGTAGATTTTATTTGTGACTTAATTAAGGATTCAGTGAGTTTTTTGAACATTGGAAGGTTGCGACCATGATTTAGGGGATGTTTGCAGTAAGCGAATTTAGGAGTAAGGTTGTGATCTCTGCAGTTTTTCAAGAAGGCAAGGCTTGAGAGGAGTTTGGCCCTAGAAAATTTCAGTTTTTCAAAGAGGGTGGCGTTGACCATTAAATCCCTTCCACGGTAGGATTGAATGTTTTTAAAGAGAGAATCCATACAGGTGAGATAGTTTATAGAAGAGAGGAATAACCTGTTACTGAGTTTTGTAATCACCCAACGTTTCAGACTGTGTAAGTGAGTCCATCATCAGGGGTAGACGTCCAAAGATCTTTGAAAAGAAGAGAAATTAGGGCAAATAATAGAGGTATATATAGTGAATGATGAGGAGTTCATGAAAGGTCGGCTTTATGATGACAACAATTGAAATATTTAATTCAATTTATTATATATATATATATATATATATATATATATATATATTATTTTTGAAGTCTAAGGATGAAGCCAGCTAAGACCGTAATTAATTAATTTGTGGAAATGTTTTTAAAAGTTTAGAAGATATATTTAAATATATAATTTAATGAATTATTTAATTTGTTTAATTTAATATGTTTATTTAAATTATATATGTATTGTATACTTTGTAAAAATTGTTTAATTTGATATGTTTATTTTAAATTATGTAAATGTTGTATAGTATGTAAGATTGTTTATATTTAATTGATCATTTATTTATTAATTTATTTACTTATTTTGATTTATTTTATTTTATTTTATTTTGTTTATGGCAAGAAATGGATTCTTAGATATTTGAGAGGTACCACAAATCACATTATGCTTTATGGTTCAAACATTGCCTCTATTAAAGGATATGTTGGATGCAGACATTGTGGATGTAGATGGACAGAGGAGCACTACAGGATAAGTGTATTTATCGTAGGTGGAACAGCTGTCAGTTGGGTTTCAAAAACCCAAAGTGTTGTTGCACTTTCAACAACTGAAGCCGAGTATGTTGCTGCTACAGAGGCTAGTAAAGAAATGATTTGGTTACAAAGGTTTATGGATGAATTGGGTAAGAAGCATGATATGGGCACACTATACAGTGATAGCCAAAGTGCTATTCATCTTGCAAAGAACTCAACATTTCATTCTAGGACTAAACACATACATCCCAAGTACCATTTCATACGGTTAGTATTGGAAGATGGAGAGTTGAAGCTGGAAAAGATACACACTAGCCAGAATCCTGCAGATATGCTAACAAAAGTTGTAACCAGGGAGAAACTGAGAACATGCTCAGTTTCAATTGGTCTTCAAGGATGACGATGAAGATGAGGAACAGCTAGGTCCAAAGAGGAGTCATTGTCCAGCAAATGAAGCAGCGGTGGAGTTGCTACAATCAGTCTCCAAGTGGGAGATTGTTGGGTGTGGAGCCTGATTATCTTGTTTACTTTGTATCACAGCATTGGACCCCTATACCTTAAAAGGGGCGGCAACGCCACCCGTAATTAATCGCTGCCGTGGGGGGTCCAGGGGGGGGTGGCAGCGCTTTTTGGAGCCCCCCCCTGGCGAGGGCTTTCGTGGGCAGCGCCCCCGAAGCTAAAAACAGATGTAAAATTGCCTTGTAAAAGTATAGTAATTTCTAGTCAATCTGGGCCGTTCATTAGGCAAATGATCTGATGGTAGAAGTTATGTTTAGATTAGGGTTTTTTGCCCTAAAAGGCAACCCCCTTGTATATATGAGGGTATTCTATTGTAGTCATATTACTAGGTATTCTCAAAGCAGAAACAGATAGGGAGACTATGAGAGAGAACAAGAGGATATTACAAATAATGATTCAGCCTGAGGTTTTGTCTCCTTCAATTTTTTTTTTTATTTTATTTTTGCTGGATAATAGAAAGGAAGGACTGGTTTTTCGTGGTGGACATAGCCCAAACTGGGTGAACCACGTATATCTGTGTCTCTCTGGTTTTATGTGTTTTGTGTGCTTCTATTTTTTTCATATTTTATGTGTTGCATTGCTCCATAATATATAATTTTCAAACAAATTCCCCAAATCTTCATCAATGTTTACAAGGTATTGTATGAGATCTTCATATTAATCACAACAATTTTCAGCTAATGATAAAGATGGAAAATTTTCTTTATAAAGCTCATAAAATACCCTGTGGAAATCCTTTAAGGAAAACAAATTACTAGGGTCTAGGCCTTCGTACCATTCTCTAGCTTTCCCTTCTAATCCCATGAAAATTTTCATGAGGCAATCTTGATGCCATTCAACTTTTAACCTCCATACATGTATATGAAATTTGATGAGATGTAACAAGGGTCATCAAATTTTTCATCTTGAAACATAGGCAGGTTTGAAAACCAATCTATCTGAGGCATTTTGTGTGGGAATCTAGGGATGTGATCTCCGTTCATTGGAGCATATCTTCGTTGTATCCTTGGATCCATGTTTGTAAACCAAAGAGGGTCACTGCATCTTTTCAACCAGTCTAGAGTCTTCTACCAGTGGAGTCTTTAGGTCTATTGAGATTCGTGGAGTCGCCAGGTGGATGATTTCAACTTTGTTGTCCACCATCAGCATGATTAATGAATTCCTAGGGGAGTCTTTGAGAACTAGTGGGGTCAGTAGGCCTACTCGAGGCCAGTGGAATCGCCAGGTGGAGGACGCTTAGTGTTTTAAGGATTACTTGTTGTCCACCATCAACAACTGAATTCCAATCTAAGGATGTTTGTGGGTTTTCTGAGGTCCTAAGGAATACTTAGGATTTCACTCATCCAGAATGTCCCACCGTGATCACCATTATGTTAGGTCCCCGTAATTTGTCAGATTAGTAAGGGAAAATGTACAAGGGTAACATCAAACTAGTCTTTGGAGTCCTAGGACCTAGCCTTCCTAGACTTAGAGAGGGCTCTCTCTATTTTTGTGTAAAGATGTAACTTGATAGCTTTTATGGTTTTGATTTTAGGCTAGTTATAAATATTAGGGTTTGTTTGTTTGTTTTGATTGGTTGGGTGGGTTGTCAAGAAAAACAAATAGAGTAGGAGAGGTTTAGACCATTGGGCTATGGAGTTTGCAAAAGGTCTAGAAAGGTACAACAATAGGTCAAGGATGCTTCGGAGGGCAAATATAACAAGGCTAAATGGATCTTCAAGGCTTAGGTGAATGAGGTGAACAATAAATTGTGAACAAAGTAGGTGCAAAGGGAAATTAAGAATCCTTTGTCAAATACTACAACAAGAAAGGCCTATAAGAATACTATGCATGAAAAAAAAAACCAAATACAAGGCATACCATACTTCTTTGACTAAACCCTCGAAAGCAAACATTAGGACAAAAATCCAGTAAACCCTAGAGAGTAGGGAACTCCTAACCTCTCCAGCTAATCTACCTTCAGATAAATAAAATAGGCAAGATAACAATAGTGATGACCAAGAAGCAGGTAAATCCTAGGATTCTTTAATAATACTATAAATACCTTCTAAGAAACCATTTAAGATTAACAGAAGGGCATGGCAAGTTATAAACCTCTTCAGTTAAACCCTAACTAGCAATACTTCAAAGTAAAAACCTCAAAAACAATGTTTAAAGTGATTTCCAAAGGGCAGGGCTTACCATAAACCTCTTTGACATTGACTCCATTGAATCATTCATGAGACAAACAAGATGAGTGGGTTTAGAGAGCAACTAAGAATTCTCTAAACTGACCTAGCAGAGGAAAACATGGAAGCAAGAGAAGCAGACAGACTTAATGAGCTTAGACAACAAACCTTAAGCTAAAATTTATGTTCTAATGCAAGGGAAAGGTGAAAAAAGATGTAAAACATAAGAAAATGATAACAAAACAAGAAAAACATCACCATTAGTCATGTTCATGAGTCCTGCAAAGTGCTTGGCTCCATTTTTATTTAGTCCAAAAGGTGATCCGGATTTTATGCAGGAACGCAACATAATACACATATGGCCATAGATAGATAGATGCAACGGAAATAATGCTTCATTTTATTAATAAAACAAATGACTGAAATAAACAGCTAGGGTGCTCGTAGGCATATTTCTGAGAAGATATGTGGTAGCTACAGGCCTCTGAATTGTGTTACAAAACAACTGATTGAAACATGCTTATAGAAATAATGGAAATGGACGAGCTAGGGTGCTCGTAGGCGTATCCCTGAGAAGAGTTGTGATGGATACCAGCTCCTGAAATATCTTACAATGAGGCTCTAAGGCCTATTTATTATTGAGAAACAATGTAAAACTGGAAATGTCCAAAAATGTAACCCTAGGAGATGAAGCGCCAAAACTGTGGGCCCCGTTTGGGTAAGTTAGTGTTTCAACTTCCCAGGGACATAACTTTGGCATCCGATCTCCGTTTGATGCGCTCAATAGCTCATTAGAAAGATCTATCCAAGGACTAAAACTTTTGAGTACCCATGTTGTTCCCCATTTTCCCAAAAAGTATCGTTTAGGGCCTCAAAATGGCTCCAGAGGTTCAGGACTCGAAAAACTATTATAAATAGTAAGTTGTGTTGAAACTTACAAACTAAAATAACTAATGGTGGGGGTTCAAATGGAATCGGTGGGTGGCCACCAATATCCACCTGGATCATTAAGTCCCCAAAATGGCTCCGAGAGTGAAAGACCTGAAAACCTGCTAAAAATAGTAAGTTGTGCTGAAGCTGAAAAATTCAAAGAATTGATGTTGCGGGTCCAAATGGAATAGGTGGGTGGCCACCGATTTCCACCTAGATCATTCCTCCCTCCTTAGGAAGCAATGGTCTCCATTGTGTTAAGTTCCACCATGGGGGGTGGGGGAAAATTCTACTGAAATTGGTGTTGGATTTTTCTAGGATGTCGCAGACCTTTTGGCAGACGTGCTGAATGTAGATGTGCCATCGGTGGGCAACCGTTGAAGGATCTAGGAAAATTTATTCATCATTGCATTCCTCTGTTTCTCGAGGGCCTCCTCAAGAAATTTTTTGATAAGATCTCTTGTTCCCTCGTCTTTCTTTACTTCCGCCATGGGGGGTCATCGGGGTTGCAAGGTTGAACTCCTTATACCCTGGCCATGTCACGGAAAATGAAAATAAAAACAGAGAAAGAGAAGACCACTCTGATACCAATGATCCGGATTTTATGCAGGAACGCAACAGAATACACATATAGACATAGATACATAGATGCAGCGGAAATAATGCTTCATTTTATTAATAAAACAAATGACTGAAATACACATCTAGGGTGCTCATAAGCGTATCTCTGAGAAGAGATGTGGCAGCTATAGGCCTCTGAACTGTGTTACAAAACAACTGACTGAAACATGCTTATAGAAATAATGGAAATGGATGAGCTAGGGCACTGGTAGTGTATCCCTGAGAAGAGATGTGATGGCTACCAGCCCTTGAATTGTCTTACAATGAGGCTCGAAGGCCTATTTATTATTGATAAACAATGTAAAACTAGAAATGTCCAAAAACCTAACCCTATAAGATGAAGCGCCAAAACTGTGGGCCTCATTTGGGTAAGTTGGTGTTTCAACTTCTCGGGGACATAATTTTGGCATCCGATCTCCATTTGACGCGTTCAATAGCTCGTTAGAAATATTTATCCAAGAACTACAACTTTTGAGTGAGCAACATTGATCTATGACCCATATTGCTCCCCATTTTCCCAAAAAGCGTCGTTTAGGGCCTCAAAACGGCTCCAGAAGTTCAGGACCCAAAAAACTACTATAAATAGTAAGTTGTGCTGAAACTTACAAACTGAAATAACTGATGGTGGGGGTTCAAATGGAATTTTTGGGTGGCCACCAATATCCACCTAGATCATTAAGTCCCCAAAATGACTCCGAGAGTGCAAGACCCGAAAACCTGCTAAAAATAGTAAGTTATGATGAAGCTGAAAAACTCAAAGAATTGATGTTGTGGGTCCAAATGGAATAGGTGGGTGGCCACCGATATCCACCTGGATCATTAATCCCTCCTTAGGAAGCAATGGTCTCCATTACATTAAGTTCCTCCATGGGGGGTGGAGGCAAATCTTGCTGAACATGGTGTTGGATTTTCCTAGGATGTCGCGGACCTTTTGGCGGACGTGCTGAATGTAGATGTGCCACCGGTGGGCAACCGTTGAAGGATCTGGGAAAAGTTATCCATCATTGCATTCCTCTGATTCTCGAGGGCCTCCTCAAGAAAAATTTTGATAGGATCTCCTGCTCCCTCGTCTTTCTTTCCTTCCACCATGGGGGGTCGTCAGGGTTGCGAGTTTGAACTCCTTATACCCTGGCCACGTTGCGGACATGAAAATAAAAACAGAGAAAGAGAAGACCGCTCTGATACCACTGACCTGGATTTTATGCAGGAATGCAACAGAATACACATATATCCATAGATTCATAGATGCAGCGGAAATAAT
Organism: Pinus albicaulis; assembly: GCA_034641835.2. NCBI lineage: Eukaryota > Viridiplantae > Streptophyta > Pinopsida > Pinales > Pinaceae > Pinus > Pinus albicaulis. The sequence continues at coordinate 52,575 of JAXQQM020065003.1, read as the reverse complement.
GCTTCATTTTATGAATAAAACAAATGACTGAAATAAATAGCTACGGTGCTCGTAGGCGTATCTCTGAGAAGAGATGTGGCAGCTATAGGCCTCTGAACTGTGTTACAAAACAACTGATTGAAACATGCTTATAGAAATAATGGAAATGGACGAGCTAGGGCACTGGTAGCGTATCCCTGAGAAGAGATGTGATGGCTACCAGCCCTTGAACTATCTTACAATGAGGCTCGAAGGCCTATTTATTATTGAGAAACAATGTAAAACCCGAAATGTCCAAAAATGTAACCCTAGGAGATGAAGCGCCCCGTTTGGGTAAGTTGGTGTTTCAACTTCCTGGGGACATAACTTTGGCATCCATCTCTGTTTGACGTGCTCAATAGCTCGTTAGAAAGATCTATCCGAGGACTACAACTTTTGAGTGAGCAACATCAGTCTACAACCCATGTTGCTCCCCGTTTTCCCAAAAAGCGTCGTTTAGGGCCTCAAAACAGCTCCAGAAGTTTAGGATCCGAAAAAATGCTATAAATAGTAAGTTGTGCTGAAACTTACAAATTGAAATAACTAATGGTGGGGGTTCAAGTGGAATCGGTGGGTGGCCACCAATATCCACCTGGATCATTAAGTCCCCAAAACGGCTCCGAGAGTGCAAGACCCGAAAACCTGCTAAAAATAGTAAGTTGTGCTGAAGCTGAAAAACTCATAGAATTGATGCTGCGGGTTCAAATGGAATAGGTGGGTGGCCACCGATATCTACCTGGATCAAAAGGATTACAAGGCTCCAAAGCCAAAAACTCCTCACAACTCCAAGGCTATGAGATTTTCCTCCATAATTAACCAACATGAACAATGAGGCCCTCATCCAGTATTTATCATGCAAACGAGATTCAAAACCCTAGCTAGGGTTTTGGAGGCCATTAATTGCTCACAAATATCAATTTTGTCTATTAAGACCATGCAAGGCCCTAGGCACAAAATATCTAATGTAATAAATGAAAAATAACTTCTAACACCTAACTTTGGAGTGATTTGCCCAAAAAACAATAAAATATATTTTTCCATAAATAAGTGTCTTTTGTTGACTTTTGCAAATAAGGGCACAGCAGTGAGGTCCAAGGGTGCAGTGCCTGTACTAGAAAAATGGGTCACCTTGCAGCTAAATTTTGAAGGCCTTCCGGTGTCGGAATGAGCTCCGTGATAGCTCGTTGGAAAGCTTGTCGAGTCTAATTTCCAAAACTACCCTTGTTTTTTCATTTGGTGTCCATTGGACTATCCAAAAACCAAATCTCCCAAGACTTCTAAGGGTGCAACGCCAGCCCTGAAAACATGGCAGAAAGATGAAATTTTGCATGTTTTTGGCCCTTTTGGAGGACCAGTCTTGCTCCAAATGAGCTCAAAATTGGTGAATATGATGTCCTTGGACTAAGGAATAAAAAAATGTAAATTTTTCCTTCCAATGATGCCTCAAGAAAAATCGCAGCGCCAGGGGCGCTGTGCCTTTGGCACTTTAAATCAGCCAAAAATTCATAAGTGCAGAAACATGCCCAAAGTTGGATTTTGTTCAGTTGATTGTGTTTGGGAGGCTAGTCAGGGATGAATCATAAATTTTACCAAGTTTTCTTTGTCTTTAAGCCTCATTGGTTTCATCATGTCCTCCATAGGCTTTATTTCCCTCACTGTTCTTTCCTCAGTGACATCTACCTCACTGCTTGATTTTATGGCTCTTGGACCTGCGAGCATCCTCAATACTCTTTGTTCTAATACTCTCTGACCTTATCACTGACCTCTGCCTCATCATCATCATTATAATTTCCCTTTACCTTGTTGCTTTCTTCATTTGTATCCTTACTGACCTCAGGGCTCATATCAGCACTGTTTGATTCCTTATTTGCATTAACCTCCTTCACTGCCTTCTTGCCTCAATGCTCTTTGACACATAGACATCGGCCTCCTCATTGCTTGAATTATCATTGCTTGATTTATCATTTCCTCCTCTCTCATTCACACTTGATTTCTCATGCCTTTGAAAACCCTAGGACTGCAAATGAAACTGAATATATGAAAAAGGAATTGGAATGGTGGTAAAAGAGCAGCTTTTTATAAGTGAGTGAGAGGGATGAGTGAAGGGGAAAATTGAGCAGAATTAGAGGCTTATAAAAACTTGATGATCACCCCTACTAATCTGTAAAATATTTTCTTTTGACACCTTTCACTGATGGCAAATGGATGGCAAATGGAAAACTTAGCCAATTTTTAACTTGAAACTTCACAGTTTCTTATCCTTTGAACATTCTAACTCTTTGCAGGGCAACATTGATCCCTATGGAGTGTGAAATGGGACTGTATATACTTAGGAGTTTTATTTAAACTTTTGAAAACCTCCCTCCTAATGTTTAAGTCTTTTTCATTGTTTTTCACTGATATTCCTTATTTCTTTTGCGTTGCAGATGATTGAAAACACTGTCTTGGCTTTTCTTTCACAACCTTGAGTTTTGACAAGTGCATTTTGATTATTCTATAATGATTGCACCTAACAACAGATTCAACACCTTCTTTTTCCTGTACGGTCATGGAATTCAAAACCTATTTTTACCTTCTTTGGCAGCTTAAGATTTGCAGGTGCCTGAAAATACTGAGTTCACCTTTCTCACTGATACTCTTTAGATCTTTGCTATGTAGGATTTGTCTCATGCTTGGCTTTGTGTGCCATCTCTAGGTCATTTGCTGCAAGTGGTCAACGTTTTGACATTATGTTGAATCATCAAGTGCAAAAACCCTAGTCTTCCTTAAGACCAACTTATTTCCTGTCTTCTTTGTTGCAAGATGATTTCATTGAGGAGTAGATCTCCTACCTTACCCACTCTCTGCTGATAGATTTTTAACACTTCTGCAAAAGTGTCAAGCTTGTCCATTACCTTATGTGCAAACTCTGAAACTGAATGATAGTCCTCCTTGGAAATTATTACCTTGGATCATATGAAACCCTAATTGACCTAGTGAGGGGCTCTTGACCTGACCTTGACTGAAGATTGGATTGGAATATTCAAGTGTAAAAATAGAGTATTGATTAGGTGATGTATTGAAGATCCAAAATCTAATGTACTTGATTTATCTAAAGAGCCTACAGAGATAGTTTTGAGACCATAAATGCTTGAGGACTTTGGGAATCCTGGGAATGAGTTGGCTATAGGAAACCCTATATGGAAAGTGGAGTTATGGGAAAGGGAAAACAAAGTAGTGAGGTCATAGGCAGGAAAAAGGATGGAGATGAGTGGCACAAGCCCATAAGGAGTTCTCTAGGAGTGGTAGGGTGACCATGAAATGGAAAAATGGTAGAATAGTGAAACATTTTCTATAGGGATAATGAAGGCAGTGAGATTTCTAAAACTCGCAATGTTCAGGGAATTTTTTTTTTAGAAATCTAGGACCAATATTTAGTCATCTACAGATGGTAAAAATTACTAATGACTAACAATAGACAAAACATCGAAGAAGCAAAAGGTTGGAGAATATTGCACCAAATTGCTGCTTGTATGTTTAATCCATTATCAATAATACAAAGTGACATTTTACTTCCAGACCTGAGATTCTCATGAGGTTTTTTGATGTGTTATTGATATGTATCTTTATGTTTAATCCCTTGAAGTAGATTTCATCTCTAATTACTCATAATTCATAATATTGCGCTCTGACTTCCTTTATTGGTGAAATGATTGTGTTTTCCTATGATATGTGTCTGAATTATCTCTGTTAAAAACCTCTATATGACTTAACTTCCATGTGAAGTACCATTGTCACTAAGACTACTGATTGTTGACTCCATAATCCCAATGGTAGCAAGCCTTCATTTTTCAACTTTCAATCATACAAAAACAAGTTACAATTCCATAGATTTAGCCATCTATTACTATCCTTATTCCAATCATAAACCCCCTTTGAGAGAGCCCTCTCAAACTGAAGAGGCTAATCTTCAGTTAGAAGTGTTTTGAAAGAGTTACATTGAATTGATTGATGAGTAGCCAATCAAGATAATTTTGGTGATAACAGCTTCAATAAAGGTCTCTTTTGCGCGCTAAAGATTAAAGCATTCTTTGTTTTCAGGTGCTTTCCGGATCCATACATCAGTGGTAGGTTTCTTTCCATTATCTTCATTGGTAGTTACGCCACTCCTGGTAACTAAATTCACACAGGAATATTCTTCATGAGTTTCTGTGCGAGCCATCTGAAAATTTTGTGTCAGGGTCTTCTTTTCCTGCATTTTAGCAATCAAGACAGGACAAAATTCTATAACATGATCGAATTGTCTACAGTACCTACAAGACTGTCGTGTTGGATTCAGACAGTCGCATACATAATGACCAACTTCTCCAGAGTTATATAAAATCAATTGTCCTCTTCCTCAGCCAGTTGATCCACCTCCTCGGCCTCTTCCTCTACCTTGGAATCCTCCGTGCCTAGAAAGGGATGCTGGTGATGTAGGCTCAACCTACATTCTATATATCTCTGATATATCCAACATCATATCATATGTATGACAATGTTGCTCATCATGCCCTAATGAAGAACATAACTTGAAAAATAACTGCTTCAAGTTAGGCCGATATTTTCCGATACTTGGGCAATAATATGTGTCATGCAGTCCATCAATTTCACAGATATTGCACCACACATGATTATTCAATAGACTAGGACCTCCAGCATCCAGATAATTGTTGACTGCATGAAATTAGTATTTATGGTGCCCAAAAGCTTTGAATTTTATACACCACACCTCTGCGCAGACCTCCTTGCCTTGTCTTTATGTAGACTTTGAATTTCTAGATGCATGGCTTCCAACTAATTCTGAATTTTTTGAGTTCCCAGCGTAATAAGTGTTGGGGTAGCCTCCAGTTTCATTGAAACTTCTACAACCTCAGCTTGTGTGGCAATATTTTGTTGACCTAATGGTTGACGCAGATGTGGGAGCAACATAGCAAGGAACCATTCCTTATGATGAGTATGATCAATAACAAATCCACCATCTCTGATGGTGCGCTTCAACCTTTGATCGACCTCCCATACAGACTCATTAGGCTCTTGACGAATATATTTCATTTTTTTCGCCAGTTACATGTATGACTTAGGTTTCTTAAACTTCTCTTTTAGGGTTGCTTTAATTTATTTCAAGGTAGCATTAGGGTTTTATTACACATACCTAATGTACCAGTTTAATGCGCAATATTGGAATGCAGTATTTAGATACACTTTTCTAATATCAATATTGTTCACTTGTTGAGCCTGCCATATGACCTCAGTCACAAACCATAAGTGATCAGTGTCCTTATTTCCAATGCCTCTGAAATTAGGTAACTTCATGGATGCAACCATATCTACTTTAGGGGGAGGTGGAGGTGGTGGTGGATATGGACTACGCGGTGGTGTAGGTGATCTGTGATGTGAGTTCGGAAGTGGAGTGGATGGAGTGGGAAACAGATTCAAGGGTGTTTTATGTGATGATATTTCTTCTTCATAGTCAATTGAGCTAGCAGTTTCTGGTTCAAGTTCACTATCAAATCTAGGCTTTAGAGGGCTATAGATGAATTTTTCAGTCTTCATGGTAAATTCTTCCATTGCACGTAATTGAACCTCTTTGATGCATTCAAGCAGTATGTTCGCATAGACAACCCAATTCACACAGTAGAATTTTCAACAATAATTTCAATGAGCGCAGGAACTTACCTGTAGGGCCTTTGAAAAACCTTATTTCTGCTTCAGAATATGAAACAAATAAATCAATGGAAAATTCAGTCACAAATCCTCCGAAGAGGAAATCGATCCAAAGATCTACTGTGCGAGTGATATTATTATCAAATTTCTCTACTTGTTGGATCAGTTCAGGAGTCTACTCAGTGACTACATCATCTTGTATGCAGTGATGGAATTCAGATAAGCGCGACAACCACTCCTGTAGTTCGTGTGCAAAGGAACAAAAGAAAATTTTGTGCACTTCTGTATAAATATTTTTTGTACCCATTGTTCATCAGACAGCTTATTACTTCTATTCTCTTGGAGTGCAAATTCAAGGATCATTCTATCCAACCAATCTTGTAATTCGTTTCGTGACGGATGCCACAACATCAAATCTCCCTCAAAATGATCCCGGTCTTGGAAACAGAACCATTTTTTGGCTTGAGGGGTCCTGACCCAGGTTCAAATTTTATGGATAAACCAACAAACCCTCCAACTACTGGCCCTTTCAGCAGTGATCTTCTTGCATAGACCAAAGTCTCACCCGAAGTAGTATGGGGGGGTGTTAGAACCAGGTTTCAGCACCCTGAGGGAGAAATTGATGAAGTGGTCCTCAGCAACACCTAATGAAAACATATATAGATACATGCAACAATATATAATAATAACAAAGAATACACATTCATTCACAGAATAACACAAAAGCGTTGTTCATCTTAGTGTAGATAACGGAACAGAACAAAACAAAACATTACAGAACCCGATCCAAATCTTAACCAATGTGTGTAGAAATTTGAATAAATGTTAAATTATTCACCGAGATTATCCTGATCACACACTATTTGAGCTTCATGCATAATACATAACCTCTTCTACTATTGATCATTAATTTGCGGAAATATAAACAATCGCATGCGCACATTAAAACCATAAACAATCACACATATAAACACAGTATTTATGGGAAAGCTTAAAGCTGAAAACCCCCAACTATCTATATATTATAATGATAGATATCATGTAACAATAATTGTACAAACTCCTCACAAGCTCTCAGTATATTCTTCAATTGTTACACACTACACAAGCTCAGATCATACAAAACACATGCTCCAATCTGCTCCACCTGTTAGCCTGCCTCTACTGCGCAATCCAAGATGAATAATTGCTTGATCCAAGTTTGAATCCCACTAGTATGTACTGCGCAATCCTCATTGGCATCTCCATCAATGTGTGGTGAAAACTCATGCACCAGTATAGTCACAACTGATAGTCACACTGCTCTTTCACCTACCTCTTCACTGGTCTCCACTGAAACTGTCCATGCACTGAAGTTAACTGATGTATTATTTAGTTGATTAATGAGTTTATAATTAGTGAATTAATTAATAATTAATTCACACCACTCTCACTAATTGTATCAATCAGTTAAACTAGATACAAATAGCTCAATTATGTTTAGATTAGTTAAACTGAATACAACTCCACTAACTTCCTCAATCAACTCCAACAAACTCTGTCACATGAGTTCTAACTGAAGTATCCATGCAATAGCTCCACTTAACCCTCGGGAATAGCGTAATTCCTTCTGTCAGCTCCTGTGCCACATCTGTGCACTTAACTCAAGTGCTCCAAGAGAATAAGATAATGTTTATAGTCCAAATATTATTAAGAGCTAATAATATTCGACATATCTATTTTTAGACTGGCAATCTAAAAATAGATTCTGCCCAATATGTCTAAAAATAGAAGTCCATCTATTTTTTCTGACTTGACCGACCATCCACAAATAGCATCCTGCAACTCATAGAACATGATCCATATGTGTCTAAGTATTTGCGCCAAAAATAGCCTGCGGGCCCACTTAGTGAAGGCGACTCCTTTGCACTAAGCTCATCATCTTGTTGCAATCTCAACACTCCCTTTCAACAAGATATGGATTATCTACGACCCCTATCCTGCCTCTGTGGTATTCGAATTTTCCCCTGGTGAGCGCCTTCGTCAAGATATCAGCATCCTGATCCTCCGTGGGAATGTATGAAAGTAACATGATCTTCCGCTGCACACAATCTCTGATATGATGATACCGGATGTCAATGTGTTTAGATCTGTCATGAAATACTGGATTAACCGAGAGTTTGATGCAACTCTAATTATCACAATAAATCACAGTAGGCTCTAAGTGTGAACTGAAAAACCCGACCAGGATCTTCCTCATCCATATAGCCTCACATGCAGCCTAACTGTGCCATATGCCTCGGCCTCTGTGGGCGGGTGCCATGGATCTGCTTCTGCGCTTCCCGAAAATTGATGTCAACTTGAAATCTTAAAAATCCTCGAGATGTGCTCTTCATGTCTCGGGCTCCTGTAATCGCATGATCGAGTTGTGCGGGAACGCAACAGAATAAACATATAACCATAAATACAGAGATACAGCAGAAATAACACTTCATTTCATTAATATCAAAGAACTGAAATTTGCTTACAGACAGAATGGAAATAAAAATAGCTAGGGCGCTGGTAGCTATCTCTGAGAAGAGATGTGGCGGCTACAGGCCTCTGAACTGAGTTACAATGAGGCTCGAGGGCCTATTTATCATTTAGAAACAATGGGAAATCCTAAACAGCCAAAACCCTAACCCTAGGAGATGAATCGCCAAAACTATGGGCCCCGTTTGGGTAAATTGGTGTTTCAACTTCCCAGGGGCGTAACTTTGGCATACGATCTCCGTTTGACGCGTACCATACCTCGTTAGAAATATCTATCCGAGGACTACAAATTTGAAATGGGCAACATCGGTCCATGGACCCATGTTGCCCTCCGTTTTCCCAAAAAACGTCGTTTAGGGCCTCAAAACGGCTCCGGAAGTTTAGGACAGCGCTAAAAAATAATGCTTGTCTTGCATGGCCCAGAAAAACTGAAATAGACAATGGTGGAGCCCCAAGTGGAATAGGCGGGTGACCACCAATATCCACCAGGATCATTCCTCCCCCCTTAGGAAGCAATGGTCCCCATTGCGTTAAGTTCCTCCATGAGATGAGGAAATTTCTGCTGAACTTGGTCCCTGGTGAACCACTTTCCTTGGTGCAGGAGTTGGCCAGCTTTGACAACCCGATATAATTGGATCTTCTGTTGGCGAGTGTTCTTGATCTGCATGTCCATGATACAATCTGTGGTGGCCTGTTCCATGCAGTCTGGATTTAACTCTGTTGGTGTGAGTTGTTCTGCAATGTTCGAGGTGTCCAGTAGAGGTGGGAAGTAAGGACGAAGGCGATCCACATTGAAGACTGGGTGCAGACCAAGGAATGGTGGAATACTGAGCTCAAATGCATTGTTCCCTACAGCCTTGGTGATGGTGTACGGCCCGTATCGGAGTGGGCAAAGCTTGCGGTGGGGTCCAGTGAGGCGCTCCTTCTGCAAATGTAGCCATACTTTGTCGCCCACCTGGAAGTTGTGTGGCACCCGGTGTTGATCATGGCGTTGCTTGTACTTGGCATTGGCTTTGTCCAATATATCATGAACTTGTTGGCGGATGTGTTGAATGCGCTCGATGAAGCTACTTGCTTTGTCAACTTCAGACTGGACATGAGCTGAATTGGCCTGAGCAGCTGCAAATGGCATGGCTACGTCAATGGGACATAGTGGCTGGAATCCCAAGCCCACCTGAAAGGGGCTATGGCCGATTGAACTATGGAGAGCCCAATTATAACTATGTTGTACATAGGGGAGGCTCTCGTCCCATGTGCGTGGATGCTTTGAATTGTACATGCGCAGAATGTGTACAATCATTATGTTGACGACCTCTGTCTGGCCATCTGTTTGGGGATGGAAAGTTGTGGACTTGGTGAGCTTGGTGTCCAGCATTGACCAGAGGCTGGACCAAAATGTGCTGAGGAACCTGCTATCCAGATCTGATATGATAGACTGTGGGATCCCAAAGTGCACCCACACTCGTTCAAAGAAGAGTTTAGCAGTGGCTTCTGCTGTGATATTCTTCTTGCAGGCCGCCATAATAGCCATCTTCGAGAATCTGTCGACGACCACAAAAACACAGTCATTTCCCTGCTTAGTAGAAGGCAGGCCCGACATGTAATCCATGGAGATGGATTCCCAAGGTCGACTAGGGGTAGGTAGAGGAGTATATAGGCCTTGCTTCTTGATGTTCGGTTTGGCAATGGCACAAGCAGTGCAGGATCTGATGTGCTTCTCGACATCCTTTCGAAGGTTCGACCAATAGAAATACTTCTGCAGGATTGCTACTGTTTTCTCGACCCCGAAATGCCCAGCGACTCGACTGTAGTGTGCTTCCCATATCATCTTGGCATGCTCGCTTGAAGGAACACAAAGGTGTTCCATGTGACATAAAAGTGCATCTTGGAGGTGAAAATTTGGAACTTGCGTACCCCCCAAGAGTGCCTTGTAAGTGTGGCCGAATTCTGGGTCACTCTCATAGAGAAGCGGCCAATCAGAAGTCTCGTGCCCACAAGAGTTGAGCACGGTGGTGATCGCCACGATCGGTGGTCGGCTGAGGCAGTCTGCAACATTATTGGTGCTACCCTTCTTGTACTTGATGTTCAAATGAAACTGTTGCAGATATGTGGACCACTTCTGATGGCGATCATTCTGCAACTTCCCTTGTGTCTGTATGAACTGCAGGGGCCGGTGGTCTGCGTGGATGATTGTTTCCTTCCCCAAAATGTAATGCTTCCATTGTCGACAGGCTTGCACAATGGAATACATTTCTTTGTCATAGGTGGGATACTTGCGAACTGTCTCAGACAATGTCTCACTGTGATATGCCACTGGATGTCCCTGTTGAGTAAGAACTGCCCCAATAGCATAGTCAGAGGCATCTGTCTCGATCTCAAATGGATGTTGCAAGTCTGGTAAAGTGAGCACTGGGGCAGAACAGAGGCGGTTTTTCAGTTCTGTGAATGCCTTCTGTTGAGGTTCCGACCAAAATTTTTTTTCTCTCGCTCCTCCCTTGGTGACTTGACTCAAGGGCCAAGTGATATGAGAGAATCCCAACACGAACCTCCGATAGAAATTGGCAAGACCCAGAAAGCTGCGAAGCTCTGTTATAGTGGTTGGGGCTGGCCAATCCCGAATGACTTGGATCTTGGCTGGATCCACATGCACCCCCCTTTCATCAATAATGTATCCTAGATATTGAACCTGGGTCATACCAAAAGTGCACTTCTCCAAATTGGCACACAACTTGTGTTGCCGCAGTGTTTGGAGGACTTGTCGGATGTGGTGAAGGTGCTCTTCCCAAGTCTGGCTGAAGATCAGAATGTCATCCAAGTACACCACTACAAATGATTTGGTGAATGGCCGCAAGATGTCGTCCATCATCCTCATGAAGGTTACGGGAGCATTCGTCAACCTGAAAGGCATGACCATCCATTCAAAAATGCCTTCCTTGGCTTTGAAGGCAGTATTCCACACATCGGAGGGTTCAATTGATACCTGGTGATACCCAGACTTCAGGTCGATCTTGCTGAAATATTTTGCACCTTTGAGTTGGTCCAGAAGGTCATCAATCCGTGGGATTGGGTACCTATTCCGAACAGTGATCTTGTTCAGCGCCCGATAGTCAATACAGAGTCTCCACGTCCCATCCTTCTTCTATACCAACACGATCGGGCTCCCACAGGGCGATGAACTTGGTCTGATGTGACCTTTCTGCAACAGCTCCTGAATCTGCCTCTTGATTTCATCATTTTCGAGAACAGAGCGTCGATAGATCGGTCCATTGGGTAGCGGCGCACCTGGGGTCAGATCAATCGGGTGCTTGACTTGGCAGTGCAGAGGAACCCCTGTGGGTGAGGTGAAGATGTCCCCGTACTCCTCCACGACCTTATCCATTTGTTGTTGTCGTGCAGAGGGGCCCTGTCTGGAGGTCGTGGCCACAGTCTTCTTCTTGCCCTGGGGGCGCATCATCAGAAAAACGAATTTCCTGGTTTGGGAAATGAGCTTACTACATTGTTTTGCAGTAACCAAAGAGATAGTCGTAGGAGGTGGTACCTCTGGTATCCTGTACAACTTATTTCCCAAAATAATAATAACAGCACGAGGTCGAGACTCATACACAGCATGACGCTTCCACAAGTATGGTTGTCCTAATAATACATCAGAAACATCAATAGGAGCAACGTCACATAATACCTCATCCGTGAAGGGCTTGATGCTATAGGAAAGGCGGCACTGCTGGCTGACGCGGAGATCTCGTCCTTGGTGAAGCCACCCGATGGTGTATGGATGTGGGTGAGCTGTGGTCGGCAAGCCCAACCGCTTCACGGCGTCTGCTAAAATGAGGTTCTTTTGGCTCCCATTGTCGACAATGAATTGTACAGGGGAGCCCTTTACCCACATCTGGGAGTGGAAGAGACGTTCCTCCTCCTCTGGATCTTCTGGTTCCTCCTTCTGGACCTTTGTAGTGGCAACCGTGGCGTTGGGCTCCGCATCAATAATCTGTTTCCCTTTTTCATTCCCTTTTTCAGGTTCTGATTCGGAGTCGGAGCATGCATCTGACTCAGAAGCCCTCATCTCGGCCACTAGCGACTGCTTGGCCCGACACTCACTTGTGTTGTGAGTGGAGCTCTTATGGAACTCACACCACTTTCCCGTGTCCTTCTTTGGCTTTACGGTGTTGTTCTTGTCTTGTGGCTTTGACGAGTTGTCTTTAGCCGCCATGGTCTGTCCTTTGTTCTGCGGTTTGGAAGCACGTTTTCCTTGCTTTTGATTCACGGATCCAAAGTCTCGCTTCTTCTGTTTGAATTTCTGCTCAATCTTGGCAGCATACCGGTATGCCGTACCAAGCGAGGAGATGTCGAGGAACTCCATTTCCTCCTGAATGTATCTGTGCAGGCAGCTGCGATACTTTAGCACCAAATGTTTCTTTGAATCTTTGATACCCAACTTGTGCGCAGGGTATGGAACAGATTCGTCAGCTCGTGCACATCTTGATCCCTTTGTTGTCGCAGCGTGGTCCATTGTATGTACTTGTCCTCATAGCTCCCCACGGGATAGTACTGTTCCTTGACGGCGTCTCGGAAAGAATTCCAAGTTGGTACAACTGAGAACAGAGAGGGTTCTGTCTGGTCCTTGTTCTCACAGTAGGTTTCCCACCAGTCCTTAACATGGGGGGTAGCTTTGAGGAGTGCAAAAATAATATTCTCCCGGTCTGAAAAGTCATGAACAGAGAAATATCCTTCTAATAGATTCAACCATCTATCTACGGCATCTGCGTCTATTTGACCCTCAAATATGGGAATGTCAAAATTTACTTGTACCTTAAAGGGAGTCGCAACTCCAGAGTGGCTACTGGATGCAGATGTGCCGCCGGTGGGTAGCCGTTGAAGGATCTTAGCAAAGCTATCCATCATCGCGTTCCTTTGTTTTTCGAGGGCCTCCTCGAGCAATATTTTGATAGGATCTCCTGCTCCCTCATCTTTCTTTTTGTCCCCCATGGGCGTCCGTCGAGGTTTGCGAGGCTGATCTTGCAAAGGTTCCACCAGATCGAGGCCTAGCTCCTTATACCCCGACCTCGTTGGGGACATGCAAAGAAGGATCGAGAAAAAGCAGACCGCTCTGATACCACTGATCCGGATTTATGCAGGAACGCAACAGAATAAACATATAACCATAAATGCAGAGATGCAGCGGAAATAACACTTCATTTCATTAATATCAAAGAACTGAAATTTGCTTACAGACAGAATGGAAATAAAACTAGCTAGGGCACTGGTAGCTATCTCTGAGAAGAGATGTGGCGGCTACAGCCCTCTGAACTGAGTTACAATGAGGCTCGAGGGCCTATTTATTATTTAGAAACAATGGAAAATCCTAAACGGCCAAAACCCTAACCCTAGGGGATGAAGCGCCAAAATTATGGCCCCTGTTTGGGTAAATTGGTGTTTCAACTTCCCAGGGACGTAACTTTGGCATACGATCTCCGTTTGATGCGTACCATACCTCGTTAGAATCTGTCAGAGTGACTAAAAATTTGGAACAACATGGTCCATGGACCCATGTTGCTCTTCGTTTTCCCAAAAAACGTCGTTTAGGGCCTCAAAATGGCTCCGGAAGTTTAGGACCCGACGCTACATGTTGTGCGTGGCCCCGAAAGAGACAATGGGGGAGCCCCGAGTGGAATAGGTGGGTGACCACCAATATCCCTCGGATCATACATCCGTGAAGCCACACAGCTTCACCTCATCCGACTGTCTGTACCACAATCCATATCCCGATGTGCCTCTGAGATAACGCAATACATGCTTGCCTGCCTTCGAGAAGATCTTGGTAGGCTTAACCATAGCTTGTGAAAGCTGGTTAACTACATAGCATATATCGAGTCGTGTATTGACCAGATACATAAGCGACCCCACCAACTGTCGATAAACAGTGGCATCCACTACCTCCGCTGAAGTAGCATCCTCCTTCCTCCAACCTCCAGGAAGAGGAGTATCAACAGGCTTGCAGCCATGCATGTTGAACTTCTCCAGTATCTCTCGGGCATACTTACCTTGAGAAACAAACAGTCCACCACTGCGCTGCCAAATTTCCAATCCCAGGAAATAATGAAGGAGGCCCAAGTCCTTCATCTCAAACTCCTTTGCAAGATCATCCTTGCATGAGTGTATCAACAGTTCATCACCCATCAAAATCAAATCATCTACATAAAGTACAATGATCAGCAACTTACCCTCCACCACAATCTGGTATAGGTTAGGATCCGCCTCACTCTTGGAGAATCCAAGTCCGGTGAAATAACTGTCTATCCGTGTGTACCAAGCACGAGGTGTTTGTTTCAACCCATACAACGCTCTCTTGAGCCTGCACACATGCGACTCGCTGCTGAAGATCTCGAAACCTTCGGGCTGCTCTATGTACACCTCCTCCTCAATCACCCCATTGAGGAACGCAGTCTTCACATCCATCTGATGAATGTGCCACCCCATCTGCGCTGAGAGAGCAAGAATCGTCCGTATGGAAGAATACCTTGCGACAGGTGCAAAGGTCTCCTCATAATCGATCCCCTCAATATGTGAAAAGCCTCGGGCAACAAATCTTGCCTTGTACTTCTCCACACTCCCGTCAGCTGCCTGCTTCACTTTGTAGATCCATCTCAAACCCACCACTGATTTCCCTTCCGGCCTTGGGACAATCTCCCATGCACTGTTTCTGACAATCGAATCATACTCTTCCACCATGGCATCTACCCATGTGGGATCCTCCACAGCTTCCTCGAAAGAGGATGGCTTAAAATCCACTATACACTAAAATGCATGTGTCCTAGTGTCTCGGGAGTCGAGGTATTTGTCTCTGTGTCTTTGTGTGATGTAAGTGCTCCTACAACCTTCTACTGCATCTTGAGCCAGTCGCTCAGCTTCTGTAGTGCGCTTCCGCCCTCTAATGGTTGGCGCTGCATGAGTGGTCTCTTACACTCCATGAACTTCCTCTTGTGGCTGATCCACATCCTGAAGCTCATCCTTAGGAACTAATAGCTCCTCCTCTGCATGCAAGTGTGGCTCCCTCTCAAGCAAACACTTCATGGCTTTCTCCTCCTGAAATTTGATATCCCATCACACAACAGTCTTGCGACTGTCTGGAAAACTCCTCCTCGTGTACTCATGCCAAGTATCTTGTGGGGACAACGGTTCTACACATATGCTTCAATATTGCATGCCTCGCCCATGCAGCACCCACGATCGTTCTGTTCTTCCGCTCAGCAACCCCATTCTGTTATGGGTTATGAGGTGCTATGAGCTCTCTTCAAATTCCTTCTGCGCTACAAAAGTCCTTGAATTCGCCAGAGATGAATTCACCACCATTGTCGCTCCTAAGAGCCTTCACCTGCTTCCCCGATTCTTTCTCAACCAGTGCCTTGAACTCACAGAACTTTGAGTATGTCTCACTCTTCTTCTGCATGAAGAAGATCCAACACTTTCAAGAGAAATCATCAACATAATACCTGTGCTTTGCTGTCAAAGCAACTGAGAAAGGACCACACACGTCTGTGTGAACTCTCTCAAGGATCGTCGTGGCGCGACTATCCTTCTCGTGAAAGGTGGCTTTCACATACTTCCCTAAAGTACACCCCTTGCCTTTGATCTCGCTAGCAAGTACCCTTAGGAAGCCCAGTAGAAATCTGCTGCACTATCTTCAAAGATCCATGGTGAAGGTGGCCCAATCTCCGGTGCCACAACTCGCCATCATCGCGGCTCACCACGCCTTCTGCCTTGCCTGCCATTGCTATGCAGCCATCTACCTGTAATTGATAAAGGTTCTTAACTTGAACCCCTATCCTCCAAGTCTCACCAGTTTCCTTACTGCGCAGGAAATACTTTCCCTTGCTAAAGACAACATCATATCCCTTGTCTTCTAACATCGCCACAGAGATATTCTTCTTCAATCTTGGAACATGCATCACATCCTTGATACGAAGGGTTTACTAGACTCCTCTCCAAAGGAAATGGTACCGATACGGTCGCACTGTATCTACGATCATCGCCCATCTCAATGTGCACTCCAAGATCTTTCTCATCCCGGATCGATGCATCGTCTCGATCTCATCATGTGAAAAGACGCACCACTGTCCAGAAACCACACCGATCCTGCCACACTTGAGACTAAGCATGAAATCAGCAAAAAATCCAGCTCAAACTGCGAGGTTAAGGCCTCTCCAGCTGCAGATCCAGCAGCTTGCTTATTTTTCTTCTTCTGCGGACAATTTGTGGCATAATGTCCGTGTTGGTGACAGTGAAAGCACTTCACCTTGGACATGTCCTGCTTCTTGCCTTTCGAACAGGAATGAGAAGCTTTATTGCTCTTCCCCTTCTTTGCTTTGGCAACCAAAGCGCAATTCTCTTCATCAGAGTTCTTTGATGAAGATCCGTCCCTGGTACTTCGCCTTATCTCCTCTTGCACAAGATCCGACCAAAGTCGCTCCCATCCTGGAAATTTCTCCCAACCATTGACAAAGTCCTGATAGGAATGCCAACTCTTCAGAAGCCCAAGGAGAGCCAAGCTCACCAAGTCCTCATCATCAACAGTAACCCCCACACTTCCCAGCTCATCCCTGCATTGGATGAACTTCGTGAGGTACTTGGGCATACTGTCGCCTTTCTCCATCTTTATGTTTATGAGTTTATCCTTGAGCGCCAACTTCCTCTGGTCGCTCTTGCTTTGGAATAAATCTGTCAAGGCTTTCCACATCAAGAATGGAGAAGCCTTACCATGCAGGCTGGACACTATGTGATCCTTCACGCCCTCCAATAGAATCCTTCGACACTTTGCTGTCTTCTTTTGCCAAGCCTCAATTACGGCAACATCGCTAGAAGTAGGCTTTAAGACTTCAACATCTATGAACTCCTTCAAAACATTGTCATCTAGCACCGCCTCCATCCTGTCCTTCCATGCAATATAATTCGAGCTGCCCTCAAGGGCATACTCCAATCGCAATCCGTTGAAAGACATCTCAACTTCGACACCAAGAAAACACTGTTGCAAATTCGAATTCCACCAGCACAAAACTCAACCGCTTCAATGTTTTGCAATTGCTCCAATGATCAATACTGCTCCGATACCATGTAGAAATTTGAATAAATGTTAAATTATTCACCGAGATTATCCTGATCACACACTATTTGAGCTTCATGCATAATACATAACCTCTTCTACTATTGATCATCAATTTGCGGAATTATAAACAATCGCATGCGCACATTAAAACCATAAACAATCACACATATAAACACAATATTTATGGGAAATCTTAAAGCTGAAAACCCCCAACTATATGTATATTATAATGATAGAGATCATGTAACAATCATTTTACAAACTCCTCACAAGCTCTCAGTACAATCTCCAATTGTTACACACTACACAAGCTCAGATCTAGCAAAACACATGCTCCAATCTGCTCCACCTGTTAGCCTGCCTCTACTGCGCAATCCAAGATGAATAATGGCCCAATCTGAGTTCGAATCCACCTGGTATGCACTACGCAATCCTCATTGGCATCTCCATCAATGTGGTGCAAACTCATGCATGAGTATAGTCACAACTGATAGTAACACTGCTCTTTCACCTACCTCTTCACTGGTCTCCACTGAAACTGTCCATGCACTGAAGTTAACTGATGTATTCTTTAGTTGATTTATGAGTTTATAATTAGTGAATTAATTAATAATTAATTCACACCACTCTCACTAATTGTATCAATTAGTTAAACTGAATACAAATAGCTCAACTATGTTTAGATTAGTTAAACTGAATACAACTCTGCTAACTTCCTCAATCAGCTCCACCAAACTCTATCACATGAGTTCTAACTGAAGTCTCCATGCAATAGCTCCACTTGACCCTTAGGAATAGCGTAATTCCTTCTGTCAGCTGCATGTGCCACTTCTGTGCACTTAACTGAAGTGCTCCAAGGGGATAAGATAATGTTTAGAGTCCAAATATTATTAAGAGCTAATAATATTCGACATATCTATTTTTAGACTAGCAATCTAAAAATAGATTCACATCGATGTGTCTAAATAAGTCCATATATTGTCTGAAAGCACATCCAACCATCCACAAATAGCATCCTGCAACTCTTAGAACATGATCCATAGTCTAAAAATAGACTTTGTGCCAAAAATAGCCTGCGGGCCCACTTAGTGAAGGCGACTTCTTTCCACTAAGCTCATCATCTTGTTGCAATATCAACAATATGAATACTTAAACATGTTTAATAATCATCAATAAACATTCATAATCATATCATAATTCCTTGTGCAATCATCAATAAGTAAGACAGATAATAAGCAGTAAATAACGCAGATGCATAACACAATGCACTTGCCAAAAATTGTCCTTTCTATTAGCTTAGCTATGTCAATCAATAAATCAATTGTTCCTTCCAAAACCCTTCCGCGCACACAGCCAGCAAAGTCTACACATACCTAGGACTAGGTCTCTTCTCACACAGCCAACAGGAGCCTCTTAACCCAATCGAACAACCCTTACAGACACATAAAATTATCAGAACATCAATAAGTCACGAACTTACTTAGGACTACTTATCTTAGACACAATGTATACATTTATATATGCCTAGCGTGCAGATACTATGTTCTCAAACCATATTTTGAGGCCCATAGTTTACCCTTAAGCCCATTTACATCAAAATTGGGGACTTTGACCCACCCCAAAGCCCGTTGACTCCATTTGCGCAGCGCGCACATGAAAAATTATACAAAAATGTCTTCGGAAATTGTGCCTCATGGGACCCCGATCCAACACTCTCAATCTGAAAACCTATTTTTTTAGTGCAATACTTGACTAAAGATATAATACCTCATAAATCCAGAGTTTAAGATGGATCTAGGCTGGTTAATATGCATCTCTTTTCACCTCTGCACTTCTTGGTGATAAGGAATCTTCAATTATCTTGAGTCACTAATGGTGATTGCAATTGTTGTCCCTTTGATTTATAGTAATTGATAAAATTGCAAACTCAAATAAAACAGTGTCTTCCAGCATGATTCCATCCTTAATATCCTTCTTCATCATCTCACCATGGCATGATAAACTACATGTTTAAGCATTTCACTCATGACAAGACAACATCAGTCTGAATACCCCCTAGTCTAAGCTTGTGCATATTGATCCATTTTCTAAGTTGTAACGAGATGGAGAGCTGTGAAGGGGGCTTAGTGACCGTGCGTTGCACAGTTCAAGCAACCAAGAAGGAGCCTTGAGCCTTGAGACTGCGCAATGCACAATTCAGGCTAGATTAAGGGAGAAAACTGCATAGTTTCGAGAGCCAGTGAGACAGACTAAGGGGATGGGCACTGTAATAGCCTTGGTTAAAACTCCATGTAATAAAAGTTAATAAAGGAAAAATGATAACCACAGTTGATGGGACACTTATTCCAAGATGAATATTGGGAAAAAATTCCTAGTGCGAGTGTTCATTGGTTTATTATGGCTAAGGAAATTGGAAAAGGAAATGGAAATGGATTTGGAAAGGAAAAGTGGCATTTATTAGCATTTATTTATGAAAATATTGGAAAATAGGAGAAAAGGAGGTGAAAGGTCACAAGCTGGATGTGAGGAGGAAAATGAAGGAAAATAATGGAAAATGAATCAAATAGAGGCCTAATTGATGAAAATACTTTTGAGGATAAGTTGGTACCTTTTTTCAGTGTAACATTTTGTCAGTTCATTTTTGTGCCCTCTCATTATTCTCTCTCTCTCTCTCTCTCTCTCTCTCTCTTGGACACACAAAGTTTTCTTGGAGCACTTTGGAATTGGATCAAGAAAGGAAAATAAGGCAAGAGGAAGGAAGGAGCAAGAAAGGAAGAGCTGGATCAAGCAGTTGCAACATGATTCTTTGCAGGTATCGATTTGTATGTGTGATTTCCTTGTTAGATTTGGCATGCATGGGATTGCATGTGGTTCTTTGTTTTCATGGCATGGGTTTTTCCAGGTGTGACTTTTTTTTCATCCTAGCCTTTCCATTTCAGGATAACCATGGTGTGATGGGGTTCTCATGTTTTGGTTGATCTTGATTGTTGGATGGATTTGAAGTTGAGTGGGGTGGATCTCTGAAAGGAAGAACACATGGAATAGTGATCCTTGAATTAGATTATGGATTGCAGTAAAGCCACTGGCCTAGTGACCCTTGAACTAGATTGTGGGTTGTATTAAATCCAATTATTTTGTGCCTTGGTGGGCCTAAGATTAATCCTCGACTGGTTAATGGTAGGATATACGGTAAATCCTAGAGGTGTTTTCCTTGATTATGCCTAGGAATCCTTGCTCGTGAATGGAGGGATATACAGGAAATCCTAGAGGGTGCAGTATTAGTTTAGGGCCTAGTGATCTGGTGTGGCCAAGTGTATCTCCATAGGGCGCACCGGTATTTTTTTTAAAGAAGAAGGATGGTACTCTCAAATTGTACATTGACTATAGGAAGTTTAACAAAGTGACCATCAAGAACCAGTATCTGTTGTCGAGGATTGATTACTTGTTTGATCGGCTGAAGGGAGCATCATTGTTCTCAAAGAATGATATGAGATCCAGAAATCAACAAGTACGCATTAAGTAAGATGACATTTACAAGAAAAATTTCCAGACTAGGTATGGGAATTACGAGTTTGTTGTAGTTCCATTCAGTTTGACTAATGCTCCAGCTACCTTTATGTGTTTGATGAATAGTGTGTTGCATCCTTATTTAGACAAGTTTGTTATTGTGTTCATTGATGACATATTAGTATATTCTAAAAATGAGGAAGATCATGTTAGGAATTTGGCAGTAGTGTTGAGATTATTGAGAGAGAATCAGTTGTATGCTAAGATCAAAAAGTGTAGTTTCTTTCAGACTGAGGAAAATTACTTGGGACGTGTTGTCTCCAAGGAGGTCATAGCAATGGATCTAGAAAAGGTAAGAGCTATCTGGAGTGGGAAGCTCCTAGAAATGTAGATGAAGTGATATACTTCATGGAATTGGCAGGTTATTACAAGAGTTTCATCAAGAAATTCTCACAGAATTCTTATCCTATTACATCATTGCAGAGGAAAGGTAAGAAGTTTGAATGGATAGAGGACTACGAGGCTAGTTTTGATAAGCTTAAGCAGTTGTTGACAAATGCTCCAGTGTTAAATATCATAGATCTGGAAAAATAGTTTGTAGTATGTACAGATGCTTTCAAGAGAGCACTTGGTGGATTCCTTATGGGGGATAGACAGGTGTTATGCTTTGATTCACAGAAAATTAATGAGCACGAGCAGAACTGTCTGATGCATGATCTTGAGCTAGCAACAATCATACATGCATTAAAGATGTGGAGGCACTATCTTCTTTGCAGGAGGTTTGTATTTATGAGTGATCACAGTGGATTGAGGTATCTATTTGACCAACTGAATCTAAATGCTATGAAAGCTAGATGGTTGGCCATGATCAGTGAGTTTGACTTTGAGATCAGGTATATCGAAGAAAAGGAGAACAAGGTCATAGATTCTCATATAAGGCGAATACAGGAAAATCACATAGCAACTATGATCTCCTATGGGATATATTTAAAGGATAGGATCTTGTACAAAGGTCAGCGAGATGATAAGTATATGGATATTGTGCACAGGTTGCAGCAGAGTACATGTACAGGTACAGGCACATGTAGTGGTACAGGTGCAAGTGTATAGGATGTGGATTATCATCTCACGACAGATGGATTGGTTAGGTTTAGAGACATTATATGTGTGCCAGAAAATAGTGAGCGCAAGAAGGTGATCTTGAGGGAGTTTCATGCAAAACCATATTCAGGTCACCTAGGATATCAGAAGACATTGACCATAGTGAAGAAGTTTTATTATTGGTCGAATTTGAAGAAGGATGTAGCAGAGTTTGTGGCTAGGTGTTTGGATTTTCAGCAAGTGAAGGTAGAGTGTAAGCATCCAGGTATACTGCAATAGCCAACTATGATTCCATAATGGAAATGGGAGGTCATTTCCATGTAATTTATCATAATTTTGTCTAGGACAGTGACACAACATGATTCCATCATGGTTTTTGCGGAAAGGTTGACAAAGGTAGTGCACTTCATTCTAGTGAAGTCTACATTCTTAGCTAGCGATGTAGCACAGGTGTTCATAAGAGATGTGGTCATAATGCATGGTTTTCCAAAGAATATTGAGGCATACATGGATGAAAATTCCACTTCCAAGTTTTGGAAGGATTTGTTTGTAGGTTTGGGAACAAAGTTGGCCTTCAGCACCGCTTATCATCTGTAGACAGATGAACAGACAGAGAGGGTCAATAGGATATTGGAGGACATGTTAAGGATGTATGTGATGCGTCAACATAAGAGATGGGAGGAGTACCTTCCATTGGTTGAGTTTGCTTACAACAACGGTTATCTATAATCTCTAAAGATGAGTCTGTTTAAGGCACTGTATGGGCGGAGTTGTAATACTACCATCAGTTGGAGTGATCCGGTGAACACGATATTTATTGGACTAGACATGTTAGCATAAATAGAACATGAAATGCAATTAATCAAGAAGAATATTAAAGCATGATAAGATATGAGGAAGAGCTATGCATATTGGAATAGGTTGTTTAAGGAGTTTTAGGTTGGGGAATAGATGTACTTGTGCATCAAACTGAAGAAGATCTCCTTTCGTATTGGATCATGTGCTAAGATGGAACCACAATTTTGTGGAACTTTCAGTATTATTGAGATGATCATACTAGTATTCTATCCACTTGCACTACCTCCCATAGTGAAATTCCATTATTTTTTTCATATATAATTGCTTAAGAGGTATGTTAAAGATGTTGATCATGTGATTAACTAGTTTGTATTGCAGGTGGAGCCAGATGGATAATTCTAGTAGGAACTTTAGTGTATACTGCAGAGGAAGGTGCTCATGCTGCAGAACCGAGAAATCGGGTAGTTAAAGTGCAATGGAAGGACTTTGGGCCCAATGAAGCTACATGGGATATGGCGGATCAGATGTAGGTTATGTATCCTTCAACGATTTTTCTGTTGAGGCAAAAAAAATTTGGTATGATATTTGGCGAATGTTTTTACATATGTTTTGGGGTGATGTTTTGATATATGTACATATGTATATGGATGTAAATACCGCCATGCGTTATGTTATAGAACTACATTAAGAGGTATGGGTTTCATGTCATTATAGTTGTCATGTTGTTTTGCTTTTCAGCAGGGCAATCATTGTAAATACTGCATCGAGATATGTCATAAATATCCATGGGTAGTATGTTTCCTATTCAACGGTTTTGTTAAGGTATAGGTCTGATTGAACACCAAGGATGGTTTCCCCCAAGGGGGAGGGTTCTCTAACATCCCTAGCCAAAACTCCATGTAATAAAAGTTAATAAAGGAAAAATAATAACCTAGTTGATGGGGCACTTATTCCAAGCTAAATGTTGGGAAAAACATCCTAGTGCAGTGTTAACTAGTTTATTATGGCAAAGGAAATCACAAAGGCCTTGAAAAGGAATAGTGGCATTTATTGGCATTTATTTATGAAAATAATGGAAAATATGAGAAAAGGAAGGTGAAAGGTCACAGGTTGCATGCGAGGAGGAAATGAAGGAAAATAACGAAAAATGAAGAAAATAGAGGCATAATTGATAAAAAGGCTTCTGAGGATCAATTGCTACCTTTTTTTAGTGTAATTTTTTGTCAATTTAGTTTTGGATCTCTCTCATTACTCTCTCTCTCTCTCTCTCTCTCTCTCTCTCTCTCTTGGACACTTGATTTTTCTTGGAGCACTTTGCAATTGGATCAAGAAAGGAAAATAAGGCAAGATGAAGGAAGGATCAAGTAAGGAAGAGCAAGATCAAGAAGCTACAACATGATTATTTGCAAGTATCGATTTTAATGAGTGATTTCCTTGCTAGATTTGGCATGCATGGTATTGCATGTGGTTCTTTGTTTTCATGGCATGGGTTTTTCCAGGTGTCATAGTGCTTTCAACCTAGCCTTTCCATTTCTGGATAGCCATGATGCGATGTGGTGCTCATGTTTTGGTTGAGTTGGATTGCTGGAAGGATTCGAAGATGAGTGAGTTGGATCTTCAAAAGGATGAACACATGGCCTAGTGATCCCTGAACTAGATTGTGGATTGCGGTAAAGCCATTGGCCTAGTGACCCTTGAACCGAACTGTGGGTTGTGGTAAAGTTATGTATTGTGTGCCTCGGTAGGCCTAGAAATCCTCGACCAGTTAATGGTGGGATATATGGTAAAGCCTAGATGTGGTTTACCTTGATTAGGCCTAGGAATCATTGTCGATGTGTTAGTGTCAATATGTTAGTGATCAAACATACTCTTTAATTTGTTTTCCTAGTAGTCGTAGGTCAAAATTTTTGGTATTTTCAAATAAGTTTTCAAAATAAATTTTGGTCACTGAAGGATTCTAGGTCAAAATTTCTACTACCCTCATCTCATCCATGTCCATCATCAGTTTTATTATCATTTAGAAGACTTAGGTCATTCACTCCATCTCATCTACATCGGTTGACTAGGTGTCATTGTTTTGCCTTTGAAAAAGTCTAATTTGTCATCAAAAAGGGAAAAAAACCCTTCATTTCACTCATAAGTCTTTTAAATGGGAGTTAGAACACTTAGGAATAAAAATTAAGACAAGCTGTCTTATTTAAAAATTTGTTTTAATGTCAATATATTTCGAAAGGAAAAATTGTCTTATTGTTTCACTACAGGACAAAAAAGTCATTTCAAAACTATAAAGGAAAAAAGCAAGCTCATCCAAACTCATTATTCTCTTTTGTTGTGTGGCAGAGCTCCTCTCTTACCTCCATTTCACTCCATAGTGGTCAAGGTTTCGAAACCAAGGCGATAAATTACTCTAAGGAACAAGTTGCTATGCTTCTAGAGCCTGTTGCTATGCTTTTGGAGCCTATTTCTACGCTTCTAGAGCCTATTACTACACTTCTGGAGCCCGTTGCTATGCTTTTGGACCTTGTGGCTACGCTTTTGGAGCCTATTGATACGCTTTTGGAAGAAACTGTTACGTTTCTGTAACTTCTACGCTTCTAGAGGCAGTTGTTACACTTCTGTAACTGGTTGTTATGCTTCTGGAAAGGGTTCAGAATTAGGGTTTTTTGGCTGCCAAGCCATTCAAAAAAAATCAAAGCTTGTTGGCATAAGTTCTTGGAGTTCTTACAATAGTAATTTAACTTCCTATACCCTCTAGTGATAAAACTCACTCCTATGAGTTAACTATTGATTTTCATACTCACTCCAATATTCCATTATATTTTCACCTCTTTATATCATTGAAATATTCCAGTGAAAAAAACCCTAACCCTCCCATCTAACACTATCCTACACCTCCCACATACATCATACTCCCATCTCCCACCATCCATATCCTCCCTAATAGCCATTTTCACCAAACCCTAATTTCTAGCTAGTTTTCACAGTGATAAACTAGGAAATTCTTGTGTTTCCCTCATTTGACCACCTTCCTCACATCCATTCCACTTGATTTCTCTCATATCATGGATCCAACATGCAAGCCTATCTCCTTATTTTTTTGTATAATTTTCCTTGGCTCCAAAACCCTTCATCTCACCCTCTAAGCCTACCCCATCCCTATACTCTGCTTTTCCCAAATTAAACTACACATACCCATCCCATCAACAAACTAGGGTTTCATCCTTTCACTAATAGAAAATATGGATATTTAGAAGAAAAAATTCAAGTGAGGGCACCACCTCAGATTAGAACCCTTCACCATGCATGAAATCAATTATTCACCCTTGGCCAAAAGATGTTTTGAGAGGACTGGATGTTTGAGGTTCTGTGAAAAGCTCATGGAAGAAGGATATCACCTTCAACTTACAAGATTATTTTAAGGTCCCTATATTACTAGTGTAGTCCCTTATTGTTGTTAGTGTAGCCCCCTTATTGTTATTTTTGTCCCCTTGTAACCCCCATATTGTTATTATTATGCCCTTACATTATTATTGTTAGGTCGGTTAGGATAATATTGTGACCCCATGGACTCCTATATATAGGAGGTTTTTTCATTAGTATCATCCAAGAATTTTTCATTTATGTAATGTAAAGGAGATTTCCCCCTTGAAGTGTCTTATTTATAAGGCGTTCATCTCTCTTTTATTCTATTTTTGGAGTTGGTTTCATAACATTTGGTATCAAAGCTTTGGATTCTAGGGTTTCGCTGCTCCAAACAGGTCATCGTGGAATTTTCGCTATAAATTGTTTTCTACAAAGGTTTAGAAGCTGAAATTTTTATCACGCGAAGCCAAACTCCTGAGGAACTTCGTGCTAAAATTTCAGATCTTTTTTCGCAATGTTTTTTGGAGATATGATCTGTGGAAGTTAGGGTTTTTGTAGGCTCCTAAATTTCATCTAAAAGATGTGACTTTGGGAAAATCATCATAACTCTCTCTCTGAGCATCAGATTGGAATTCTATAAAAATTTTATGAAAGTAAACAAAGTTTAGTTTCATGTATATCAATTTCAGAGCCGAAAGAGGAAACAGTGACAGGTGGCACGCCACTCTACTGAACCAGTCCATAATTAGGTCATTGTGGGAGAGTGGGCATAACTTTGTATTGAAGCATCCAAATCAGGTCAGACATGTGGCATTCGAAAGAAGATTCAAATGGCTACTACAAGACCAAATTTTAGATATTGAAGATCTGAAATCAAAGAGATAATCCAGTTTCAATATCGAGCTCCTCGAAAGCAAGAAAAATGTGTGTATTTGTTTTCGAATTGCATAAGTCTTATTTGAAAAATCAATTTGAAGTGATTCCAAGTGCATATTGAATCATAGATATAAGTATTGGGTTCTAAAATTCACCCTAAAAATAATTCAACACCCACTAAGCCCTCAAAATACTCTGCTATGACTCATGAAGAGGAAGAAGTGCAACATGATATATCAAAATTACAAGAGCAAGTGTTCGCTCTCGCAAAGAGAAACAAAAAATGAAATGAAAGTTTTGAAGAAAGGCATGGAAGCTAAGATGGATGGTTTGAAGAAATGAATGGAATCTAAGATGGATGGTTTGAAGAATGGCATGGAAGAAAAAATGGAAGGTTTGAAGGAAGACATGGAAGGTTTGAAAGAAGGTTTGACAAGGTTGATACAAGAAATGATTCATAATGGCAAAAATATAGTAGAGGAAACTCACGATGAGAACAAAATAAATGTTAATCATGATTTCATAAACTAAAATTTTGGATGGAAGACCCACCATATTCCAAAGATCGATATGAGGAAGTTTGATGGCAAGGATCCCGTAACATGGATACTACAGATGGAGCAATATTTTGATCTCAATAATGTGAAAAACACACAAAATGTATGCATTACAACTTTATATTTAGAACAAAATAAATTTGTGTGGTATCGATGGCTTTGATGGTCAAGCTGAGATAGTGAACAAATGTTCGGAAGGATATCTTCATTGTTTTGTATCTGATAAACAAACACAATGGGTCAAGGGGTTACCTCTGGCTGAATGGTGGTATAACACTTCCTTCCATACTGCAGCAAAAGTGACCCCATTTATGGCACTTTATTAATATCATCCATCGTCCATCACATCATCTTTAAGGGAAAATTATAAGCTTCAAGTAGTGGAAGATCACATCGAGCATCAACAAAAAGTTTTGCAACTCTTAAAGGATAACCTAAATTTGGCACAAAATCGAATGAAACAACAGGCAGATCAACATCGCAGTGAGAGAAGTTTTGATGTAGGAGACTGGGTATTTTTATGGCTACAACCATAAAAACAAATGTCCCTCAAGAAATCTAAGAAGGATAATAAATTATCGCTAAAGTATTATGGTCCTTACAAGGTGTTGCACAAGATTGGTATGATGGCATACAAATTGGAGCTTCCTGCTTATTCGCGAGTGCATCCAGTTTTACATGTTTCATGCCTAAAGAAGGTTATAGGTGAAAAAATTCAAGTTCAAAAAATATTGCCAAAACTTTATGAGGAAGTAAAAATCATATTGGAACCTAAAGCGGTCATGGAAACAAGAATTCGACAACTATGAAATCGATCAATTTCAGAGTATCTGATTGACAAGTGGAAAAAATTACCCACCAAAGATTCTACATGGGAGGATGAGAATTTTATGCAGAAGCACTTGAGCTACTCAAGCATTTTGGAAAACACTTTTTTGAAGGAGAGGGGCATGTTAGGTCCCTATATTACTAGTGTAGCCCTTTATTGTTGTTAGTGTAGCCCCTTATTGTTATTGTTGTACCCATGTAACCCCCATATTATTATTATTGTTCCCTTACATTATTATTTTTAGGTCGGATAGGAATATATTGTGACCCCATGGACTCCTATATATAGAATGAGGTTTTCTCATTTGTATCATCCAAGAATTGTTAATTTATGTAATGTAAAGGAGGTTGGCCCCTCGAAGTGGCTTATTTCTAAGGAATTGATCTCTCTGTTCTTCTATTTTTGGAGTTGGGTTCATAACACTTATTTTCCTATAATATCAACATGGAAAAGGTCGTCATTGCAGGTGTAGAGTTTAACCTATCAGCATATATGATTTATTCAACAACAGGTATTCCTAGTCATGGAGAGAAGTGGTTCAAGGGCATGGAATTAGACCTTGAAGATTATAAACAATTTCTCAAACCTCATGCTAGAGAGGAACTAGAGTACCTCTTCCATTTCAGACACCTCCATACCAAATATGCTCCTTTGATGATGTTAATAATGAATTATTTCACATGTGAATGAATATTTTCTAGGTTGTATAGGTACCATACCAGGTTGTTGATGCATTTCACCTCTATTAAATCACTTGATTTGCCACATCACTTGTACAGTATTTTGATTAAGATGATTGTGAAGGTTCAGAGAATAAAACAAGATCATTACCCAAGTCTATTTCACCATGGTTTGGTCAAACTCATTATGTTGCATCACCTTTTATCCATCAACATGTCTTGGGAAAACTTCATGGAAAGAATAGCAGCAATGCCCACCACTGGCCCTCTTGTCATGCATAAGACATCATCACCATCACTATTAGCACAACCAATGGAGGTTGGATCTTACAGCATACAAAATCAGATTTCAGAAGCTCCTAGGGTTGTTTATTTTACTCATACCTATGAGAAGGGAAAGAGACAGGTATTTGCGCCCAAATCTATCAAAAGTGTACTTGCACTTGACACTATTGGTGAAAAAAGTGAAGTAGAGGTGCAACCTCTCTTGCATCAAGATGAAACACCTTTACACCAACATAGTGAACTGACGCCATTACAGGTTGAGGTAGCAAAGTAGGTTGAGATCAAATCAGCTGAGGAGAGAATTAGGGAGAAGGATGAGAAAATAGCAGAGATGAGGAGGATATTCTCCATTGCTAATTCTCAAATCACTTTCCTACAGCAAGAGAAATTTCAATTGAAGGTGAAGCAGTTGTTACAAAGAAACCCTAATCCAAACCTAGAGGCAGATAAAGGTAAAGGTAAGAAAATAATATATTTTGATCAAATGCAGGACATAGACACTGAAACACAACTAAGAAGGCCAAAGACAAGGTGCCTCAAAAAGGTGTTGGAGCTAGAAAGACATTCAACTCATC
The DNA here is from genome assembly GCA_034641835.2 of Pinus albicaulis. Taxonomy (NCBI): domain Eukaryota; kingdom Viridiplantae; phylum Streptophyta; class Pinopsida; order Pinales; family Pinaceae; genus Pinus; species Pinus albicaulis. Next base: position 22,693 of record JAXQQM020065003.1, on the reverse strand, counting down.
CACCTAAATAGTTGACCTTTGATGAGATAATAGCCATGGAGATCAATCAAGATAGAGAACTATGGTTGGCAAGGGTAAATTAACATTTGGAGAAGCTCCAAAGACACATGGCAAATAACTATCGCACCAGGAACACAATTTCACAAATAAGGCTAAGACAGTTGAAGAAAAGGCTAAAAGAAACTCAAATGAATCTTAACTAGAAGGATAGCTTGTATTTGTTGGCTAAAGCTTCCTTGGATATTTAGACCATCACTCAAATGTGTTACAAAACCAATTTTGATATTTTTTGAAGAATTTTGATATTTTTTGTGATTTTTGCACAAATCTAGAAATTTCCTCCTCACAGAAGCGTAGCAAACTTTTGCTATGCTTATTTTAAGGGCGTACAAATGACGATTTATTTATATGGTTGGATGCATTTTGATGAGTACATCATATATCAGGAAACCTCTTTGCATGACAGGGTTTAATTTTAGATAAAAGGCCAAAAACCACTCATTTTCTATGCTTCTACCAATTTTTTGGAGGCCTCACTACGTTTTTGTGGTAAAATTGGGAGAATGAATTTTTGGAGGCCTTATAATGGGTCATTTTGAAAAATTAAAGAATTGGATTTTGGAGGCTAGTTGACCATTCTTTCGGAATTGGATTTGGACTCCTAAAAGTGCCTCAAAAATGGTTGCAAACTTATGCTACACTTCTGTAAAATTTCGGTACGTTTCTATCATAAATGTTACACATCTGCATTGGATTCCTTAGGACACTTGTCAAGCTCAGAAAATGTCAGAAATTTGAGGTTTTTTTGTCATATGTGTTGTAATTAGAGTCATTGAGTTATTTTTTGCCTCTTATTATGAGGGAACATGTAATTTAATGTAAGGGACACACACTCCTAGTTGATAGCTGAATTTTACGGAAAGGTTTCTAACCTCCCTAGAATCTAGGAAATGACTCATCTCATGTATTTATGATTCATTTTGGATGGGATTTCGACCTGATGAGGTGTAATGGTTCATAATTTCTATAATTAGACTCTCTTTAGACTTTTTTTGGGTTGGATAGTCTTATTTGGAAGTCGAGCTATTGTGCAACCTTTTGGAATGAAATCAAAGACAGCCTTGCAAAACTTGTGTTGAGAATCCTATGGTATGCATTAGAGAATTTGTTTTTCCTCTGTATGTTTATCTATTCATGTTAAATGATATATTTTCCTCTTTCATATACATCTTTCCATGTGCCTATCTTGTAAGTTTATAAGCAGAAATCATGTATGTTCATGCTCTGTTTTAGACAAGGTTTACATGATATGTCTATTTACTTCTAAATGAATGAATTCAGCTCAATGCTCATTCTCTCTATCAATTCATCCTATACTCAATGACCAATTAAGCATGCTTTCAAGCTACCTATCTAGCCTTACACATTCTCTTCAAATTGACCTTGGAATTCAAACCGAAAAACTCTAGACCTAGCCTTATCACTGACCTTTCTATCAAACACTTAAAACATTAAAAAAAAAAAATCCTATTTACTAATATTACATACCTAATCTAAGATTAATAGATATTCAATAACTCCAATGAATGCAAAGTGACAACAAGAGAGCCATCTCTGGTTCTAGTAGGGCTAGCTGCCTGACCTAAAGCTTGGTCTGTGGTTACCATCCTTCAATCCCATTTTTAACCTTGGGAATTTAGGGGGAGTGATAACACAATGAATGGAAGGATATACAATAAATACTATAGGGTTGAGTCTCGGTTTAGGGCCTAGTGATCTGGTGTGGATAGCGGTAAAGCCTAAGAGACAAGGAGACAAGAAAATTCCTCACGGTGCAGGTGGAAAAATATGGCGGCATTCATGCTTGTTTTATGGCCTAGTGAACCCAGATGGATTGTGGTAAATATTCCTTTCTATTGATGAGGGTGAGGTGGTTTAGCCTTGGGATTCCCTGGTTCTTTCTTTTAATTTGAGTCCCACATTCATGCTTGGAATATGGCACGGGGGTGATTAGCTGAAGAGAGATTTGGCTCAGCCAATCTATGGTCTGATGGAACTTGGTTGTCCCATCCAGGGTTGGCTTTTGCATTCACTAATAAGAGGTTCTTTCCTTGATATCTTATGTGTAAATGTACTAGTTTATATTTGGATTCTATGGCTGATGTATCCTTGATATTTCTGTTGTTATTATGTTGGTTATAAGCATGTATTATGACAGTGATGATGTATTTCTCTCCTCACGTTTTGATTTGTAAACAAATGAAAAATTATCTATGACCTAATCGATGATAATGAAGCTAATGATATAAGGGAATAATGATTCTTAGTGATTCTCAGATAAGTATGAGACCCCTATGCTCCAATATGTTGTTTAAACCTGTAGATTACATATTTGTGACATGTTTGCTGAAATTTATGTCATGACTAGTAGGGGCCTAGCTTATACCTTATTAATTTTTTTGCAAATGTATCATTGTTCTGTTGTGTAAATTCCTTTATGAACATGTCATTGAGTTATGGGTAGTGACCTGGGCTCTGGGCCTAAAAAAGTGGCATGAATTCTAGATTCTAAGGCACAATTCCGAGGAGAAAAGTCACCAGACGCATGCATACCCATGCTATGGGAGCATCCACGGCCTCCCAGAAGCACCCGTGTCCATATCAAGGGAGCGTCCTAGGGTTTAATGGTCTAAAAACGCAGTGGGACCCAGGGTTGGTTACCTGAGTGGTTGGGACGGCTCATGGGAGTTTTGTTGCTGATGTGGAAGATATGTGTGATTTTTTTACGTCAATTCCACTTCCTTAAGGTCACCTAGTAGGTTGAATCCCATTATAGCATCCTCTCGGTTCATATTTACCCCAGTTGGATGGTTACTTTGGTAGATGTGGGATGAGGGTGTTACATGCACTGAATGAACACACTGTGCAGTTCCGGGATACAAGGGAGGTTGGGAAATCGCGCATTTGTGTAGTTCATAGGGTCAAGGAATGATCTTGAGGCTAGTGATTGCGCAATGTGTAGTTAAGGCCAGATTGGGAGGAGGAATTACACAATTTTGGGAGTCAAGTTCAAGATTTGGGCATATAAATTTCACAATGCAACAATCTTGAGAGGCAAGAACTTCTCATTGCAAACTGACAAGAGGCAAGGTTGGAGCTAGTGGATTGAGACCACGCAATCCACAATTTAGGGAGTTAGGGTGAAGCTAGGTTGCTTAGTTAAGAAGCTATTCCAAAAAATGGCTAAGTGTGGGATCGGTGAGACTGATGTGCATAGTGATAAAAATTTGATTGTGATCACACACTTAGAATAATTGATGGCACAATAACATAGATTATCCATGACACATGAACAATGTATTTCCCTCTGTGTGACTGCTTTATGACAACTTACAACAAGTGTGACACTTAGGATACACTTTGCGATGACCAAGACGACACTTGTGCGACAATGCTTAAAAATTCAGAAATAAGTGTGATGGTTGTTTACATGGTTAGAAAAACTCATTTACACATAGATGACCTCTTGAAACTACTAGATTAGGCCAATATACATGATGCGAAAACTAACCTGCAGAAAGACGAAAATTTTCCTAACTTGCAAAAGGGACCAAAACACTTCAAGATAAAACATGGAATGAGTTTTAAAATTTGTGACGATAGTGAACAAGACCAAGTAAGGCTCTGAAATTGAGCGTAGGCCAAAATTTCGGAGGGTGTTGTGGCAACGAAAGCATATTCCTAATGATACCATGTTTCCCTTATTTTCTTGCCTCCTTGGGCTTTTGGATTTCTTTCCCGATTTTAGCTTGGTCTTCTAGAATCATATCTTCATTTATAAATATTCCAGTTCCCTTTAAGCTCGGGAAATTCCTGAATATATATAATTTGTGGTCATTGCAACTTATCTTAACAAAATTAAAAACTTGAAATCACTTTTAAAAATACTTAGTAAAAATATTAACTTGTCAATTCACGTGAAAAGTTTATACTAATAACAAATTTAATCCTAGTCATAACATCGACATTGAAAACACTCATTCACTTACAAATAATACACTTGAAAAATCTCTAGTATCTAGGAAATTATAGTTGTGAAATAAATTCAAAATTTTAATATTAAATAATTATTTTAAGTTAATTGTGGAATAATTAAATAAATATATTTTTTTAATTTTATATTATAAATATTTAAATTATAAAATGAATATGAATGTGGATGATTGAGAAAGAAATTAGTTTTTTTAATTAAAACTTAAAATTATATTTTATATTTTTATAAATTAATTATTTATTACAAAATAATTTTAATATATTGTTTTTATAAATTCATTATAATTTAATTCTTTATTTAGAAAAAAACAACATTTTCTTAGTTTTTGTTCTTGTTGTTGTTTTTAATAAAATTTAATAAAATTATATGATTATGATGAAAAACCTAAATCCTTATAAATCATAAATCTCTTAAATATCAATAAAATCAAATTCTATGCCAAAAATTAATCAAAATCTATTTTCATAGTATTTTTAAGCAATCTAGAAATTTAGTTATAAATAAATAAATAAAATTCAAAGTGTCATTATGAAAATCCTTAGCCATCAACACTCCTTACCTATTAAAATTCTCCAAATCAACAATTCTTCTGTATTTATTTATTTAATAAGCTGAAGAAATTTAGTTAATATAGTTGGATCTTCAACAACCACAACAAAAAAAAAGACAAGCAAGAAGAAATAACATACTCAATTTTAATTTCAAATAGTGCACGACTTAATTATCAATAATTATCAACAATTATTTAAATTAATTGCTTTATTTATTTTTATATATAAAATAAATTTATAAAGTAAAAAAATTATATATATGTATATTTCATCAGCAAATCAAACTTTTAAATTCTCTTAGCCCGTAATTCTTATGAATTTATATATTTTTTAATAGTTGAATACAAACAATTAAAATCAATTATAATCTCAAAAGGTGCATACCTTAATTATCATCTAAAAATTACACTGACTATTAAAACACTTTCCAACAAAATTAAACTTTCCTTATACTCCAAACACTTTCCAACAAAATTAAACTTTCCTTATACTCCAAACTCAAAATTATTATCTATTCATTTTTCTTAACATAGTATAATCTCCAACCAAGAGTATATATAATTAAAATCAATTTTAGTTTCAAATGGTTTTCTCTTTAATGCAATACAATCCTCAATAGCAACTAAAGTCGATTTGAGTTCAAACAATGATTATGGGAGATTAGCGCATTTCCTCCCTTACGTGCTTACACATGAAATTGGCGCACTAAATGATTGTAGTTGTGAATCTTCTTATTTGTGTATTCTGCAGTGAACTCAAAGGAGTAAGTTAACCATTCTATGTTTTATCATTAGATGTTTTACCCTTTGGTTTCTCTGCATTCTTCTCATTGGCGAACATCCTCTAGCAACTTTAACTTTCTCCATAACGCTGCTTCTTATTCAATTGAAGTCTTTGGGCCCACCGTTTGCCAGATATGTTGTTTCACACCCATCCACCATCATCCATTGCATTCGGCACCATTGAATTCAATTTGAAACTTTAAATAGTGGCGGGATTTGAAATTTGAATCTCGTCATTTGCGCTATACCATATGGTATGTTCCATGTCAAGGCTATTGTTGCGAGTGTTACGTTGCAAAGAGGTGAGTGTACATCATTGTAGCAGCCAACACAAATTTCTCAACGGGATCATTTGTTATTGTTGTGAGTGTTATGTTGCAGGCAAGTGAGGATACATCATTATAGCAGGAAATGCATATTTCTCGACGATGGAATTCAAACTACAATCGTCATGTTACAAGTAACTCACTACTGTAAAACACCCTTTAACACATGATCTAGGTGGCTCTAGAGACACACACAAGACAAAGAGGACTTATGAAAGCTCAAAAATCAAAGTGGCAGAAACGTGGCAAACTTAATTTCAAGTTGAAGATCTCGTCGTCCTGATCGCAACGACGTGAACAGTTCATCAAACTGAGTTCTTATGTGAAAGTTAGAGTTGGTCAAAGTTTTGGGGTTGACTAGGTCACATGGCAGATTAAGGAAGACACAATTTTCTAGATTCTGATGGTCAGATTCGAGCCAGCTCCAGCAAGAATCCGAGAAAATTTGTCGAATGGATAAATTGTTTCCTTCAACCTAAATTCAGGTATTTTAAAAATATGTGGTTGTTATATTAAAACAAAAAATATATATATAATTTTGGAGGGGCGGGCCGTGACCCCCTCCCCCCCCCAACCACCATATAAAACAATTAAAAAATTATGGGGCAGTGGGTCATGAGACCCACCGCAATCTCCGCCCATGACTACCGTATATATGGTAAGCAAAAACTAAGTTTGGGTCGGGGCCGCGTGGAGCAGACCCTGCCCACCGGTCCATCAAGCAACCACCATATTAATACATATAACAAACGTTCATTACAACGATGCTTGAAACGTGGGGTTGGGTTGGGTCAGGCTGTGTGGAGCGGACCCGCCCACCCACTATTTTTCTAATTTAAATGTGTTTCAAACTTAAAAAGGGAGGGGAGGGATTTGATCCCTCGACCCCTCTCCTTCTAATTACGGATCTTCCCCACTATGCCAACCGCCTCGACGTTGTAAAATTCACCAACTATTAATATTTAAACATAGTTATTTAGATGCGCCCAAGCAGAGGAGGAGAATGGAATTCAAGACAGGGATTATTTAATTGCAGGCAGAACCATGAGCCAGATGCAGGGGCAGTGGAACCCTGATTGAGCATCATTTTCCAGAGGGGCCAAATTTTTCCAGTGTCCAAATTGGACAAATTTTATGTCGATTTTATACCTCTCAGCGACACGAGTTTGATGGATGTGCCAGTTTCTGTAACAGAAGTCTCGATTTTCCGCCATTTTCTAGAATGGGATGACAATGTCAGATTTCAGCATGTGGATAGTCGATTTCTTGTCATTCGACACCATGTTTTCGATGGTGCATTCAAATCCAGTGATTGAGTAGCCTATTCTTCAACCAGCATCATCATTGAGGTATATGAAGTGTTGTTTCCATGTATTTCATTGATTATTGTTGTAGGATGATTTGTGTCGTGTCGATTCCTGCTTTATGTATGATGCAGGAATCCTTATGTGATTCGGATTTATGCAGGAACGCAACAGAATACACATATAACCATAAATACAAAGATGCAGTGGAAATAACACTTCATTTCATTAATATCGAAGAACTGAAAGTTGTTTACAGACAGAATGGAAATAAAATAACTAGGGCATTGGTAGTTTATCTATGAGAAGATATGTGGTGGCTACAGGCCTGTGAACTATGTTACAATGAGGCTCGAGGGCCTATTAATTATTTAGAAACAATGAAAAACCCTAAAAATTCAAAACCCTAACCCGAGGAGATGAAGCGCCAAAACTATGGGCCCCGTTTGGGTAAATTGGTGTTTCAACTTCTAGGGACATAACTTTGGCATAAGATCTCCATTTGATGCGCACCATACCTCGTTATAAATATCTATCCAAGGACTACAACTTTTAGTGTGAGAAACATTCGTCCATGGGACCCATGTTGCTCCCAGTTTTCCCAAAAATGTCGTTTAGGGCCTCAAAACGGTTCATGAAGTTCAAGACCCGAAAAACTGCTAAAAATAGTAAGTCGTGCCGAAACTAAAAAACTGAAAGAGACAATGGTGGGGCCCCAAGTGGAATAGGCGGGTGGCTACCAATATCCACCTAGATCATTCCTCCCCCATTAGGAAGCAATGGTCCCCATTGCATTGAGTTCCTCCATGAGATTCGGAAACTTCTGCTGCACTTGGTCCATGGGGAACCACTTGCATTAGTGCAGGAGTTGGCCAGCTTTGACAACCCGATAAAGTTGGACCTTTTGTTGGTGAGTTTTATTGATTTGCATGTCCATGATACAATCTGTGGTGGCCTGTTCCATGGAGTCTAGGTTTAACTCTGTTGGTGTGAGTTGTTCTGTTAGTGTGAGGTGTCCAGTAGAGGTGGGAAGTGGGGACGAAGGCAGTCCACATTGAATACTGGGTGCAGAAAAAGGAATGGTGGAATATCGAGCTCGAAGGCATTGTTCCCTACAGCCTTGATGATGGTGTATGACCCATATCGAAGCAGGCGAAGCTTGCAGTGGGGTCCAGTGAGGCGCTCCTTCTGCAAATGTAGCCACACTTTGTCGCCCACCTGGAAGTTGTGTGGCACCTGGTGTTGATCATGTTGTTGCTTGTACTTAGCATTGGCTTTGTCCAATATACCATGAACCTATTGGCAGATGTGCTAAATGTGCTTGATGAAGCTGTTTTCTTTGTCAGCTTTAGACTGTACATGAGCTAAATCGGCCTGAGTAGCCGCAAATGGCATGGCTACGTCAATGGGACATAGTGGCTAGAATCCCAAGCCCACCTGAAAGGGGTTGTCGCCGGTTGAGATGTGGATAGTTCGGTTATAACTGTGTTGTACGTAGGGGAGGCTATCATCCCATATGCATGGATGCTTTGAATTTTACATGTGCAGAATGTGTACAATCATCCTGTTGATGACCTCTGTCTGGCCATCAGTTTGGGGATGGAAAGCTGTGGAGATGGTGAGCTTGGTGTCCAGCATTGACCAGAGGTTGGACCAAAATGTGCTAAGGAACCTGCTGTCCCGATCTGATATGATAGACTGTGGGATCCCAAAGTGCACCCACACTTGTTCAAAGAATAGTTTAGCAGTGGATTCTGCTGTGATATTCTTCTTGTATGCTGCCATAATTTCCATCTTCGAGAATCTATCGATGACCACAAAAACACAATCGTTTCCATCCTTAGTAGAAGGATGGCCTAAAATGTAATCCATGGAGATGGATTCCCAAGGTCGACTAGGGGTAGGTAGCGGAGTATAGAAGCCTTGCTTCTTGATGGTAAATTTGGAAATGGCGCAAGCAGTGCAGGATCTGATGTACTGCCTGACATCCTATCGAAGGTCTGGCCAATAGAAATACTTCTGAAGTACTACCACTGTTTTATCGACCCCAAAATGCCCAGCGAATCGACTATAGTGTGCTTCCCATATCATCTTGGCACGCTCGCTTGAAGGAATAGAAAGGTGTCCTAGGTGACATAACAGTGCATCTTAGAGGTGAAAATTTGGAACTTGCGTACCCCCCAAGAGTGCCTTGTATGTGTGGCCGAATTCTAGATCACTCTTGTTGAGAAGCAGCTAATCAAAAGTCTCATGCCCACAAGAGTTGAGAATGGTGGTTAGCACCACAATCTGTGGTCGGCTGAGGAAATTTGCAACATTATTGGTGCCACCCTTCTTGTACTTGATGTTCAAATGAAACTGTTGTAGATATATGGACCACTTTTGATGGTGATCATTCTGCAACTTCCCTTGTGTCTGTATGAATTGCAGGGGCTGGTGGTCTGTATGGATGATTTTTTCCTTCCTCAAAATGTAATGCTTCCATTGTCGACAAGCCTGCACAATAGAATACATTTCTTTTTCATAAGTGGGATACTTTTGAACTGTGTTGGACAATGTCTCATTGTGATATGCCACTGGATGCCCCTGTTGAGTAAGAACTGCCTCAATAGTATAGTTAGAGGCATTTGTGTCAATCTAAAATGGTTGTTGCAAGTCCGGTAATGTGAGAACTAAGGAAGAACAGAGGTGATGTTTCAATTCTCTGAATTCCTTTTGTTGAGATTTTGACCAAAATAATTTTTCTTTCGCTCCTCCCTTGGTGACTTGACTCAAGGGCCAAGTGATATGAGAGAATCCCAACACGAACCTGCGGTAGAAATTAGCAAGACCCAGAAAGTTGCGAAGCTCTGTTAGAGTGGTTGGGGTTGGCCAATCCTGAATGTCTTGGATCTTGGCTAGATCCACATGCACCCCACTTTCATCAATAATGTATCCAAGATATTGAACCTGGGTCATGCCAAAATTTCACTTCTCCGAATTGGCACACAACTTGTGTTGTCGTAGTGTTTGGAGGACTTCTCGGATGTGGTGGAGGTGCTCTTCCCAAGTCTGGCTGAAGATCAGAATGTCATCCAAGTACAGCACTACAAATGAGTTGGTGAATGGATGCAATATGTCATCCATCAACCTCATGAAGGTTGCGGGAGCATTCGTCAACTTTTAGTGCTAGGGTGCATTATAACTCTGCCTAGCTATTTCTGGGGTGTGTTACCTTAGCAAAAATGGGCCTTGTCTATGTCATTTTATTCCTTCCATGTTACCTTCTCCTCCGAGCTGATGAGGAGGTCATTTTTCCTGTAACAGATGCCCCCTAAAGTGTTAGTTCAGAGGTGAAGATGATGGCCAAAATACTTTATAACAAGTGTAGTAGAATGAGAGGAATTGGCGGACTAAGGAAAACCTGAAACAACAACATATGTCAGAAAATATAGTATCTGTTTTAAGTTGGGCATTCCCATGCTCAGTAGCTATATGAAAATTATTTCTCTAAAACATAGATATGAACAATGTGTCCACTGATAAGTAGAATGTGGAAGCTTCTGTTATGACAGGATCAAACTGATAAGCTATCTCTGAAAACAATGTCACAGCTTGGGAGAGGAAACACATCTGAAATGATGTAAGCCTCAACCCAAGGTCTTGGTCGATGCTTCACTAAACCGCATATTTTCGCACATGTGAATGAAGGATTTGTAGTCGAACATGCGAGAAATTGTCTGATTACCAGTAAATAACAAAAAATGTTAACAGACGCGAGGGTGGCCATCGATAAGGATGATGGTCCCCAAGATGCACAGTACAATATAGCGAGTGTGAATAAAAGGAGTTGATTTCAAACACTCATAGAATCATTCAATCGGGAGCCAATAATGAGAACCCCCAACCCAACACAAGGTGACTTGCCACTGTTGTCTGCAAGTACCCGGGTATTGATGTGTTTTTGGATCAACTTCCTAGATAAGATGTTGAATTCGATATGAAGATATCTATCGAAAGGTAGGAACTGAGTCGTCCTACATTAGTCGACACGAAATGGGAAAAGATGATTTTCTTTTGGAAATAGTCAAGAGAAAATGGGAATAACTGACGACAAATAATTTTTGGTATATGATGGCTTGGATGATACACGGAGTAATAAACAGCGGGATCCTCTTGAACAATAAAAGGCATTGTAATAGGGTACCAGGCAGCTTAGGTTTAATGAACACCAAAGAGTGTTAAGATTCACCAATGCAGGAACATTGGCATACGTAGGCTAAACTCATATATGGTAGGGTTCGGCTAATTGTGAGTATGCCCATTTAGAGCTGATGAGAGGGAAGGAAGACCTTCTGAGATGGATCATCCAGCAGTGGGATGATCAGCAACATGTCTTTCACATCAGGAGTAATGAACTCTCAATCGAGAAATATGACATATACTACTTGACTAGCCTGTCATGCAGAGGAGAGGGGCCCAATCTGACAGGTTCTAGGGTTGATCCCACACTACTGTGGATCTGATTTGAACTCATTGCGTAAACAATACTGCGGCAGTAAGTAACTGGCTTCCTATAGCATGGGTGGCCATGAGACCGATGAGGTATCCATTGTGGATGATAGTTCACTTGGCAGGAGCCAAGAGTCAACATGTGGCCACCAAGGCCCAGGTATTGTTGGCACTAGATTGCATGCAACCTCAGGTTTTTTACTGGTGTGAAGGTGTTGTCCGTCGGGTTTGAGAAGAACTCACGGCATGTAAGACCCAAACCCAAAGAGATTTTGGGTATGGCACACTTATCGTGTCCTTCATAGTAGAGTGGGTACTCGTAATGAGGCCAAGGATGATCACAGATGCATTGGGACCACAGGAGCCAAGACGAGCTCGTTGGTCAGCTTTGATACCGCGGACTGGAGAGGGTCCAATATATTTTGATGATGCATTCTTTGAGTGGCTAGATGGCCAGATCCTGATGATTGAAGGTTATCCCTATGCAGGGATAAACTACACAAGAGATTTAGAATTGATACTGCCACCATGCACTCAGTAGAGTCTAGATGGTAAGAAGGAACATGATCAGTGTTGAAGTATTTTTTTCTTTTGAATGTTTATGCAACTTTTTTCTTTAATGGGTGAAATTTTTTTAACATGAAGCTTATTACTTAACACAGATGTGGCACATGTCCATCCAGCCAGAGCCTTTCGCTATGCAAGGCGAGGAATGTAGCTACCTGGGGTCGGCGCAGCAGCAGAGGTTGCAGCAGCCGTCAAAGTGGGTGATGATGCATGTATTTTGCACGAGCTTGCTAGGAACCTCAAGGGTCTAAGCATGGGCGTGTTGCCTCTTCCCATGAGGGAGATCCTGGTTCACCTACAGCGACACATAGTGGGTGTTCCGGAGAGATTATTGGTGCCTCTTAGGAGGTTAGCCAAAGCAGTTTTTTGCTATCATGAGCAAAAGGCTCAGGAGGAATACTGGATAGATGTGTAAATGTTAGAGCGAGGCTTAGTAGAGCCATTTTTTTGTAAAACACCCAAGTTTTGGGAAGTGTTTGATGTAACTTGAGTGGATACGACATATATATATACATATACATATTTTGGCGATTTTGATTCTTGTTTTTTTAATTTTTATGTATTTTTTATGATGAAAAAAGTATACACTCATGTATGACTCATTCTATAATAAATGCGACAAATGCTAATCTAACACATAATTTTCCAATGAATCAGCTAATGTATTAAATTCTCTACGAATGTGCTCAAACGTGATGGTTTGAAATTTACATTCTAGGATTTGTACCCTTAAGTAATAACGTAATAAGACTGGATGACGGACGCGATAACAATTGTTTAAATTCATAATAATGAGCTGGGAATCTAACCCGACCACCAAAATGGAGATGTCGCGAGATGCAGATTCCGTGAGTAGTTGTATCACCGACATGTACTCAGAAATATTGTTGGTGGCATTGCCCAAGAAGATTCCCCTGGAACCAAGAAGCTCCAACTCAGGTGTATAGAGGACCCAAGCAGCTGATGCAATGTGCCGAGTATGACGATTGGCACCATCCGCGTATCCAACGTATGATAAGGATGACGAAGGAATTTGTGTAAAATAAGAGAGTGTTCATGAGAAAAACACGCAAAAACCTGAAATATCCAGACACACCAAACAAATACAAAACAATTATACATAAAATTACAAAGCATATGCCTAGTGGAACACTAGGCCAAATACTTCTTCAGATAGAGACCATTGCGGTGCTCCACGAGTGGAATTCCATTACAGTCCTGAAGTTAGTAAGCTCCTTTTGAAAGGACTTTCGTGATGACATAAGGACCAAGCCATAATGGTTGAAGTGTTCCTGCCCCCAAGAGGTTGTGTCTCTGATCATAGAGTAGAACGAGATCACACTTTTGGAAAGAACGAGGCTTGATAGATTTGTCGTATTGAGGCTTTACTCGGTGCTTGTGAGCTTCGAGTGCCAGTGTGGCATATCGACGAGTTTCATCCAATTGATCGATTGAGAGAAAGCGCTCTTCTTCGACAGTGGTGCCGGGTAGGAGTTCAACAATGAGATTGAGTGATGGAATCTCACACTCGATTGGAAGTACTGCTTCCAGGCCAAAAGCTAGTTGGAATGGCGTGAAGCCTATAGCAGGTTTTACTAACGTTCGATATGCCCATAATGTGGAATATAACTTCCGATTCCATGTGGTTTTATGGTTGCCGAATAGACGATGAATCATGGTTTTGAGGATGCCATTTATGGCTTCAACTTGACCATTCTCTTGCGGATAGTAGGACGAAGACTAATATTGTCGAAAATATAGCATGGAAGTCAATTTTGTCATCATATGGTTCTGAAAATGTGCCCCATGATCTGTGACGATTGAGAGGGGTACACCGAAACGATAGATGACCTGATTGAACAGGAACAGAGTGACGATTTCTCCATCGACATTAAAAGTGGGAATGGATTCTTCCCATTTTGTGAATTAGTCGACCGCAACTACAATGTAGTTGTGACCATCCAAAGAAGTGGGATCGCATGTGACAAAGTCAATTCCCCATTTAGCAAAATGACCAACAGAGACAACCAGATGAAGAGGGGCAGGATGGGCGCACATTTTATTCGTGAAAATATGACACGGATGGCACTTCTGGACCACTGCGATGCAATCTTTAAACAAAGTGGGCCAATAGTACCCTGCACGCAATATTTTCTGGGCAGTAGCTATGCCAGAGAGATGACCGCCGCATGCCCCTGCGTGAAATTCATTCAAAATGTGGTCCACCTCATTAAGAGTGAGACAACGCCGAAGAATAGTATCGACACCACAGCGATATAGAGTATCATTTAGCACGAGGTAGTGTTTCTCTTAGTGACGAATATGATGACGGTCGTCTGACATGAGAGTTGAACGAAATCGTTGAGTTTGGAGGTAGACCAGAATGTCTCCATACCAAGGATCAGAAGAATTAACCAAGTAGATAGATTCATCAAGAAATGTATAATGAGCTACATCTTCCGAGTCAATTCTAGGAAGGTCCGACAGTAATTCGGCAAAGACTAGAGATTTCTTTGCTTTGGCAGCAGTGAAAACCAAATCGAACTGTTGGAGGATTACAATCCATTTGGAATATTTTACTCCAATAAATTTTCGAGACAAGATGTGTCACATGGGGTTCTCCAAAACAATTACGGTGGTCTGCCACAGTAATATATAGTGTCGAAGGCGGGTGATAATGAAGACCACCGCGAGAGATAAATTTCTCCACATGTGAATATCATAGTTTGGGTCCAATGAGACCTTTTGACAAATAATATATTACATGTTCACTATCATCATTGTGAACTTGAACTAAGACCATTCCTAACAAGGATGGTGAGGCTGCCATGTAGAGGAGAAAGTCACGCGAATAGTTAGGGGCACTAAGAAGTGGGGTGGAAAAGAGTGTTCATTTCAAGGCGTCAAATGATAGTTGAGCCTGGTCATCCCACAAATACGATATCCCTTTCCAATTCAAGTGCATAAAGCCTTTCGTCATCTTGGCATAGTTTACTATGAATTGACGTAAGAATTTTTCCTTCCCTTGCAAACGTTGGAGTTGTAGAATGGATTGTGGTGCAGGTAATTCAATGATTGCCTTAACCTTATTGTGATCAATGCTAATCCTGTGCTTGGAAACAATAAAGACAAGAAGGCATCAAAACTCGAAAAAAAATACGCACTTATGTGGATTCATACGTATATTGTAGAACCTACACCGAGCGAATATTTGTTTAAGATGCGCAAGGTGATGGGTCTGCTTCTTGGAGTGAGCCGGGAGGTCATCCAAGTAAGCTTGTACAATCTATTGGATATCGTGAAAGGCATAGTCCATAGCCCTTTGAAAAGTTTCTCACGCATTCTTCAGACCGAATGGGAGTTTAGGATACGCAAATGTGCCCCAATGACAGATGAAGGCGGTTTTATGATGGTCATCTTTTTTAATCGCTATATGGTTGTAGCCTGAGAAGCCATCCATAAAGGAGAAAGATTCACATCTGGCGCAATCGTCAAGAATATGATCTGTAAACGGCGTAGGATAATTGTCTTTTGGACAAGCGGCGTTCAAATCACGATAATCAACACAGACCTGGATGGTATCTTGTTTTTAATCTATTAGAACCTAATTGGAAACCCATTCCGTTAAAGGAACGGGATAGATGAAACCTACATGTAAGAGTTTTTCGACTTCATTCTTGATGGCAGATTCTTTGTGAGGGTGGACAGGTCGGACACTTTTCCGGACAGGCTTGGCATTGTCATAAATCTTGATTTCGTGCTCGAAAATAGACAGATCTATACCAGGCATTTCATTAAAAGACCAAGAAACAACATTGCGGAATTCCTTAAAAATGGATGTGAAGCATGCAATTTCCTCTAGATTGCAATCAGCTCCAATATAAATATTTTCCACGATACCCGTTTTGACTGAGATATCTATGAGCATAGTCTTGGAAATATTTCCCATGTTCCCTTCCATATCGATAGTTTGAACAGTAGTGTAAGCGGAGGGAACGATCTCAGGTGGGTCAAAAGATGGGATTTGAGTAGTGATCATGTCTGAATCAAACATCGAAGCGTGATGATGGAACTCTCCCCAAGGTCGTTCTTCTAGAGACATGATCTCTTGAATAGTTTCGTCTGTAGGAAGGACTTCATCGAGGAGATCCTTAGAAGGAACTGTGATGGGCGAGAGGGTGGTACCATTGGTTGAAACCAAAGTAGTGGAGGGTTCAGATGTTGTTTGGATGTCTTGATAATCCAACTCGGCCAGTGATAGCGGCATCTGATATCTGTAGGAATCAATGTCTGAAGGCACTAGTAGGATCCATGGATCGATAGAGCCATCCGAAATGGTGGATACATTGCAATCATGTGTGGAACCTCAGGCGGCGGGAGAGGAAAACAACCAATTAGGGAAGATGCCTTCAGAAGACTGGTACCAATGATGACGGATGAGTCAGGAATGCCTCCTACTAGGGGTACAGTGCCACTTGGTAACGTGGAATAATCTGGGGTGCAAAAGGATAACTAATCCACTATGACTATTTTCCCATCCAATGGAAAGAGGATGAGTTAGAAGACCGAAGAGACAATGGCAGTCATTACGTAAGACCAACTGCGACCCAGCAATAAATTATAGTCGAGATGACGATCTATGACTTCTATGTTCACTGTTATCGTTTTCCCACTAAGAGAAATGGGAAAGCTAGAAAGATGGCCTTTTGGGAGGAAAGTGTGGGCATCGAAAGCTTTAAGGGAATTTGACAACGGAGGCAAAGTGGGAGAACTCAAAGCGAGCCAGCACGCAGTTGACATAATGCAGGTCGAAGCACCATTGTCTATGACAGTGCGATGTATTGGTCTCCCTTTCGACACAACTTGTACTTGGAAAGAAAGTTGGTGTGAGAGACGAGGTTTAAATTTCTCCATGTAGAATATGGCTAGCATAGAATCCTAGGGGTCGATTCCACCAATGGTCAAAAGTAGAGCTTTCCTTTACATTGGGCAGGTTTGCAATACTTCGAGTGCAGACATGGCTGATGGTGCTTGTGCCAAATCTTTTACAATATTGTAGTTTTTGGCAGCATGTGCAGAGGTGTTATGAGTCGTGTGTCGAAGTGTCTCTTTGGGGGGACAAATCGTGGGGTTAGCAGTAGGCCTTTCGATATGAAAATCGTTGGGCGGTTGTGGATTCGAACTTGTACCAGGTTCCTGAGCCTCAATGACTGGATTTCCATAGAGTTTAGCTCGGGTTTGGATTTCAACACTTTCTATGCCATAGATAACGGATGATCCTTCACCGGAAGGATGAGTATCACCGTTGCCCCTTTGTGGGGGTTGTGGTGGGTTTGCAACCATGTGTTGTTCTTACTGCTACGGACTAGGGAAGGGATTGTGAAGGATGGCAGGTGTCCTCCCAAAGTTCTTGTTTGTGATAAAATTTGTGCATTCCTGCAGCCGAGGACATTTGTATGTCAAGTGGTCCGCCGCACAGATTCTGTAAGGAAATCTCATGGGTTTCTCCTTTCCTTTGTCATTCTTAACAATGTTTTTCTGATTGGGATTATTCTGAGTAACAGACTACTCTTTAGAAGGAGATGTCTTTTTCTTAGTCTTGCCACCAGGTTTTTGTGTAGACTGCATAGAGTTTACCTCAACGATAGGAAGAGTAGTCGATTGGTTAGGGGCGATGGTAGCCGAAGATGGCTGGGAGGTTTTCCCACTAAGTTGTATTATGGCTACGTCTGAGGTTGCACCAACGATGTCGTCGGTGTGAGATCTGGGTAATTGAGTAGCGGGAGGATTCGGATTGCCAGGGGAATGGGGGAGTAAATCATACAACGTGCCAAATTGTGAATAGATCAGATCTAAATGCTACGCACGATGGATGGATTGGTCTTTCGTGACCACACCAAAAAAGCAAACGTCCTTAGCTAGGGGTGGTAAGAGTGACTTACAAAACTAGTTAGATAAGAGATGCTCCAAGATTGGCGCTTTGACGAGCCTCTGCCTACATCTCCATTCATGAATGTGATCGGAGATATGGGTGGCAGTGTCTTAGCACAGTGAGGTTAAGAGTTCCGTGTCAGTTTTGTTTCGAATAGGTAGTTGGAAGTTCTTAAGAAATTCCGTAGCTAAGGCGCCAAAAGTATTGATGGCCCCACGTGGTAACTCAATGTATCATTTGGCAGCATTGCCTATGAGAGTGTGGGGGAAAATTCTAAGCCGGATACTATCATCCACCATGGAGTTAGAAACAGACCATAGATGAAAGGTGGTGACATGTGTAGCCGGATCGTCCCCTTGTTTTCCGTCGAATTTAGTGATGTCAGACGGAATCTTGTGCGGTAGTGGAGGGCTGGAGGATAGAGTGGATTGTGGTTGATGGGATCATTGGTCAGTTTGTATAGGTTAGGGATGTCTAGAGCTGCCAAAAATGGCAATTGCGTGTTTTCCCCCGAATCTAGCCAAAGAAGTATTGGCTGACCATTCGGACTGTAGGGTCCGCCCATCAATGTGTTACCAATGGGATAAGTAGGAATTTGTTGATAAAAGCTCCATTTGAGTGGGAGTGTAGGGGTGTATGCTTGCTGTCTGTAGGGTATGTTGTAATGGGGAGCGAACTGTTGGGTTCCCCCAGTGTAAAATTTACCCTCTTACCCAAATTGACTTTGGGGTTGGTTCGCCCATATGGACGCGACAGAGTTAGCCAAAGGCATACTTCTATTTGCATATTTAAGCATCGACATAGACCCTACACTAGAAGTTTGACCACTCAAAGGAACAACGTTAACAATAGGATGTCATGTTTGTCCTAGTGACTGTAGGGGTACCGAAGTGCCCCTCGGCATATATGTATTGGTGACACTACCCACTGGCATGATATCTAATGGGTTTGAACTCAGAAAAGGGTTCCAACCAAAAGGGTTGTTAAAAGGAACCAAATTAAACCCGCTAGTCAAAGCGGAAACCGTGGGTCCCGGGGTAGTCACAATAGGAGCAGATCTCGAAGGGTTTTGAGGTCCACTAACATTTGTGGTGACCAGATTGCTGGGACCGGGTATAGCCTGGCTACTGGGGTTGCCAATCATTGGCGTAGAACTGACAACCGATAAGGAAGATGGTGGTGGACCAGAGCTAGTTACCAACGGCATCGACCCCATGGGGGCTGGTTGTGAAATGGATGTTGGTGCAGCTGAAGACATATCTTGGCTTGGTGTAACCTGAACTAACAATGGCCCCAACGGGTCAGTGAGAGGAGGATTATAAGGAGGTAAAACTCCTTCCATAAAAGGTTCCTCTGGAGACTCCATATGATATGGAGCTATATGAAAGTTAGGGGTTGTCGCTGGAGGTTGCTCTTCTAGAGAAGGCACTAGCTCACTGAGACTCGACTCTTCCCCCGGTGTTAATGGAGGGAGACTGTGCTATCCTTGAGAAAGACGACGAGGGTCGAAGGACACCACGATGACCTATTTACTTTTATAATATTTTAATTATTTGTGATGTATTACAAAGTCTCAGTGATAGTAATCACACCCCTAAAAAGAAAAAAAGAAAAAAGGACTTCTAAAATCAATTAGCAAGAAGCCAGAATAGGTATGACCCCATCTGATTACTATCATTTGTTGGAGATGAAACCCAATATCACAATAGCATACAAAGAGGGTTGGTAAAAAATACAGTTATGGTTGCTCTAGAGCTTTGCCCGAACCTCAGACAATAGGTGTAAGCACTCTCGTGAAGACGAGTACCCTCACAAAGACCGCAGATAGAGTAGGTCCGTCTGTTTTAGGTACCAGGGCAACCCGCCCCAGTCACCTTGTGTAAGTCCCTAAAAATTATGGCAACTAAAGATATCTCAAATCACAGACATTCTAAGGGGGGTCACGGTCATAGAAAATACGTTATATGGGCAGAACACCTAGATCCCCAATCTAGTTTCGACATCCCCAAAGGGAACCCCATTATATAGCATGCCCACTAAATGCACTCGAAGGTGGGCTACCTTCTCATGTACCCTAGTGTTGTCAAGGTAAAAAATCATTAGGAGTAGAGATGTAATATTCAATGAAAAAGGTCTTGTATAAGAAACAGTTGTAGGAAAAGAAACAGGAAAAAGAAAGCAAGGAATACACGATTCTTGATGAGATAACTGAAAAAGTAAAGGTGCCTGAAAATAATAATAATCAACAACCACAGCAGCAGCAACCACCACAACAGCAACAGGCACCTCAAACACTTGAAAGTGGTGTTAGAAGATCTACCAGGATAAGTAGACCCCCTGAACGATACTCTCCTTCATTATATTATTTATTGCTGACTGATTCTGGTGAACCTGAATGTTATGAAGAAGCAATGCAGGTTGAAAGCAGGAAGAAGTGGGAGCAAGCCATGGAAGAAGAGATGGACTCCTTAATGCATAACCAGACTTGGGATTTAGTCAAGTTGCCTGTAGGTAAAACTACATTGCGGAATAAATGGGTTTACAGGCTAAAGGAAGAAGATGGAGGAAAACAAAGGTACAAAGCTAGACTTGTGGTGAAGGGGTTTGCACAAAAGAAAGGTATTGATTTTGATGAAATATTTTCTCCTGTTGTTAAGATGAATTCAATCAGAACTATCTTAAGTCTTGTAGCGGCGGAAGATTTACATCTTGAACAGTTAGATGTAAAGACAACATTTCTCCATGGAGATTTGGAGGAAGAGATATACATGCAGCAACCAGAAGGATATGAGGTAAAAGGGAAAGAAAAATTGGTGTGTAGGTTAAAGAAGAGCTTGTATGGCTTAAAACAGGCTCCAAGGCAGTGGTATCTAAAATTTGACAGGTTTATGTCTGAACAAGGTTATACTAGATGTCACTCTGATCATTGTGTTTATCTGAAAAGGAAAAATGATGGCAGCTATATTATATTGTTATTGTATGTAGATGACATGCTTGTTGCGGGGTCTAACATGCAGGAAATAAATGTGCTCAAAATAAAATTGGCAAATTCATTTGCAATGAAGGATTTGGGAGCTGCAAAACAAATCCTTGGTATGAGGATAACTAGAGACGGGAAAAATCGTAAATTAACACTGTCTCAGAATGAGTACATAGAAAAGGTGTTGAAAAGATTTAATATGCACAATGCAAAACCAGTTAGTACACCTTTTGCTAGCCATTTCAAACTTAGTAAGGAGATGTGCCCAAAGACCCAAGAAGACATGGATTATATGTCTAAAGTTCCATATGCATCAGCGGTTGGAAGCTTAATGTATGCAATGGTCTGCACAAGGCCTGATATTGCACATGCAGTGGGAGTTGTAAGCAGGTACATGAATAATCCAGGAAAAGAACATTGGATGGCGGTAAAATGGATTCTCAGATATTTGAGAGGTACCACAAATCAAGCATTATGCTTTGGTGGTTCAAACATTGCTCTACAGGGATATGTTGATGCAGATATGGCAGGTGACAGAGATAACAGGAGGAGCACTACAGGATATGTATTTACTGTAGGTGGAACAACTGTCAGTTGGGTTTCAAAAATCAAAAGTGTTGTTGCACTTTCAACAACAGAAGCCGAGTATGTTGCTGCTACAGAGGCTAGTAAAGAAATGATTTGGTTACAAAGGTTTATGGATGAATTGGGTAAGAAGCATGATATGGGCACACTATACAGTGATAGCCAAAGTGCTATTCATCTTGCAAAGAACTCAGCATTTCATTCCAGGACTAAACACATACATCTCAAGTACCATTTTATACGGTCAGTATTGGAAGATGGAGAGTTGAAGCTGGAAAAGATACACACTCGCCAGAATCCTGCAGATATGTTAACAAAAGT
Source organism: Pinus albicaulis (assembly GCA_034641835.2). Taxonomy (NCBI): domain Eukaryota; kingdom Viridiplantae; phylum Streptophyta; class Pinopsida; order Pinales; family Pinaceae; genus Pinus; species Pinus albicaulis. Next base: position 800 of record JAXQQM020065003.1, on the reverse strand, counting down.
TGTAACCAGGGAGAAACTGAGAACATGCTCAGTTTCAATTGGTCTTCAAGGATGACGATGAAGATGAGAAACAGCCAGGTCCAAAGAGGAGTCATTGTCCAGCAAATGAAGCAGCGATGGAGTTGCTACAATCGGTCTCCAAGTGGGAGATTGTTGGGTGTGGAGCCTGATTATCTTGTTTACTTTGTATCACAGCATTGGACCCCTGTACCTTAAAAGGGGCAACGCCGCAAGGCTGTCGGCTATAGTGGGGGGTCCGGAAAGCGGCCGGCGCTGCACCGAGAACCCCCACGGCGAGGTCGAGCGGCGCCTGGTAAAAATTGATGTAGGTGCCTTGTGGTAGTACTTTCTAGTCCAATGGGCGGTGTTAGGCAAATGATCTGACGGTAGAAGTTATGTTTAGATTAGGGTTTTTTGCCCTAGAAGGCAACCCCCTTGTATATATGGGGGCATTGTATTATGGCTGTAGATTATGTGTGTATTCTCGGAGCGAGAAACAGAGAGGGAGACTGTGAGAGAGAACAGAGGATATTACAGCGGATCTGCTGTAGGTTTTGTCTCTTCATTTTTGCTGGATAATAGAAAGGAAGGACTGGCTATTCAGGGTGGACGTAGCCCAAACTGGGTGAACCACGTATATCTGTGTCTCTCTGGTTTTATGTGTTTTGTGTGCTTGTATTTTTCCACATATTTTATGTGTTGCATTGCTCCATAATATATAATTTTTCTAACAAACTCCGGTGGTAGTGGAGTTCTCGACAATATGAGTGCGGTAGGATTTTGCTTTTTAATGACTCTAG
>JAXQQM020075805.1:0-132890 GCA_034641835.2 Pinus albicaulis | reverse complement strand
AGGAGAATTATATGCTGTACAACTAGGTTTTCGTGCACGTTCTTTCTTGTTTTCAGGTTGAAGGAGGAAGGAAAGTTGCTGGGGGTTTGAACCCCATGGGATCTACATCGAACGTAGGACTACGGGTGAGTCCTGCTATCGTTGATTTCTAGTTTTTTGCATTCAAGTACGGTTGTGTGTGAGTCCTTCTGAATGGCATGCCCTGCTCTGTGGAGGTTTTGACCCAACAAACCTCTAGGGTGATTTTCCCCGAAAAGGAACTGGTGACTCCGCTGGGGATCGCATTCTTGTGATTCCCTTGTTGGGTGGTTTCAGCTGTTTGATAGGTTTCAAACAATTTTAACTTTTATTTCCAGTCCAGTTTACTCTTTCTCAGTCAGACTGAAGTCCTGGTTTCTTATCCAGGCTTGATCCTTTTTGTTTTTCATTTTTTACCTTTATATACGCGGGTTTGTCTGCACACAGTCGCGTATACACACATTTTTTGTTAAAGGGAGTCGCGTATACGCGTGTTTCCTTTAGCACAGTTGCGTATGCACACTTGTTGCTAAAATGTAAAGTTGCGTATACCTAGGTAGATTTTGAAATTTTGGATTTCTTGGATTTTTAGTCCTTTCTGTCTGTGGAGACCTGTTCCTGCAGTGTCTTTGTACCCTCTGGATTGTGAAGAAAGTGGTCTTTGGTCTTTTCTCTCTCTTGTTTGATTGAAAACTAGTCTTTTTGGCAAAGTATTGTTTCTTGTGCTGGCATTTCTGGTTCGAGTACCAAGATCTCTTTCTGGGGATTCTTGGTTGTTCTGCTTCATCAGAACAGAGAGCTCCTGCTCGTTTACTCATTCCTACCTTTGTGTCTTGCTTTGCACTTCGATTTTTGCCCATTTATTGGTTGGTTTTCTTAAGTTCAGTCGGCTAGGTCTTGTTGCAACTTTTGAAGAGTCTTTCTTGGTTCTTTGAAGTTTTTGTTTGCTGCAAGGTTGTATTATTCTTCTAGGCTGAGTGGCTGAGTTTTCTTGTCTTCTTTTGCTCATATTGATCTTGCTACTAGTTAGCCCTATAAGATTTGGAGCATTTTTGAAGTTTTTTGAAATTCAATGTTGTTTGGCTTGGGATTTTATAGTTTTGCTTGGTCTTTTCGAACTCTTCTTTTATAAAACTCAAAAGCTCAAAAAACATTTTGCTTTGTTGTTTGCTTTTGTTTTTGCATTTTTTTTTTCATTTCATTGTATCTTTTGAAGCTTTGTTGAGGTTTCTTGCCTTTGGATTTTGGCTTGATTTTGGAAAGGAGTTGTCATTGATTTCTTCCTCTTGTTTTTAAGCATTTTTGGTGTCTTCATATTAAGAGTTCTTGATTTTGGGAACTAGCTTTATGGACAACCAAAAAGAGATAAAACTGAAGGATCTTCGGGAAATTTCGCTCTGCTTTAGGAGATTTTGCATCTTAGAATTTGCATGCTTGTAGTGATTTGCATCAGGTGCACTTAAGCATTTAGTCATTTTCATAGTTTTTGTGAGTGTGAGTTTGTTATCTGAAAAGAAAAATACAATTTTTAATCTCGTAGAACTTGTGTAGAAGTTGCTTTTCATCGAAAGACAATAACTGCATTTGCATGTAGTTTGGTTTTTATTAATTTCTTTCTGCGTCAAAACACCATAAGTTTCATCTCCGTATCCCTTTGACTTAATATAACAGCCGATTAAAATAAGCGATATAATTTAAAATCAACTAGCAAGTTTTCTAAGTGTCATACACCAACTAGCTAGGTTGTAGGGCCTTGGATTAGGTGAGTGGAGAGTTAAATCTCCAAGGCCGCTCAAACAAAACATAGAAGTTGATTAATTGTGCGAAATCCAACTCCGTTAGGTGGACCGGGAAAGCTCTCCTCCAGAGAGTCAAGCGCGAGGAGAAGTGAAGGCTGGGAAGAGAGATACCCCCTCTCTGATTTTCTGAATCTGACCTCAAGACCGTTTCGCCCAGCTTCTGACATGGATTGGTGCCCATAGTTGCCACTCCTAGGTTCCACATAGGTTACTGCAGGGGGAATACCCGTGGTACCTGAGGCAGACGTCGTATCACTTTCAGTAGTACTTCTGGGGGGTGCCCTTGCGAAGCTTGGGTGCTTGAGCTGGAAAAGGCTGTCGTTAGGAGGTCGGCGTAACTGTTTTTGATACCTTCGCTAGTAGGCCTGGGCCGTAATTATCCCAGACTACTTTCGGGAGGTCCTATATTTCGCTTTCTTGTATTTTGATGTCCAATCCTAATCACCTGGAGCGGAAATACCTGAAGGTTGTTTGCTTGCTTGTATCTCAGGGATTTTTTTTTTTTAGTGAGTGCTATTTGCTCCTAGCTTGCCTAGCTTTACACTTTTTTGAGTCTAATTAAAATCTATAAAAGTGGCTGATCAAGCGCCTCGTCGATCGAGGAGAATCCGGGGGTTATCTCCCGAGAGTCCAGAGCCTTCTTCGAGAAGGCGTAGGAGTGATTTAGCAGGTGGTTACCACCCTGTGGCGTCTGATGCAGTGGAGAAAGATCCTCCACAAGGGTCTGAAGGTTTCATAGCTGATTCTGGTGTTGGTTCCGAGAGGAGCGTTCCACTCACCTCGCGAGTATTATTTCCGCAGGAAGAAGAAGTACAGGTAGAGGAAGTGTCTGAACCCTCAGATTCACTTCCATCTCCTCTTCCTCCTGATTATCCATTTGTTGTTCAATACATCGGACCCGAGTCAGAGAGACCAGAAGATCCTCCGTATTATACATACCTTTCGATGGCCACGACTGGGAACGCGGCTTCTGCTGTGAGTGCTGCAGGCATTCAGACTCCTACTTCTGTTGAAGGAGGGGGCACTATTGCTATATCTTCGATTGCCTCTAGTGCTGCTGTGTTTGGTTCTAGTTTCACCCAAGCACATGCTTCTCAATCTGGTCCCTTCTGTTTTAGAATGCCCACTAGTGGGATTCCTTCTTTTTCCTTTTCCGCTGCTGCAGCTGGATCTACACCCATGTCTTCCATGGCTAGTGGATCAGTTTCTTTTCAAGGGTTCCCCTTCGGAACTGGACACATTCCTAGTTCGAATCCTTCTTTAGGGTCCTTTCTGTTTACTTCTCAGACCCAGAGTTTCAACCCTTGGTCTGGAGGTCAAAGTTCAACTACTTTTACAGGTTGGAACCCTGTATTCACTACAGCGGTGGCAGGGAATTAGTTTTACGCTGGTCACCAAGGGAATGCTTCTTTCCCTTCATCGAGTGCTTATCAGACTTTTTCCCCTCTATCTAATGCCTGGAACCCCTATCAGGGGCTTTCCTCTTCATTTAATACTTCGGGCAGGGGAATTGGTCTGGTATTTGGTATCTCGGCGTGGGGAGGAGGTTCTTCTCCTTTTGCTACGAGTTCTTTCTGGAAAGCTGGTGCCTCATCAAATCCATGGTATTCTTTTCAGAATGTTGGGAATTCATCCTATCAAGGATGGAATCCTCAGGCTCCGCCTCGTTTACCTTTTCTGGCAACGTTAAACTTGCCAGATCTGTCGAAATTGACGAATGATCCGATTCGGTACAGTCCGGGGTGGCCTCCGGTCCCGACCAAACTACCTTCAGACATTCCAAAGTTTGAAGGGAATAATGGAGAGGATTCGGTTGACCACATCACCACTTTCCATTTATGGTGTTCTTCTAACTCCTTGATCGACGATTTGATTAGGTTGAGATTGTTTCAATGCACCCTAACTGGAAATGCTGCCAAATGGTATATTGAGCTAACTGGGGGAAGTTTTGCTACATTTGGAGAACTGGCTGTTACATTTCTAAACCATTTTCAGTTGCCTATCCGATATGATGCTGGGACTGAACTCCTAGCTAATTTTAAGCAGGACGACGCAACCCACATTTCTAATCACATTCAGGAATGAAGGAGAGGGAAGAGGCTTATTAAAGCTCATATTCCAGGAGAATTCCTTTTGGAATGGTTTCTGAAATCTCTGCAGTCAGACATTTCTAAAGATGTATCCCTATCAGGGGTATTTTCTGAGGAGCAGGCCATTTTTAGGGCCCAGCAGCTGGAACTGATCTATTCTCAGTCTGGGGTCCTCCATAAATATTTGCCCAATGCTCCTCGCTCCAAATTAGATTTATCCAAAACTAAGCCTGGTCTGCATGGTGATGGGCTGATCGGGTCGATCAATAGTGGTGCAGCCAGCCTGCTTACTCAACTGCAGCAGTTGTCTTTGCAATCTGCTCCTTCTGGTTAGGCTGTGCCTGCTGAGTCATCGCCTTCCCAGTCTTTGTCCATAAATGCTGTACAAGCTTCTGATCCCAAAGGAAATCAACAATCCGAAGGGAAGAAGAAGGGACGAAATAATAAGAAGAAGGGAAAGAATGGGAAGGGTAATGCGAATAAAACCAACGAGCATGTTGGTGAGGGTCCAAAGGACAAAAAGAAAGTGAATTTTCCATGCAAGTTATGTACTGGAGACCATCTCACACATATTTTCCCTAAAATTCAGGATGCGCAGCGCTTGTTAGCTCAGTAGGGTTCTTCTAGTTCCCAGGTTGTGTTAATAAACCCTTTTCCCCAAGGGCAACAGTCAGTTGTTGGCGCGAACCAAAATCCTGGGGCTTCCTCTGGAGGCACCCAGGAAGGGGAAATTCCATCGAACATTTTCATGATGAGCGCTCACGTGGATGTCGCTACGAGATCCCGTGATTATGGCGGAGAAGAGTCTTTGAAAGCTAAGGATACTCCTGATGCTACTAAGCCACTTCACATTACAAAGCCTACTGTTGAGTCTATGCCTCGGATGCCCAAAGAATCTTCTAAGCGATCGACGATTAATCCAAATGCTAGGGCTGCCCAGAACTACTCTGTTGTGGAAGATCTGGCGCAGAGTCCTTGTGCTATGTCGGCTTTAGAGGTACTCCAGTCTTGTCCGGCTTAGCGCAGTGCCTTGCTCACTGCCATTGGGGCTATTGATCCAAAAAATTCTCTTCTGATTACTTTTGATATGTCTAATTTTAAGAAGAGACTCCCCCATCATATGGCTTTTCATATTAAATCATCATACCGGAAGTGCAACATCTTTCGGACGGTTGTTGATGAGGGTGCTTCCACATGCGTGATGTCTCTCACATGCTGGAAGACAATTGGATCTCCCAAAGCTGTTCCATCTACCACTCTTCTGACTGCGTTTGATGGTCATTCTCACAGACCCCATGGTATCGTCCCAGCTTTTCCTATCTGTGTTGGGGGAAAAACTGTCAATATAGAGGTTGAGGTAGTGGATGCAAGCTTGGACTACAACCTTCTGTTGGGGAGAAACTGGATTTATGAGATGGATGCCATTGCATCATCATTATTTTGGATTATATGTTTCCCTCACGAAGGGAGGATCGTTACAGTAGATCAACTGGATTGTCCTCCTGTAGACCCGAATGCGTCTACTGACTCATCTGTTCCAAAGTTGGATAATACTAAGGCGCTCGTTGAGAATTTAGGAGTTGGAATGTATTCTTCCTTGATGGGTAATTTCGATATTCCTCCTCCTACGGTGCATATAAATGCTATTTCATCCTCCAAGGCTCCTCTTCGAAGAGAGTTCTTCGGAACTCATTATTTTTTGGACCCTTGGACCTTAACTTCCCCTACTGCCACATTAGCGGAAGGTCAAGTGGGTGGAATGGCATTTCCGATGTCTGCAGCTGAGATTGCTTATCAGTCTATTGTTGACTCTGCAGAATCCAATCCAGCTCCTCTTTCACCGGAAGAGTTGGATGGAGATGTGGCTCCGGCTTGGACACTTAGTTCTTCTTCTGCCCAGGATTGCCTTGATACCACTCTTCCATCTGAAGAGGCCATCCTGGAGGCTATGACTGGTATAGATAGACCGTGGGATGACTTGCATAATCGGTCTTACTTTTTACCTGATTTGAGCGAAGTTGAAACAATTTTTCCAAGTCCTCAGTCTCCTGGTCCTGTTCACCCAGTCCTGAACCCTTTAGCACCAACACAGGTTTATGCTGAAGGGAACATGGCTGTGATTTCTCCTACTATCCAGGTGAACATTTCCAGGGATCCCAATATTATTGAGAATGTCTTCATCGGAGCTGAATGTTCCCGTGAAGAGATTCAAATTTACACCGATCTCTTTAAAGAGTATAGGGATGTATTCGCTTGGTCTTATGAGGAAATTATTGGTATAGATCCATCTATTGTCCAGCATGGGATCAAGACTTACGAAAAAGCTAAGCCTGTGAGGCAAAAACTTCGTCCGGTCAATCCTAGGAAGGCAGCAGCTATCAAAGCTGAGGTGGAGAAGCTGCTTAAGGCGGGATTCATTTTCCCTGTTCCTTTGACTGAATGGGTTTCAAACCATGTTCCTATAGATAAAAAGCAAGGAACGATTCGAGTTTGCATTGATTTCAGAGACCTAAATAAAGCATTTCCTAAAGATAATTACCCCACACCATTTATCGATCAGATTATTGACGAGTGTGCCGGTAATGAGATTTTCTCCTTCATGGACGGTTTCTCCGGATATAATCAAATTACTATCCGTCCTGAAGATCAGCATAAGACTGCCTTTATTTGTCCCTGGGGTACATTTGCATACAATAATATGCCTTTTGGTCTTAAAAATGCTGGGGCTACCTTTCAGCGGGCCATGTCATATGCCTTCCACGACATCAAAAAGATTATCAAGGCGTATTTGGATGATTTAGCTGCTCATTCTCGAAAGAGGATGGATCATCCTGCTCACCTCCGGCAAATATTTGAACGATGTCGTTTCTATAAGAATAGGTTGAATCCGAACAAGTGCATTTTTGCGGTTACATCCGGTCGGTTATTGGGATTCATTGTGTCTAGGGAAGGGATTAGGGTAGATCCCTTCAAGGTTGAGGCAATACTTCGGTTGCCTCCCCCGTCCTCTATCCGTTAGCTTCAAAGTCTACAAGGAAAGTCTAATTTTCTTCGGAGATTTATCGTAAATTATGCTGAAGTTACAAAGGGATTTATGAGATTGTTGAAGAAGGGAGTTCCATTTCTTTGGGATGACTTCGCTCAATGCTCATTCGATGCTTTGAAGAAAGCATTGACCTCTGCTCCTTTATTGAGTCCACTTGATTATAGCAGGTATTTCCTTTTGTATCTGGCAGCAGCAGAATCTACCATCGGTATGGTTCTGGTCCAGAAGGATGATGCTCTTGCAGAGCATGTTATTTACTATCTTAGTCGAGGATTGGTAGGACCTGAACTCTGGTACACTCTGATAGAAACGTTAGCTTTAGCAGTCGTTCATGCTGTGCAGCGACTTCGACATTACATTATTCTACGAAAAACTTATGTTTTGGCAGCAGCCAATCCATTTCAGTTTGTCCTCAGTAGGCGAGTGATTGGGGGAAAATACAATAGATGGATTGTGATTTTGTAGGAATTTGATCTTGAGTTTATGTTTGCCAAGTCCAAGAAATCATTGGTTTTCACAGAATTGATCTCCGAGTTGCCCTGTGGGGAAGAGATGATCTATGATGAATCCTTTCCGGATGAACATTTGTTTCTTATCTCTTCACAGGATCCTTGGTATGGATATATCATTGTGTATCTTCAGACTGCGAAGTTTCCCTCTACTTTTTCGAAAGATGAGCGTTGTAAGTTGCGTCACTTGGCCAAGAATTATTTGATTATTGGTGATGCTTTATACCGTCGAGGGGTTGATTCAATCCTGAGACGCTGCTTAACTCTCGAAGAAGCTGAGGCTGTGCTGAATGATTGCCACAATGGAGCTTGTGGGGGTCATTTATCTGGGCTTGCTACAGCCCAAAAGATTTTGCGTGCTGGGTACTTTTGGCCTTCGATTTTCAAGGATTTTATGGAGTCGATCAAAAAGTGTCATCCGTGTCAAGTCTATACTCGAAAAATGCGCGCTCATCCAGCTCTGTTTTTTCCAGTCATTGCTGTCGGTCCCTTTACAAAGTGGGGTATTGATTATACTACTTGTAACCCGCCTTCAGCTAAAGGTCACAAGTACATTATTGTAGCAGTAGACTACTTTACGAAGTGGGTCGAGGCTATGCCTACTTTTGGGAATGATGGTGAGACTGCAGCTCTTTTCCTTTTCAACCAAGTTATTGCTCGTTTTGGTATTCCTAGAGAGATTGTCACTGATCATGGCAGTCATTTTCAGAATAGCATGATGGCTGAGTTGGCTCTAAAATTAGGTTTCTGGTAGGAGCATTCATCTCCGTATTATCCTCAGGCCAATGGGCAAGTGGAAGCCGTGAATAAATCCTTGAAGACAATTCTTCAAAGGACAATCAATAAAGCTAGATCCAACTGGCATATTATGCTATATCCTGCACTTTGGGCATACAGGACGTCAGTGAAAACTGCGACTGGCTTTACTCCGTTTCAGCTAGTGCACGGGTTGGAATCCATATTTCCCATTGAATGCGAGATTCCTTCTCTTAAATTAGCTGTTGAACTTCTTCCTGACACTTCTAGTCTTGAAGAACGGCTCCTTCATCTAGAACATCTCGATGAGCAGCGTCGGGATGCCGCCACGATGAATGAAGCGCATAAAAACCGAGTTAAAGTTCAGTACGATAAGGCGGTCAAACCCAGGGTTTTTTTGGAAGGTGACCTTGTTTTGGTCTATGCCCAAGAAAAAGATGCCCTGGGGGCAGGAAAGTTTAAGTCTATGTGGTATGGCCCCTTCATCGTTAAAAAAGTCCTTAAGAAAGGAGCATATACCTTGGTTGATTTCGAAGGAAACGAGTTGCCGGAGCCCCAAAATGGGCTCTATTTGAAGAAGTATTATGCCTAGGCTTCGGCCTGGCATGTTGCTTTTGTATATAGTAGTTTTGTTTTGTACATATCTGGTTGATTTTCGATCTTTGATGAGTTGGTGATGTTTTTGATCTGCTTTGGCAAGTTGTGTTGGATGTCATGAGTCATTTTGGTTTCGCCGATGGTGCTAGTAGACACACCCGGAACTTAGCTTCTGCGGCTTGGGTGCTTCATTATCCTTCTGGTCAGCTATTAGTATCAAGAGGGGTCTGCATTGGTCCTGCTTCCAATCATATAGCAGAATACACTGCAGTTGTTTATCTACTCTCGGAGGCAATATCTTTGGGTGTTGATTCGTTGGTAGTTTTCTTGGACTCTCAGCTGGTGGTGTCGCAGTTGAACAATACTTATCGGGTTCGAGATCCATTTTTACTACGGTTGTTCTTGAGGGTATGTTTGTTACAAAGATCATTTCATTTTTTAACTTTCATTCATATTCCTCAAGTTGACAATTGGTTGGCAGACTCATTAGCTAATCAAGCACTGGATTGGCATATTAATCATTCCATACAATAAAATTTAATCATCAAAAACATCATATATTTTGATACATTTATCACATCACATCAAACATCGCTGTATATATATCATCAGAGTGTTCAAAATATTTACAAAATTTGGATCCATAAGGTCATACAAAATTTGGGCTTATGCCTGATCGTGTTTAGTCTAAAAAACATACAGTCATCTGATACATCATATCTATCTACTCCTGAGGTCCCTGCCCAGAAGTCGTGTTCCTATAGAACATGATCGCGGTGGCAACTCGGCAGAATAACCGTACCAGTCTCGGGGCACTCCTACCACCCGTCTCTGGATGGCTTCCAGCAGATCTTCCACTGCAGCCATAGGTACTTGGCGGGTTAATCCCTCCAAGTTCCTCTGTACAGCTTGGAGGGTTCTGTCTGAATCCACTGTATCCGCTTCGCCTCGGCGATGCTTGTGTCGCGGGAAACCCTCAGGTCGAACTGGTCCAATATCTGTATCATGATCATGTTTACATTGTAAGTCATTATGAATCCAATCAAAAACATGTTTGTTTTTCATTTTTTCATACATATTTGAAAAAATCCAAAAAATTATATAAGTCAAACTTACCGACTGTGCCCCATGCCGTGCCTGGTGGAAGGACAAGATCTGGATCTCCACGAAAGTCCATCCCGGCATAGGGATAGTCGTCCACAGCGATGATTTGTTCTCCCCACCAAAGGAAGAACTCATCATCCCAAGTGGTCCGGGGAACTTCACTTCCCCCTAATCTCTTCATCATGTTTGCCCAGCGGGCAATTCTTGGGTCTCTCGGGCTGCTGATGGTAGAGATCACTCTGGGTCTCAATGCTGGTATCTTCTCGAAGAAGAATGTCATCAAAATTGTACCGTATCCAAAATATTTTGTCTTTGCTTGGAAGATAGAGGTCAATTGTTGCTTCATGTTCAGTAATAGGGCTGTGCACCAATCATATACATGAGTTAAGCATTCCACTGCTATGCTCATTTGCGTCCTGGATGCCTGGTGTAGGGAGGCAGATCCTGCCACTCTGCAAATGGTGAAAAGGAGGATTTTCATGTGCAAATCCCTTAAATATTTGATTGCAATTTGAGTTCCCACTTTCTTGGAACCCTCTACGCAGTACACGTGGACGTAATCTTCCACGGTTAGCCCTCCCAAGGGCTTCCCGTGCAAGTCTACTGGTTCCCCCCTCCGGGAGAGTCCAGTGATAAAATATATGTCTTCCACTTCAATGTGTACAGGCATCTGATCTATCATAAAGCAGTCCTCTTCCGGTTCCCAATAATTCACGAGCATTTCGAGCAACCGAACATTACTCTTCATATTTGGCATTTTGAAAAACTTGAGAAAACCACAATTCTGAAGAATATTTAGCGATGCTCGATCTCGCATGACTTCTTGATCAATTGCATTGTGTTCACGCTCTCTCCATGATATGGTCATCCTGTCAAAATTCAATAAATCCTTCATTAGCTACGCATTTTTCATTTGGGCCTGCGCATACGCGACTTTATTTGTGCACAGTCGCGTGTATACGCGACTTTATCGTTACCAACCCGCGTATGCGCAAACCCGTGATTTTTAGCAAGGGTTTCTATGGTAAAAATTGCTAAATTTTAATTTATGAAAGGAAAAAATGATTTTCAAGGATGATTGATGAGCTTACCTAACAAATTCGGTGCGATTTGACGGTCGGTTTCTCCTGATTTGACGAAAGAATTTTTTTGCTCCAGAGCACTTTTTTCCAAATCAGCAATGTAACAATGAACCAAATATGAGGTAATTTGTCTATTTATGTCCAAAAAGTTGAAAATTTTCACAAAAATTTGTTATGATTATTTTTTCGATCTATCTTAAGCTGCATAACCCGGATGCTTGGAAGTGCCCAGGTTGGTATGTTTTCAGGTACATTTTGATGAATTTGAGATTTTTCCCGGTTTTTTGATCCATGATTACTGACTCGTGACGGCAGGTATATGATCTTCACTGGCATATAGGTTAGGGAAATCACTTTTTGCTGCATCTTGCATACTAGCCTCCATACTGATCACTTGCCATAGGGTCAATCCCATCAGGTCATGACTATTACACCCATTTCACTCGCCGATTATTTAATCATGACTTGATGGTAGAGCCTTCCTTTACATGGGCTTCTAAGTTAGTTCCTCTCTATCACTTGTTGCCCATGTTGCATTTTATGTAGGCTCGGGAGTCCTCTTTAGTCCCGCCATGACTTACGTGTTGAAGCTTCATTCTTCTTCTTCCTCACTATCATTTTTCTGGCTATTACCCTAGAGGCTCCCTGGTGTTGTTGAGTTGTATTACTGCATTGCATATTGGCTACTTGTTTATCCTGGCCTTTAGCCGACTTCATTTGGACTCGATGTTTAAGCCAAATTTTGACCTTGTCTATCTGTACAAGTTAACCATTGCATGCACTTAGCTATCGCGACTTGACACCCCTTTTACCTATGGATGGAACATTCCTCTGAGTATCGCTTACCAGTTTCCGCCACCTTGCATTGAGCATAGGATCGTTCCAATCCCAGGAACTAGTGCATCTGTTTCTTGATACTCGTTCTATCCATTGTACCATAGCATTCTTTTATTCTTTTTCAGGCTTATTATATGAAAAATACAAAAAAATCAAATATAACAAAAAGAGCGGGAACGGGATGTATCTTCGTTGTTTTGATGGCAGTACAGAGTCAGTTTGTCGCCCTTGAACAAAGCACATATACTTATATATATTTCCTTCATTTGGGATGGTTTTAGTTTTGACCTAGGTTCAGCCTTTACCTTGTTTCACTTGTCAGTCCTCCCTCGGTTGGTTATCTCTTCCAATCATATGGAGAGTTTGTTCTGCCTCCTGCATAACAGACTTATACAGTGTCACTTTTTACTGCCATGGTCATCATGAGTCGTGCTTTTGTTCAAGGGAAGTCTAACCAGAGTCGGCCATTCTACGGTGTCTCTTGACTCATTATCAGTTGGCCTTCCCGGTCTTGTCGGTATCTTGTTCTATCACATCATATGTTTTGGTCTTCTGCTCGTGCTGGTTTGAGAAGGTCCCCATTGACTTCTTGCCGGCGGGTTTGTCTCTTATCGACTACGACACATTGCTCTGAGAGCAAACCTAGAGCCGCACCCTGGCCCTATTTCCATCATTGATAGGTGACCTTGTGCTCAACATTTGATCATCATTATGGGTCTTTAACTGAGTGGTTTCCCCTGTGTTCGACGTCAGCACACATTATCACACTTGGGATTCGTGCAGTACCTTGATTTCCATTTGACCCTATCGGTGGATTTCTCGCCTCTGTGTCGGCTTTCATTATTGGTTGGTTCAGAGGGTTTCTTCCGTGCGCTAGCTTCATCTTGTGCACGTCGGAAACGTACTTCGGTTTTGGTTCCATCACTCTCCTTCGTCCGATTCCTTCCAAATCTTGGCCTGCGGGTTACACTCGCACTGGACTGATGTAGGATGCCTTAATGCCTTCCTTCCAGCAGATCTTTTCCCATCGACTCCGACTCATTGCTCTGGGAATAAGGTCTAGAGTCTTTTTGTCAGTACCTTAGGGTTTGCAGTCATCAGTGGCATACTCTTCGCTATCGACAGTGGGGATTCATCATTGCCTCCTGATTGGTAGATTCTTTCAAGTGTTCGACTTCAACTCATTTATTCGCACTTGTTAGATTGTACTGGGGCACCTTGATGCTCATTTTCATTATTGGTGGGTTGTCTTGCATTGGTTAACGGTATACATCATTGACCAGTAATCCAACGATTTCTCACATGGTCGACTTCAGCTCATTTATTCCCATTGTGTAGAATTGTGTCATAGTGATCGGTGAAGACCTCAGTTTGCATCAACATTTTTCGGTTCACTTTTGACAGTCCATTCAGTTTCTACTAGTGATGCCGTTCACCCTTATATGTTACAGTGTCAGTACAACAGCATCCTATATGTTGGCTCCCGAGTTGCGTGATTGTACCGTTTGTTCCACCTCTTATGATTTGGTACTTGGAGATTCAGTTACTTATATGATCAGACATCCAGTTTCAGCATCATTGCTCAACTTTCTATATATGTGATACTTGGACATTGATTCAGACTTATACTTTCGGGCCATGCTTAGATGATTCATTGTGTACTTTCAGTTCAGCTATACTTGTATACATTTTGGATCTATTATGTACTTTCCATTTGATGTATTTTTGACTGAGCATGGGTATGCCCGCCTCAGCATGAGTTGACTCTCTATTTTCTTTCATTGGTTTTTTGGCAGGCTGAAATCTAGTGAAGTCCTCTCTTGTACTTGCGAAGTTCTTTCTATGTGCATAATACATTTCGGCCATCATATACCCCTTCTGACCTCATATATTAGGGGGCATCTGTTATAGCATCATTTTTCACCTTCATATGATTCATGATTTCTTTTATGGCTTTGGGCACCCATTCCTACAGACTTGAACAAATTCACTAAAAAACAGTGTTAAAATTCCCATACGCGGGTATGCCCAGAATTTTCCGCGTGTATATGTGAGTCCACATGTACTTTTCCGCGTATGCCATTAAAACCATTAAAAAAATATATAAATTCCCTATTTTCGGACTGGGTTGATGGTTACTCCAGTAGTTCAACCACCCCAGTACGTGGCCAACTGTTTCCAACTGACTGAAACTACTTTGAGGGAGTATAAAAGCCCCTCATGTGCATGGCCTAAGGGAGAGAGAAATTTTATAGTCATTATACTCTGTTGGATTCCCAGTTCAAGTCTGATTCCCCGTGCCTCCTGCACTTTCCCAGATTTATACAGGAAACCCTTGTTTCTTGGAGATGTTCATCCCTTTATATGTCATCTCGAGTGCACAAGTCTTGAAAGTTTCTGAGCGAGGCAAGGGCGGGACGAATCCGAACGACGGTTTGTTCGAAGATCGTGGAAGGATTCAGGTGATCTCTCCACTTTTACTACTGTACGTGCTATTCATAATAATGAAGAACCGTCTTATTCCTGAACTTCTGTGTTAGTATCTATTTGTGTATGTGGAAAGATTGATTATTAAGCAGTTGTTATCGTTTATATCAAGTTTCACATTGATTAC
The DNA here is from genome assembly GCA_034641835.2 of Pinus albicaulis. Lineage (NCBI taxonomy): Eukaryota > Viridiplantae > Streptophyta > Pinopsida > Pinales > Pinaceae > Pinus > Pinus albicaulis. The sequence continues at coordinate 118,438 of JAXQQM020075805.1, read as the reverse complement.
ACTAACGTTTAGGAGAATTATATGCTGTACAACTAGGTTTCCGTGCACGTTCTTTCTTGTTTTGCAGGTTGAAGGAGGAAGGAAGGTTACTGGGGCTTTGAACCCCGCGGGATCTACATCGAACGTAGGACTACGGGTGAGTCCTGCTATCGTTGATTTCTAGTTTTTTGCATTCAAGTACGGTTGTGTGTGAGTCCTTCTGAATGGCATGCCCTGCTCTGTGGAGGTTTTGACCCAACAAACCTCTAGGGTGATTTTCCCCGAAACATGAATTTAAAGCAGCCATGATAAAATAATTTGAGATAACATATCTTGGTCTCATGAAATATTTTCTTGGCATTGAAGTTGAGAAATTTGAAAAAGGAATTTTTATTTTCTAAAATAAATATTCTAGAGATTTGCTGAAAAGATTCAAGATGGATAGTTGAAAACCTGTACCTACACCAGTTGCAATAGGTACAAATTTAAGTAAGGATGATGAAGGAGCAGATGTTAATCCAACTTTATTCAAAATATTGGCTGGAAGCCTCATGTATCTCACAACTACAAGACTAGATATTATGCAAGGAGTGAGTTTCATAGATATTCATCATAGAAACAATACCATAGATATTCATCATAGAAACAACAAAATTGAGTTGAGCAAACAGTACTCTACACTATGAAATGTTCAAATATAATAGACTAGAAGCAGAGGTCTGCACACTTAGGTGGAAAAGAGGGAAACCTTGTTGAATCTTTGCAGTAGTCATAGATGATGTAGTTCCGATGCACCCATTGGAGCGTTCACCTTTGTTGTGGAGTACCGCTTAATTCTAGTACCATTAATTCATCATGATTCTACATTTAGATTGTATTCATTTGCATCAATGTCAAATATTTTGTAAGTGGAGATAAAAGGGGGATGGATCCAGTTTGTCTTCACCATCCCGTCTTGGGTAGCCCAGTCGTCTGCATTCTAGATTGAATATGACACTCTCAAGGGAAATTGTTTCAGATATGGGAATCCATTTGTTGTAAAGATGAGATGTCAATTTATTGTCTGATAAAAATCTTGGAATAAATCATGCAACACATCTAAAATCAGTTCATCGTGGTTGAATTTTGCCTTTAGATTCTAAAAATCTGGAGTTGAATCACTCACTAGTCTATATTTGTTACAAGAGTTTTATGGGGGAATTTGCAATAGGGAATTGATTGTAAAATTTCAATAGAATGCCAATTTAGGCTTGAGTTGTTTTTGAAACCTAAACCCTGGGAAGTGACTTCCATCCATGATTCCATCAAAGCTTCATATTTGTCGAATTGTGGGTCGCCATGCCCCATCATTACTTTCTCCTAGTTTAGTCTCTAGTTTGTCAATTCTATGCAATGATATTATACTCTATGAATGTGTGGATTTTCTATGGATTTTTGGTTCTGAAAAATGATTTAAAATTAATCAAATAGTTTAGCATGGAGTTTCAGAATAAACTAGGTCTTTTCTTCAAGAACATTATGGGTGGTAGCGTTGGTGAAAAGACCTAGTTTATTTTTGAATGCTGCATCCGTGGGCTGTCAAGGTACTCAGATGTAGTTTTTCTACCACAACCAACCTGTTGGGATTTGAACCTGGGGCATCCTTATAACAAGGCCTTAAAATTGTCACCAAACCACAAGACATAGGGTAAGTTTTTTAGCACAAACCTTACCTTACTGCCATTTTCTTTTTCTTTATGAATTTTGTTTTGTGCAACTATGTTCCTCCCCCTTATTATGATCACTGAAATACCTCTATAATGAATGTGGTAGTGCTGAAGTCAATGAATGCAACAAGGACGTACATAAAACTGTATATTGAGGTCTCATTTGTGCCTCAATTTCATCGACGACGTATGAACCCACATTCAACATGGTTATTATACCTGCCGATGTAGGTATATAGCGATCGCTAGGTTGTTGACCGCATATTAATTGAGTTTATTTTTTTTTCATTTCTTTAACTAAAGTTTTACTATTGTTTGATTGGGAAACCAAACGAATCTCTTATTGTGACCTCATTTCTATTATTCCATTACACTATTAACTTTAGTTCCAGCTATCATATCATAAGTTTTATTTTTGAGGCCAACTTCTAAGTATCATATGTTAAAATTTATCATGAGTTTTATTTTTAATGCCAACGATAGAGATACAATATCAAATTTAGTAAAAGCATGCTATACCAGTCAACCAAGTGGAATAGAAGTTGTTAATATTTATTAGGCAGGTATGACGTCCGCAATGAAACGACTTGTTTATGATTTTGAAACATTAAATGAAACACATGACCTGAAGTCTTTAACAACAACATGAGCTCCGATAAACGAGAGGATAATACTATGCATTATTCCTTCAAAATTTATTTTTATAAGTTATTTCCTATATTTTTTTGTATGTTGTTATTATGACATCCATAAATTATCATTTAAATGAGGGATTCTTTTAGGCCATTTTCAATGTCTCTTATTTTTCTTTGAAAAATGTGTTATACTTACAGAAAAATATTCTTTTGTTTGAAAAATATGTGTTATATTTATAGAAAAATATTCAATCTGATTTTTTTTTTTTGAAAGGATATATATGTTGAAAAGTGTAACTAGGATTGGTATTCATAATGACCTGAAATTGTGAATTTTTTAAATGATGTAATGAAGAAAATAAAATTATTATTGTGAACCTTGCTTCATGGGTTTCATGAGAAAGTGATTTTATTTTAGATGTCTCCCATTGAGTGTAGAAATTTTAATACGATTATGTGTTGCCTGGATTCTCCTAATCTAACAATTATATGCCACTGTTAAATACATAATCACTTCTACTAAAATCTTTGCAGAAATTTGATCGCTAATTGAAAACACATGAAGAAAGATCATTCACACATAACACATATGTTAACCGAGAAAGCACAAATCTAAAAACCCCACTATCGTATATTATGTATATATCATGGATCATGAAACTCTAATCCAAGAGCTCTTAGTACAATATACAATCGTCTCACACTGTCATACAAAAATTGGCAAATACATGCGCCAATTTACTGCCTCTTGACAGTATGCCTCCACTGCGCAATCCATGCTGATCAAAATCCCTGAATAAACTGAGATACTGCCTTGCCTTGACTGCGCAATCTTCATTGGCATCTCCAATGTGTGTGTGGTTGAATGAGTGCACCCACTAACGTCACAACATATAGTCAAACTGTCCCTTTCACCTATCTCTCAATTGGGTCTCCACTAGATTTGACATGCATGTAGTTAACATTAGTAAATATTCAGTTTCATGTGAGATCACTCCATGTGAATTAATTTAATATTTAATTCACTGATCTGTCACTAGTGTATCTTTAGTTACAACTAGTTACAACTAGCACAACTGAGTTTAACTCACTTAACTGAGTTAAACTACTTTACAACTCACATAACTACACATCCAACTTTTCTACAACTTCGAATCACTCAGTTATAACTAAGTCCACTTGCATGTCCCACCAACTAACCTTAGAACTCGAAATTCGTTCATTTAGCTGGTTTTCCACTTCAGTTAACTGAAATCAAGTGCTTCAAGAGAATAGATTAATATTTATTGTCCAATTATTATTAAGAGATAATAATAATCAACATGCATTCTATATTTAGACATGTGATCTATAGATAGACTTCGCACATGCATCTAAAAATATAATTTCATCTATAAATAGAATTTTCTCACCATTCTAAAAGTAGACTCCCACTATAAATAGAATTTGTTCAACATTCTAAAAATTGACATACACCTAAAAATATCCTGTGGGCCCCACCTAGTGTAGGTGCTTAAATTTCACTAGGATCATCATCTTGTTGAATCTCAACATTAAGAGCCTTAGGATTTAACATTTAAAGTCAAGAGTCAATGTAATGTATGAAGATATATTTTTGAGCATATGCTAATGTATATGAGTCTATAAAGTGTCTAGTAGCCCTCCAATGACAAGCACAATTCTCCTCTTCCATGTCGGCCTCAAATGAGGATAAGAAACTCATGTCGGCCCACATTAGATACACATCTACTCATATTGACAAGTCAACTTATATTGATGGGAAATAAAATATATATAGGCACCTCGACTTATTCTGTAGAGAAATAATTTTGGATGTACATCTCTGAGTTTTTCGGATGGTATAATAGAAATACAGTTCGTATAAGACAGTTCAGATCTCAGATTTTTCTAAAGTTCTGGTGACAAAAATACAGTGGACAAAGATCGATCATCTCTGAGATTTATAGTCACATATACAATTCGATCATCACCTTATATTCGGTGTTAAGGGTCAGGACAAGGTCACATACATGCTAAGAATTTGAGTTATCTTTCATGCTATAATGAGTGTTATTATTATCTCCCAGTTGTTGAGGAGGTAAATCCCCTCTGCGGACAGAGGCGATCCCTACTAGCCCAGCAGGGGTCTAGCAACAATCATCAAATGCTACAACGCAAGTTCCTAATTGCGAATAAATAAGCCAATGATGGAGGCCTACCTGGAGTCCAGTGCTATGATTCGTAGAAGAGACAGCGTTCTCGTTCCTCAGCCTCGGCAGATCACGATCCCCACGATCTCCGTGAATGGACACCTGCACATGCAAGAAACAACACGAATACAAGCATAAAATCCAGAATACACAACTATATATCAGTCAGAAAGGATATAACTCATCATTATCATAAGTGAAAAACAGAGTGCAACCATAACCGGTAGTCATTCATTAATAAGCAATCGAAAGAGAGTACAACTAATGTTCTGACGCTGAGGTCTCCTTCGGAAGGGTCTCCAGTCGTTCACGTCTCGCAAAGCCTGCCAGGGAAAAGACAAGCCTCTCTAGAGTCTCTCGACGATAGTCTCCTTGCTTGAGTCGACCTTAAGGGAAAAATGAGGGCTCTTGCAGCATGAAGGCTCTTGGGAATTTGGAGATTCAAAGCTTAGGCACTTCAAGACTAGCTTGCAATGGCAATGGGCAAGCTTTTATAGAAGGAGGAAGGGGAGTTGAGATCCCTATAATTGTGGGATTGGCCCTATCATCAAGGAACCTTCCATGAGAGGTGGCAAAACACTTCCCTTCCATGGAACTCCCGGAGCCAAACCTCCCAACTCAAGATAGATAGCTGTTTTTGATTTTGTTGAAACAAAACTTCCGCCTTTCTTATTTAAAAAACACTCCTTAAATTGGCTGGCGCGACTGCGACTCTGGGACAGAGCGCCAGTTGGCGCGACCTCTTTGCAGGATTTTCCTCATTGGCGCGAGTGATGAACTGGCTGCCCGCGCCAATGCAAAAAGGGATGTTTTTATGGTTTTTTGCAAGGAGATGTCTTTAGGGCAATTGAAGCTCATGTTTAGAGGAATGCAATGATAATGGTTTCAAGGCATGACATTGCTCACAGGTCACATAATGGGCCCTCCAATGTGCAGGACGGGGAATGGTAGGGATGGTGACAAATTACTGTGTAACAGATGCCCCCTAAAGCATGAGGCCCGAGAGAGAGAGAGGGGTGAAATGCTTTACGAGAACGTGTCCAACTGAAGCTCCGCCGTTGGAAAACCTGCGTGGAGAAATACAACTGATATCTCAAGTACATGATATATATGCGGTATGGGCACAGCCATCCGAAACATAGTATACTATAATCCAGATCCAGGGTATGGGCGCAGCCATCCAGTGAGGATCAATAAATAGACTCAGGTATGGTCGCAGCCATCCAATCAGTGAGTCATGTACATAATGAAAATAATCCACAATATCGCAGCCTGGATTACAACAGACACAATCCAGGGTCTTGCGCTCCATCTCAACCCGAACAAAGTACAAGTTCAAGCATGTGAATATGTGAGCTGAAGTCGAACATGCAAGAACATCGTCTAATTACCAGCCAATGATGAGAGCTATTAACAGACGCGAGAGGAACCACCAATAATGACAATGGCCCTCAAGGTACTATAGGTACAATCTACGGTGTGTGAATCAATGAGCTGGTGTCGAACACCCGTAGAATCACTCGATCGGAGGCCAATGATGAGAACCTCACGTCGAATGCGACGAACCTGCCATTGAGGCATGCAGGCTCCAAGGTACCATAAAGGAGTCTCTAGATCAGCTTCCTGGATAATGAGCTGAAGTCGACAGGAAGTGACCTTGATCGAAGGTGGGCCATAATGTTTCCCACATCATCGAAACGAGACAGAGGAACATGATGTTTTGTTGTGAATCAGGATCGTATGAGAATCAGAGGAAGGTTGATATTTGCAGAGGCCAACTTCTCTTGAACATATAAACGGCACGACAGTGGACTTGGCAGTATTTGACATCAACAGATCAGAGGTCATGGTGACAAGGAAATGAGCAGAGGAGAGGTCAAAAGGGATTATCCAAACCCACGGAGGCAAAGTGAAGAAACGAGATGAGATGTCCCCAACCCGACACGAATGCAGACAAGTGCCATGTTCAAGAGCGACATACTGCCGAAGACAACGACGATGGTTCCATTTTTCCCCCACCATTTCGGTGAGTACCTCTTTATTTTTACACAAGCTTGAAGAGGATACCATATGCTTGTCATATAAATCCGCCCTTCGGGCGAATCCATCCTAGTGCATTTAACGAGTCCTAGGAAGGAGGAACTCAGAGAACGTCATTTCGACTGAATCCGATGTCATCAGGGTTTAACGAGTCTGACAAAGGAAGAACTCGGCGTCTTTTCATGTTTAGAGAGTTTGAAAAGACAGCAAAAAAGTAAACTCCAAAGGTCCCTTTTCGTAAATAGTTCCTCAGATCCGAAAAGGTAGAAAACAATATTCGAGAAAACCTCCTAGTCGCGACAGGCTAGGGCATTCCTTTTTCGTAATCAATCTATCCCAGCCCGAAAAAGGGGTAAACGTATACTGGGTAGATGTCGATTCGTGTCCATTTTAACGAGATCGAAACGACAAGGGCCTCGGCAATATTTTTATGTTTAGAGAGTCAGAAAAGAGCTGAAAGATGACTCCAAAGTGACTTTTTCGTGTATTTACCGAGTCCGAAAAAGTATAAAATACAACTCTTTTTCACCGTTAAAGCCGCGGAAAAACCTGTTGTTGCACATACCAAGCAAGTGTAAAACCCATTTCCGACATAACATATTAAAATATTTGAGAAAAATAACTTTTAAAACCTATCCTATGTCGAAAAAGTTATAAATATGCCAAAATGGTAAAAAACAAAATTACATTTACTATTTACCTTGGTGAAAAGCAGCAGTGGTCCATTTGGTGTGCAAACTTCTGACGATGATTGCGACAGATCCAGTTTACCATTCAGATCCTCGTCTGTTACAGGTAAGAGGCACTTCCTTGTACTTCATTTCAATCCACTTTTTAATAGTTTTCCCTCATGCATCAGAGTTTTGTGGCAACTCTTTAAATTTTTAGGGTTGCGCTCATTGGCGCAGGTATCGGGCACGGACCCGTGCCAATGGGCTTTTATATGTAAAGGCCTCGCGCCACCTGGCGCTTCTGTTCACAAAACAGCCGTGCCAGTGGCCGAACCCAAATTTCCGCCTAAAAATTCGAGATTTTAACCAATTTGAATGAATTTTGAAGCCTAACAGAGATCTAATTAAGGGTTTGTGACCATGTGGATGCAGGAAATCAAGCAAAATGGTGATTGAGTGGAAAGAAAGAGAGCATGGAGAAGAGGATGAACAGGCCATAGAAAATGAGGCTTGCATGAATGCCCTCAGAAACTGTGGGCTAAAGAAGTTCTTCCTAACACCCTGCTTACGAGCTCAACCTGAGCTCCTCCAGTATCTGATCAATATTTGGGATGAACAGGAACAAGTGTTCAAGTTACGAGACCAGGTGTTGGAACTGGAGGTCTCTGATGTGTATTTTATAACCGGACTGTCTCGCAGAGGTCCGGTGCCCATCCTGACTGGGAGCAGACCATCCGGTGAGAAGATGGAAGAGGTGATGGCACGAGTGTGCCCAAGGGCACAAATGGGATCAGGGAGCAAAAAGGTGGATATCCACACCATCTTCGATCTGGCATTGAGGGTTGTCCTACATACCATCACGCGGGCTGCAGGGTCGCAGGCACCGCACAAGGCCACAAAGGCCCAACTCCTGCTGGCCTCAGAATGCATGAGTCCCCTTTTTTTTTACTGGGCTACAACAGTAACAATCAACATGAAGAGACAGCTCACAAAATGCAAGCAAGCCAAACTGAAACTGTTCGGCTACGGTTCCATCTTGGTATCGTTTATTCTGGAACGATTACCAATCTTCCAAGGCCAAGGGGCCATTTTAGCTGAGCCGATTCCATGAGAGCCAAGAATGGCTCGCTGGGCAGCACTAATGCCCAGAGCTGGAGGAGGCCAACAGATGTCGTGGAGGCCGGATTTCTTTGGGTGGTTACGGTGCCAGTTGATTGTAGTGGAGGACTGGCCATATACAGGAACCGATTTCACCGGAGACCTAGATCTCCCACTGCCAGAAGGAGATGACTCGGACGAGGAGTTGGGTATGACCTCATCTCTTTTGATTTTTATGATTTATGATTTTTTTGTTAATACATAATCGTCCTAACACATTTTTATATGTATGCAGATGTGGGCCCCGAGAGACCAGCCGGTATGTCTCCAATCACGCGGAGGACTCTTCTCGCCCCTGATCCTCAGGCAGAGGGCACAGGAGGGGAGGATTTGATCCAGAATCTCGAGGGTATTGCCCAAGGGATCTCGGACTATGCTCGGCTGGTGGATGTACCGATGGTGTACCAACATCATACCGTGGGAGTACCTAGTCGGATCCACCGACTTCTGAGACGCTTAGTGCGTGCAGTTACATGTTATCATGAGCACCATGCGGATTAGACTCTTAGGGCTTTTACCACACATATTTTTTGAGAGACATATCGTCTCCGGATGTATTTAAGACGATTATGTATATTTTGACTTTATGTGACACACGCTATGTAAACACTTCGATATCTATATATATGCATATCTATTTCTGGATGGATCTTTCTTTACATGTGATGATGATTTACAAATTGCGCAAATGTTTGTCTAATACCAAATTTGCTACTGCATCTGTTAATGTATTCAAATGCCTGGGTATATGTTGATATGTAATGTAGTCAAAATTCCTTTCCAGTAATCGAATACGCAGATATAGACGTAAAATGGACGGGTTTCTTACCGAATAGTGTCCGTTCAGCTGTAACACTACAAGTTGCGAATCTAGATACACAAGCAATTCACGGATACCAAGGTTTACCGCCTCGGTTAATAATTCTAACACAACACTATATTCCGCGATGTTGTTCGTAGTACGTCCTAGACACACACCTTGCAGGTTGACCAACTCACCAGAAGGATCATAGATTACCCAGGCTGCTGAAGATAGATTCCTGGTACTGTGGGAGGCACCATCCGCGAAACCAACAAATGGATGAATAGACATCTGCACAACCAGGAAGACCCGATCAGCAGAAAGATGTTTACAAGGCAAACCACACCATACATGCACACAAATGAAAAATACACACCTATGTACACACACCACACCAAGAAATCACTTCAGGCATAGTACTTTTTGAGGTACAACCCATTTCTGGGTTGCGCCAGCGGAACTCCCTCATAATCTATAAGCTCATAAGCCCCGTTTTTCAAAACACGTTTTACTATATAGGGCCCATGCCACATAGGCTGGAACTTACCGGCTCCAAGCTTGTCGTGTGCTTGATCGTACAGGAGGACGAGGTCTCCTTCGATAAAGGAACGGGGGGAAACAGATTGATCAAAATGAGTTTTGACCCTCTTCTTTTGTGCTTCAATAACCAAAGCAGCCAGACGACGGGTTTCATCTAACCGTTCCAGATACAGAAGACGTTCTTCCTCAGCAGAAGTATTAGGTAGAAGTTCCACAACTAATTTCAGAGAAGGAATCTCGCATTCAACCAGAAGAGTTGCTTCCAGACCGTACACCAATTGAAATGGAGTGAATCCAGTTGCACTCTTAGCAGATGTTCGGTATGCCCAGAGAGCTGAGAACAGTTGGAGATGCCAATTGGATTTGTGAACACCAACTATTCGTTGAAGCATAGTGACCAGAACTTTGTTCACTGCTTCAACCTGACCATTCGCCTAAGGGTAATATGGTGTTGAGCTATCGTGACGCAAGCCCAAATTTGAAGTCAGCTCAGCCATCATATAATCACGGAAATGAGTACCATGATCGGTGACGATGGCCTGCGGAACCCCGAACCGTGCGATAACGTGGTTGAATATAAATTGAGCAGCCGTTTTACCGTCAGCAGCTAGTGTAGGCATCGCCTCGGCCCACTTGGTGAAGTAGTCGACGGCGACAATTATATACGCATGCCCCCCGGCCGAGTGAGGGTTACATTTCATAAATTCCACGCCCCATTTCGCAAAAGGGCTGACGGTAATAACGCGATGTAAAGGGAGAGGCGGCGCGCACATCTTGCACTAAAATATCTGGCACGCATGACATTTACGGACTACAGTGATACAATCTTTGAATATAGAAGGCCAGAAATAACCTGCTCGCAGAATTTTCTGGGCAGTAGCATATCCGGACATATTTCGACCACAGGCGCCACTGTGGCAGTCATTTAGGACCTTTTCAACCTCTTCCAAGGTTAGATACTGCTGGAGCACCGAATCTACTCCAATGCGGTATAAGGTATCTCCTACTATACGGTAGGGCTGGGACTGATGCCGAATCCGTCGACGAGCAGCTTTATCCAACTCAGACCGAAATGTCGAGGTCTGAAGATACACAATTATATCACCGTACCAAGGGTCACGAGTAATGATGAGGAAAAGCGTTTCGTCCGGTATATGGTCTTCAGAATGTGAGGGAGCGGAGTCTGTAGGGAGAGAGCATATAAGATCCGCGAAAACCAGTGATTTCGTTGACTTAGCAGTAGTGAACTCTAAGTCAAACTCCTACAGGATAACAATCCATTTGGAGTACTTGCCCCCCAGTAACTGTCTAGAGAGAATATACGTCATAGGGTTGCAGTCTGAAACCACTGTTATCGTACGCAAAAGGATGTAATGGCGAAAGCGCTGAATAGCGTGTACTGCGGCTAACGCCAACTTCTCGACATGAGCATAACGTGTTTTTGGATCGAGAAGGTTCCGTGACAGATAATTAATAACATGTTCATTACCGTCATCGTCATCCTGCACCAAGACCATGGCTATGGTGCTAAATGCGGCGGCAAGATATAAAGTGAAGTCGCAGTGGTAGTCCGGAGGACGAAGCAACGGAGCATTGACAAGCAACGTCTTCAGCTTCTCAAAGGATTGCTGAGCGATTTCATCCCAATGGAAGGGAAGGTTCTGCTTTAATAGACGAGTGAATCCTTTGGCCACCTCGGCATAATTGGGGATAAAGTGTCGAAGAAAGTTCGCTTTCCCTTGCAGACTCTGTAACTGATATAGGGAGGAGGGTGATGGGAGATTAATAATGGCCTCAACCTTTAAAGGGTCAAGGCGAATCCCGTCTTTCGAAACTATGAATCCCAAAAGATGGCCAGAATCCACGCCGAAGACGCACTTATGAGGATTGAGCCTAATATTGTAGCGTCTGCAACGAAGAAATATTTGGCGGAGATGTTCAGGATGGTCCTCTCGCTTAGCCGAATGAGCAGGCAAGTCGTCCAGATAAGGCTGAACGATATGGCGAATGTCATGAAAAGCATAGGACATCGCACGCTGAAAAGTGGCTCCAGCGTTCTTTAAGCCGAATGGGAGTTTTTTATATGCGAAAGTGCCCCACGAACAGATGAATGTGGTCTTGTGCTGATCCTCAGGTGCAATATTGATCTGATTATACCTTGAGAATCCTTCCATCAAGGAATAGATCTCACTTCCGGCACATTCATCGATGATCTGGTCTATGAACGGAGTGGGATAATTATCCTTGGGACAGGCACGATTGATGTCGTGATAGTCAACACAGACTCTAATCGTACCCTGCTTTTTATCAACAGGGACGATGTTAGACACCCATTCTATGAGGGGGATAGGATAAATAAAGCCCGCGTTCAGAAGTTTTTCAACTTCTGCCTTAATTGCGGCGGCTTTCCGAGGATGCATGGGGCGTAAACGTTGGCGCACGGGCTTCGCACCAGGATAGTTTGGAATCTCATGCACTACGATACTAGGATCAATCCCCGACATTTCCTCGTAGGACCAGGAAAACACATCTCTGAATTCTTTAAACAGATCAGTATAGACTTGAATCTCATCGGGAGAACAAGTCACTCCCACGTGAATATTCTCAACGATCCCCGGTTTAATGGAGATGTTGATCGGGATGGTTTGAGTGATGTTACTCAGGTTACCCTCCGAAAAAACCTCGTGCGTCAAGATGGGCATTTGAAGAGGGGGGGTAGGAACCTGAGTAGCATAACGCTCCAGACAGTCAGTCATTGCCCCCAAGCTAGGCATAAAAGAGGAGCGATGATGTCCATCGCCCCAAGGAAGCTCCTCAAGAGACATAGTTTCAATGATGGCCTCATCGGAAGGAAAAGTCTCTTTGAGAGGATCAGGCGAATCGGCCTGACCAAGCCAGGGGGATTGAGAGTAGACGTCGAGAGCCATGCTCAAAGGAGCATGCTGAGCAGGTGGAGGATCAGATGCGGCAACAATTTCACAGTAGCTGATCTCTACTGGAGTCAAGGGCATTGATTCTCCAAACTCAAACACCTGCACAGGCGTAGGAATAAGCCAGGGGTCATCGGACCCGGAAATCATGTTAACTTGAGCGGTGTGTGGTGGTGGTGTGGGAAAAATACCCATGAGGACTGGGTCTTTGAAAAGACCAGGTCCTACACTGTCCGGGGGATTCGGAATTTGATTCACGTATGGCACGTTGTTCTCAGAGGTAGAGGTGAAAAATGACAACTGATCCACCGTGAAAATTTTGCCCTCGTGAGGGAAATTAAGAAGTCGAAAGATGGTGGATGGCACGCATAGCATGGCATGGGTCCAGCTGCGGCCAAGAATTATATTGTAGTTGAGCCTGGTGTCGACTACTTCTACTTCCACGTTGACAGTCTTCCCCTGTAATGTGATCGCTAGACTCTCGAGAACACCTAGGGTTTTGGATTCCCGACCATCAAATGCCTCGAGGGCATTGGGAGATGACGAAAGGGTTGGAGAGCCGATGGCCTTCCAGCAAGCAGAGGACATAACACAGGTAGAAGCACCTTCATCCACCACGTCCTTATGAATGTTAAGACCGTTAATCCCGCCTTGAATAACAAGAGCGATTTGATGTGGAAGCCGGGGAGTGAAATTCTCTAAATCGAAGTTGAGAAGACTCGAATCGGCGGGATCAATGACCCCAATCGCAGACAGTAAAGCCTTTCGTTGCGAAGGAAAACTTTGAAGAACTTCTAGTGCAGACATAGCAGAAGGCACCTGTGCCAAATCCTCAACAATGCTGTAGTGTTGAGCGGCACGAGCGTTTGGATTATAAGAAGATCTTCGAAGAACACCTTTGGAAGGTGGCTTCACAATGGGTTCAGGAGTAGGCTTCTCGATTTCCAACGAACCGGAGGCAGGTAGGGGAGGCGGTCCATCCGCAACTGCCTTCCCGGGTGCCTGCCGCGATTCGTTGTAATCCTTCGACCGCGTAGCGACGGAGATAGGTGCAACACTCTTCATCATGAAAACTTGGGACCCAAATGGTGCAGATGGTGACGGCTGTTCGACCATCTGGGTCTGCTGAGATGGAAATGGCTCCTTTAGAACTGTCGGAGTCCCTTTAGGGCCCTTGAGAAGTTGACTAACCTCGGATCGTCGTGGACAATCCTTAGTATAATGGTCCCCTTCACAAATGAGGCAAGGGTACTTCGGTTTACGCTGAGAGCCATCCTCAGTGCGAGATTTAGATTCTGGCTTCGGGGCATCAGATTTAGATTTTCCTTTGCCCTTCTTCTTCCCCTTGGAGGATTTGTCCGCAGGATTGGCCTGAACGGCATTCACCTCTGCGGTTTTGCCAGAATCGGATGAGGCGGGATTAGCAGGAGCATTGTTGGAAGAATTAGACTTCTGCTTCCCATTCGAAGATTTCTTCGAATTCTGAGAGACAGAACCAATGACACCATCCACCGCAGGGGTAGGCGGAGCCTTAGAGGTTTCGGACCGTGGGGCATCAGGCAAGATATCATAAAGTGTGTCGGACTGAGAATACACAAGATCCAGGTATTGGGCACGCGCAATGGCTTGTTCCTCCATCACACACGCTCCCATCGCAATATCTTGGGTGATTTTATTCACGAAGGAGGTGGTGAACTAGTGAGTTAGTATCTGATCAGGTATGTGAAACTTGATTAGTCTACGATGGCGTCGCCACTCATGAATGTGATCAGAAATGTGAGTGGCTTTATCCTGCTTCAGAGAAGTCAGGAGGTGCGTCCCGGCTTCATAACGAATCGGTAACTGAAAGTGTGTGAGAAAATCCATGGCTAAAGAGTTGAAATCTTGGAAGATACCACGGGATAACTTGATGTACCACTTAGCAGAAGCTCCAGTTAAAGTACGATGGAAGAGGTGCAGACGAATCGAATCGTTGACCCAAGAGTTAGATGAACACCAAAGATGATACGTCATCACATGCGCCTGGGGGTCCTCTCCAGCTTTTCCCTCAAACTTGGGGCAATCACCTGGTATCTTGGTGGGAACCGGAGGCCAATATGGATTATGTAAAATCAGATCATTGGTCAATTTTGAAACATCCGGCAGCTCCAAGGTAGCCAGGAACGGCAATGGTGGATTAACCGTCATGCCAGGCCCGGGATGAGGTCTGGTACCCATAATCCACAATGGTTGTGAATATCCTTGCCCCCATGGGTTTTTTCCCATAGGATTCTGACCATAGGGGGCGTAGGTCATATAACCATACTGATTTGGATGCTGATAACCAAAGTGTGGGGCTTGATAACCAGAGTACGGACCCTGATTATGTGTCGGCCCTGTGTAAGCAGTATTTGGATTTGGCTGCTGAGTGTAGGTAAAACCGGGTGGAGGAGGATAATACTGAGAGCCTCTGGGGTGGTTATAATTCGGTTAAGATTGACCATGAGGATAATAACCACCCTGAGGATGAGTGGGCTGCTGAAAAGTGGAACCATGCGGAGCCTGATAAGTAGGGTGTAGTTGTTGATTTGGTTGCGGCATCGAATGAACCGATTGCTGTGCAGGGTTAATGGAATGAGCGGGCTGCCCTGAGTGAACAGGTTGACCCGACTGAGAGGGTTGCCCTGAATGAAAAGGTTGACCTGGATAGATAGGCTGTGCCGGTTGCACAGGCTGACCTGGCTGTGAAGGAGCCCCAGGTTGTACCGGATGGGCCGGTTGGCCAGGAGGCGGAACACCAGGTTGTGCCGGATGGGTCGGTTGGCCTGGTGGAGGAATAGGGCCAGGTGGTTGCTGGAAACCGGTTTGACCTGAAGCAGAACCATAGGATGGTCCCGGCTGATATGCAACGTTAGAAACAATAGGATACTAAGGTTGCATTGGTAGAGAAGGCTGGATTTTCCCCCCAGAACCATAGACCGATCCCGGTTGGTACCCCGGCTGAGGCTGAACAGGTTGATCAGAAGGGTTGTAATACTGTCCTTGCGGACCATACGATGGCCCTTGCTGGCCCGCAGGATAGCCTTGGATGGGCTATGCCTGTGGGTCATAAGGATAGCCAGGTTGGCCCGAAGGTTGGCCTTGGAAAGGTTGCCCTTGCGGGTTATAAGCCTGGTTATAAGGTAAACCCTGAGCATGGAGGTAAGCCTCAGAAGCGGGCAGACGTAAAATGTCCCCGTGCTCGTCATACTGACCTGGAAAAGCATACACGGGTGTACCATCCTGTGCATAGTGCGAAAAATAAGAGCGGTTGGGATCTTGGGAGGATGGTCCAACCTCGGGGTTCGGCTGTTGCAGAGACAACCGATACTCCTCCGGAGAGATGTTCTCCAGTATAGTAGTCGCTAGATAGATATCTTCAGGAGTTGGCATAGCCCTGGCAGAGGGTGCTGTGACAACAAGAGAAGAGGCGGCCACACAAACAGTGGCCCGAACAGGTACAGAAGTAACGGGCGTCTGAGGAGACACCCTGGGTGAAGGAGCAGCTGGCCTCGGAGAAGGAGCTGACACTCCCATAGAGGCTGCGGCAGAAATGATCTGACCCAAATACCTGTACCCCGGTGGTAAAGAGGGACTGGCTGTTGACATATCAGCCAGTTCAGAGTTGTATCCCAGAAACAATCTTCATGGGAAGAGTTGATAGTCTTCACCAGACGTTGGGATTTCCTCACCAGAATCACTCATGGTTGAGCCTGCCGCTAGATCTCGTAAGAGACTGCGAGGACTAGGAGGAAAAACAACAGCAATAAAAGGCGAACCCGATGTAAGAGAAAGGAAATCAGCTCCTAATCTCAATTCAGACACAGGGTCCGAAAAGGGCCAATCGAACTCAACTGGTCCCCCAAAGGGTTGCTCAGAAAGAACCGGTCCCCCGTCAGGAAACTCGGAAACAATAGGCTGCTGTGGTTCAGCAGAGGATTGTGAAACCTCTGAAGAATCGTCTGTGTAAGGTCTACCAGTAGACGAAACCGAAGGTTCCGCCATTGTGGCAAACGACAAGAGAAAAAAAACAAACACACACATGGGCTGAAAAAGAGTCAAGACACACGATCAAATGGTCAACAAGAAAAATCTAAGAGGGCGTGTAATCGTGGGTGATTAATTTTTTACCACATTGAAAAATAAGAAACTTCACCGTTTCATGTTTTAAGAGTCGAGAAACGATAAAAAGGTGACTCTATCTCTTTCAGATTTGACACAAGCGTGAAAGGACAAGCGCTTGGCGATCTTTTCAAGTTTAGGGAGTCAGAAAAGACCAAATGACTGCTCAGGAATACTAGGCACAAAGGGTGTACCAAATAACCGTGAATTGCAATATACACCTTGGTTTCAATAATGAAAGAGAAATCAACCAAGGACTTTCCGTACGTGCAGGCAATCTCCCCGAATGCTGTGTTCGGTGTATCACGGGTATAGGGCGGCAGACTCGGCTTCCTATGGATAAAGGATTGAAAACCTAAAGGGGTCTCCCTTTATATACGCGACGGTATGGGGAGCACAAGTCCGTACTAGCGCTGTCTAAAGCCAAAAGGCGAACGACAACTACTAGGTTTAAAGACGTCGGAACACGTCTCTAGCCTAGACCTCTAAATGTGTTTCATTAGATTTCAATGCTGCCTTAGTGTAAATTGAGTAGATTTTAAAGTTGATCTTCAATTACGTTTCAGTTTTCAGGCCCTAACGAATGTGTCGTCTCAAAAACTCCTAAATGCAAAGCTACATGCCACAGTCCATCATTTCGTTCGATGAAAACTAGATATAGAAGAGTTGAGAGTCTTTTACACAAAAAAAATGATCGGAAGACAATCACTGATATCTCTAATGCAACTAATGAAATCGAAAAATTTTCATTCAAATCGCTAATTACTAGTAAAATTGAAAAGACTTCAATTTGCACTAATCAACCAAAAGCAAAAGAGATTTTTTTTTTTAATTTTCAATTTTTGATAGCTAGATACACTAAACAAACTGAAAACAAACGGAACAACTTGAGAAACGATATTAAGAGAGCAAAACAAACCAATTTCACTCAATGACACCAACAATCAGATCTCAAATCGACCAAAGTCTCTCAAACCAAGAAAAGACTCAAAGGCTCCAATGGACCGTGTGATCTAGGCCCAAAGCAAGACCAAACGAAATTTGAATGAAGAGAAGAAAAATCACTCAAAAATCGCAATAAAACGGTGGACAACTACTAAGAGAATGTGGAGAAACAATCAGAGGATTGACCGGACTAACAAAACACCAAAACTCCTAAGGAGGGCTCGATGCACAAAGCCACTAGATGCCCTAGGGCTTAAAACGTGAAATTGATGGAGAAAAGAAAACAACCAAAGGACGAAGGCAGATTCCCAGTCAAACAGGACTCCAACACACTCAGGTAGCCAAAAAACCAAGAAGAAAAACATTGACCAGACCCAGAGAGCTCAAAACTGAGAAAACCCTAATGCCTCACAAGAGTGGCGCGACTGTGAGATTGAAACTGGCGCCAGAAAGCAATTGGCGCAGGCAATACAAAAGCAACATGCGCCAATTGGCGCGAATGTCGAGCTAAAAAGTGCGCCAGCCGAGTTTCTCAGCCAAAAACAAAAAAGAACTGCTCCAGAAGCAGATCAATGATAACTAAGCAAACCAAGAAGCAAAAAACAGCAAAAGAACCCAGCCCAGAAGGCTAATCAAGCAAGGAAAACCACGAAACAATCAAAACGAGACAATGAAAGTGAGACAATCAAAACTAGACGATCCCCAGTGGAGTCACCAAATTGTTGAGGAGGTAAATCCCCTCTGCGGACAGAGGCGATCCCTACTAGCCCAGCAGGGGTCTAGCAACAATCATCAAATGCTACAGCGCAAGTTCCTAATTGCAAATAAATAAGCCAACGATGGAGGCCTACCTGGAGTCCAGTGCTATGATTCGTAGAAGAGACAGCGTTCCCGTTCCTCAGCCTCGGCAGATCACGATCCCCACGATCTCCGTGAATGGACACCTGCACATGCAAGAAACAACACAAATACAAGCATAAAATCCAGAATACGCAACTATATATCAGTTAGAAAGGATATAACTCATCATTATCATAAGTGAAAAACAGAGTGGAACCATAACCAGTAGTCATTCATTAATAAGAAATCGAAAGAGAGTACAACCAATGTTCTGACGCTGAGGTCTCCTTCGGAAGGGTCTCCAGTCGTTCACGTCTCACAAAGCCTGCCAGGGATAGGACAAGCCTCTCTAAGAGTCTCTCGACGATAGTCTCCTTGCTTGAGTCGGCCTTAAGGGAAAAATGAGGGCTCTTGCAGCATGAAGGCTCTTGGGAATTTGGAGATTCAAAGCTTAGGCACTTCAAGACTAGCTTGCAATGGCAATGGGCAAGCTTTTATAGAAGGAGGAAGGGGAGTTGAGATCCCTATAATTTTGGGATTGGCCCTATCATCAAGGAAGCTTCCATGAGAGGTGGCAAACCACTTCCCTTCCATGGAACTCCCGGAGCCAAACCTCCCAACTCAAGATAGATAGCTGTTTCTGAGTTTTTTGAAACAAAACTTCCGCCTTTCTTATTTAAAAAACACTCCTTAAATTGGCTGGCGCGACTGCGACTCTGGGACAAAGCGCCAGTTGGCGCGGCCTCTTTGCAGGATTTTCCTCATTAGCGCGAGTGATGAACTGGCTTCCCGTGCCAATGCAAAAAGGGATGTTTTTATGGTTTTTTGCAAGAAGATGTCTTTAGGGAAATTGAAGCTCATGTTTAGAGGAATGCAATGATGATGGTTTCAAGGCATGACATTGCTCACAGGTCACATAATGGGCCCTCCAATGTGCGGGACGGGGAATGGTAGGGACGGTGACAAATTACTGTGTAACACCAGTGATATGAATATCCTTGGTGATGATGATTAGTTTTTTAATGGTGTTCGGTCCTATGTTGATGACAACAATAAGGTCTCACAGAAAGGAGATCTCATTATAAAGATGGCAAGAAGATATCGATGGTGACAAGTGTCCCAATGTTGAGGAGATTGAAGAGGAAAAGGAGTAGTGTATTTCTCTTAGAGTGGCTACTAGATCAAGGGTCTTGGTATTGGAATTCGTGAATTGGAATCTTTATAAGAAGAATTTGTGTGGGTTTTCCACTCAAAGAGTGAGAGGTTTTGGCCTTGGCTCATAGCCTACATGTTGTGTCTCTTGTCTATTTATGTTTATGTATTGGTTACTGTTTAATGAAGAAGAACATTGTTGATCATGAACGGGATAATTTCTATCCATGCAACATATAAAGACTCTGATGGAAGTCTGGAAAAGATGGAAATTTTGACCTAAAAAATGATGACCCAAGCATGAAACCTATGCTTTAATTAGTCATAATAACAATAATAATAATAAATATTTTCTTTCTTTTGATAAATACATGTCATTATGACTTAAATACAATTATGAAGGTTGAACCTAGTTACATTCTTCAACACCCTGCACATAGGCACACCCGAGCCCACTTCATAGCAGTCGAGTCTGTGTGGAGGACGTTGGTAATCATGGAGACACAATATCTAGTTATGGATCACGCACCAGACCATTAATGTGAAGCAACAAGATCGTTTTTGTTCATTTTCCATATGGTATCAAATTCTTGTTGCTACAAGTGAGACCTTGGTTTGGGCAGAAAATATATATCTCTTCAAACTTTATAAATATTCTTTGGGTTTCTATGCACTGTAAGTATATTTTCTCAATCAGAATTGCAGTAATGAAGTGAATTTCGCCTTTAGAGGGTGTTTGAGAGTAAATCACTAGCTACAAGGGCTCCCTGATTTTGGTCATTCATCAAACAAGGTTGTTTTCCCTGTATGGAAAGAAATTATCCCTTCCATGCACAAGAACTTCAAATGGTTTATGGTCATTCGTAAATATAGTGAATTAACTGAAGAGAGTTTAGTTCCAACAATTTTCAATGGGAGAAGAGAAGGTTCGACTCCAATTCTGAAATAGGAGAGAAGGTTCAGCTCCAGCCCTACAATATAACACAGGGTTCAACTACAACAAACTAAAATAAGAATAAGAGAATGAATACCAACTCATGTCTAGGGAATTCTAAGACTGATTAGTAGTTTGATCATGCTAGTTTAAAACAATATGAATTGTGGAGAGACTACAACCTCCATATTGCATTTGACAAGCCCAAATTGACATATTATTCAATAAGGGGTTAGGTTGTCCTTTTTTTTTAATGTTATTTCCATTATTAATTATATCATATTTATTTTTGTAGCATCTGTATATTGTGATTGCTTAAGTACACTACTTTGTTTGTAATATCCCAAATGGGAATCATGTAGCAATACTAAACAATACTGCTCAGAAATAACGTAGTTCATCCAAATAAAAGCAGGAGGCCAATATGGAGGCTCAATATTGACATTTACAACAGAAAATAATAGTTATATTGAAGCCCATGAGTTATAGAATAGAAAATAGAAGACTTTACATGAAGAAAATCCTCAAAATTGAGGTGCTGCAACCATAGATTAAGATTGTACAATCTTGAAAGCGTTATTTTTATTGGCTGAAACAAAAATACATTACACTTCAGATCTAGAGCAGATCTGTGTACAAAAGGTTAGATCTATATCAAATATTTACACTAGAAAGGCTCCTCTACAAATGCCCCTTAGGGTTTTCAGCAAAAAGTGAAGTACATGGAATAGATTTGAGATCTAATGCAACAGATCTGCAGAATGATTCAGAAATTCTAAAGAAAATGCAAGAGTATTCAGATCAGATCTAAATATGACATGGATTAGATCTGAAATCCATGGATCACCACCGTGAAGGGAAAATTCCCAACTCTACAGATCTCTCTTCCAAAAGTCTGCCAAAACACCCTGCAACTTTACACTTGCAAATAACGCAGTGCTAGAAGATAGAATGTGCTTTGGGCTCTAGAAAATTGTTTGGCCTCAATCCAAGATCTGAAAATGTGCTCCAATTATCCAATACTCTCTTTCCAAGGGGATAGAAGACTCTCCCACTGAAAAGATGCACTAAAATGGCCTAGATCTGAGTAGATCTAGCCTCCACTTGTTGCAGCTTACAAAGAAAACCAAACCCTCAACAGGATCTGCGTTGTATTTGGAAGAAGAAGCTTGGCCTTCAGCCTGATAGTGGACAAGAAATGCAAGACTTTTCCAAGAGGCCTCTCAAGGAAAGAGATGGGATTCCTCTACAGGAAATCCTTGTGCTAAGCAACATTATTCTCTGCTAAATAGCAAGGAGAATAAGAAATGTCTAAACATACAAAATCTTCAGAAAATGATAATCATCAACCCCCTCTCATGTTGTCCTCCCCTTCCTTATATAATTTTGTGAGCTTGAAAAACCCTAAACCATCTCAATGAAATAGATCTTTTCACATGAACATCCCCCAACCAAAACTACGTTGTGCCTTAATGAAGATCACTCCTTCTAGACAATGCTGTTGATTTGGTCATGGTTGACCTAGTCAAATGTCTCAGCCCATTTCACACATAAGGGTGTTTATTTGGAATAGCCTAGATTTAGCTTTGTTCACATGTGGCATTGATTTATTTGTTGTTTTAGGAGTTTTTATAATCCTCCTTTACACATTTATTCATGAAACAGAAAATTAAAACAAAATTGAATATTCCAATTAGCTTGGGCTAATTGGGAATATTACAGTCCTCCCCTCCAAAATGTTACTTGTCCTCAAGCAATTGATAAGGTGAGTGCTAGAACAAATATTCTCCTCCATTGGTGACACCAACATGAGTTAATCTTCCTCCATGAGCCAAGTGTTCACCAAACCATCCATCCATGAATTGCTCCACCAAAGTTCTCATGAGATGCAAACAACTCATCCCATAAGGAGACAATAAATGACATGAAACAAACATGGTTTTCCCAATGCCCTCCCTGAAATATGAGACATAAAGCACATGGAAAGTGGCCATCCCATAGGGTACATGCATGCCTTCCTTCCTTCCTCCATACATCCCCATAAAAAGTACAAGTACATCATCAATATAGGGGATTAAAACAATGTACATACAAAAAAAAATTTGTGCATATGGAGGTGGGTCATAGTCCCACATGTGGAACCAGCGCAGGGCATCTCTTGCCTGCATCAGATCAAGATTTGGTAAGTGGTTTTCCCACCACTTACTTTCTGCCCATACCATCTCACCATAGCTGAAAGTGTGAGATATGTTTGGTGCCTTGCGAAAGCACCCATCATGTTGTAAAATCTCCCTTCTTCTTCCAAGGGAGTGGCCAAATTCAGAAATTTTTGTGGCCCAATGTTGGCCATGAGGCTTACAAGATATGATACTCCTTCTTGGAGTCATGTCCTGCATAAACATGGTGAAATAATTCATAAAATCAGAGTATAAAACATGTGTAACAAGAGCAGGTTCTTCACCAACAATCCTCCTCATATAAATGGAGTGGTGCATGGATCTATCCTCTTCCTCAAAGAGAGAAAGAGAGGGCTGATTTAACTCTCTTATAGAGTTATGTTGCTACCCCATATCCACATGGTTCATGCATCTTTGACAATGCTGATATAGTTCTCTTTCAAAGCACTCCCAATAGTAGCTCCTCAAGATGATGTTGTTGAGCTTCATAGAATATGTATGGCTACAATATAACTCTTCATAAGCCCTTTGTAGTAGCTTTTCCTTGAGCTTGGAGGCTCTAGACAAGAAGATCCTACCATGATTATAGATTAACCCTTGCAAGATTGAATAAATTTCATCATGTAGCAAGTCATCAAGAACCATGCAAGTGTGAAGATCCTTGGAATACACCACCAGCAATTGGGATTTCTAATAGGGATCTAATTTTCCCAACAATGATAGCGTTGATAATATGTCATCTGAAACGTCTTCCATGTTGCTACTCTCCTTGACATCTCCCATGCCAAATGTGTATGATGGAAGGTTGCTATTCCTTCCTTGCTGCCTTTCTTGCATATGCACATGCTCAACAGAAAATAGAAGTTCTTGGAAGTTAGTCTCCCATGGAAGGTTATCATCTATCCAAAACCTCCCTGGCCTTGCCAAAGTATGCATGTGTGACCACCATCTCCCATCATGAATAGAAAAGTGTTCTCCAAACAAGTTTATCTTATGATTCAAGGATTGCCTTCCTTGCTCCATGATGGTGTCATCCTTTATTCTTGTAGCATCTCTTCTCAGTGAAGTATGAGATGAAATAATGGACAATGGTGATAAGGGAAAAATACTTTCCCTCTCCTTGAACCTTCCCCATACTCTCAGTGTTGTAGTATTGTCTTCTAGTGCTCCCTCCCTCCTTGAATCTATGAAAGGAGCATTAATGCATGAAACATCTTTCATCAAATCTAAATCAGGTGGTCTCCCAGGTGGTCTCATGGCTCATTCCCATGTGAATAACAGATGGGAACATATTATGACTGCTTCCACTGTGCAAATCCATCTCTGATATATGTGTGGAATTATCATGATAATGGGGTATCACTCTTATAAATGCAAGATTGTTTTTTATTGGAGAAATTTCCCCATATTCTTCTCTATGAAACAGAGGATCACCTCCCATCATATCAGTGTTGTGATCCTTAATCTTCTATCCTTCACCCACCTTCTGCAAGATCTCATAGTCTAAGGCGCTCCCTTTATATGTAGTTAACTTGTGAACACCCATCATCTCCTTGATGTCAAGAGTCTTGATCACAAAGGGCTGATCTGCCATAGTGTGTGTTCCCAAAACTAGATACAATGTTGGGACACATTCCTTCCATTGTCTTGTCTCATTGTCTATCATCATAGACACATGCTGCTCATTTTCTTCATGTGTAATATCCTTGGGGCTTTCTTGTAAAGATATAAGAGCCCTCTTAGTGGAAGCAATGGCTTCATCTCCATCTCCCAATAAAAATAGATCTCCTCCTGCTATCACAGCGCTGGAGGAACCTTTCAGCTCTTCTTCTTTCTTATCCTTATCAATGGAGCATGCCTCATCAGTAAGAGATCCTTTCTCTTGATCTCTCCTTTAAAAAGGAACACTTATGTCTTCTTCTTGAGAAGAATGTTCTTGCTGAAGTGGGGCCTTTGCCCTTGGAAAATCATGTAGCAGATTTTTAACCCCTTCAACAATGCCTTGGAATGGAGTTATCTTCATGGATCCTTCCATATCATGCAAAGGTTCTGAATTATTGGGCTTAATTTGTTTACCCAAAGAAATTTCAGATGGCATAGAATTAAATATTTTCACTAACCTCCTAGTGAAATTTGCATAAGTAGAGATGTTTACATTTTTCAATGAAGAAGATTCAAATAACCACCAGGCATTAGCCTTACCTTGGAGGTGCAACGCTGCTACTCTTATGGCTTCTTCTTCAAAAACTTGATGCAGTTGGAAATATCTGTCTAGTTTCTTTACCCAAGACTTGGCTGAGCTCTTAGGGTAATCCATCAAATGTAGGTAGAAAAGTCCTACCCAAAGTGTGCTGCATGCACCCTCTTCCTCTCTTGTATAGGCTGGATCTTCTTTCTTCTTTGAGTTGACAAAACCCTGTGAAGCTTATATTTTCTTTGAATCTTTTTATACTGAGATTCATATTCTTGGAGATAGTCACCAAGAGTCTCCTCTTTTGGTGTTTCTCCTTCTGCTTCTCCTCTTGCTAGGAATGTAGGCATGCTACAACATTGCAGATCTGATTGTGTGGCTGAATTCTCACACACATGATATGTAGAACTGGGGCTTCCTTCATGTGAAAATATCCCCAAAGGATCTGCATGTCTTTCTTTCCTCATTCCCCTGATTTCATTCTTCAGCTCACGCATAGTTTGGAACAAAGTTTTTGAGAACTCTTTCCCTTTCATTCTTTTAGATAAAGGGGTTTGACCCTTATCTTATTTGTCTTTAGTGTAATCAATCTTCTTCTTCAGTATTTTATTTTCATGAAAATACATATTAGCTTCTTAGAAAGAAAAGCACATGTTGTGCCAAGATGATTTCTCTGATACCACTGTAATATCCCAAATGGGAATCATGCAGCAATACTAAACAATATTGCTCAGAAATAACGCAGTTCAGCCAAATAAAAGAAGTAGGCCAATATGGAGGCTCAATATTGACATTTGCAACAGAAAATCATAGTTGTATTGAATTTCATGAGTTATATAACAAAAAATAGAAGACTTTACATGAAGAAAATCCTCAAAATTGAGGTGCTGCAACCATAGATTAAGATTGTACAAGCTTGACAGTGTTATTTTTATTGGCTGAAACAACAGTACATTACACTTTAGATCTAGAGTAGCTCTGTGTACAAAAAGTTAGATCTATATAAGATCTGTACACTAGAAAGGCTCCTCTACAAATGCCCCTTAGGGTTTTCAGCAAAAAGTGAAGTACATGGAGTAGATCTGAGATCTAATGCAACAAATCTGTAGAATGATTCAGAAATTCTGAAGCAAATACAAGAGTATTCAGATCATATCTGAATATGACATGGATTAGATCTGAAATACATGGATCACCACAGTGAAGGGAAAATTCCCAACACTAGATATTTCTCCTCCAAAGGTTTGCCAAAACACGCTGTAACTTTACACTTGAAAATAACGTAGCACTAGAAGATAGACTGCGTTGTAGGCTCTAGAACATGGTTTGGCCTCAAGCTAAGATTTTAAAATGTGCTCCAATCATCCAATACTCTCTTGTCTGGGGGATAAATTACCCTCCCATTGAAAAGAGGCACTAGAATGGCCTAGATCTGAGTAGATCTAGCCTCCACTTGCTGCAGCTTACAAAGACAACCAAACCATCAATAGGACTTGCATTGTAGTTGGAAGAAGAAGCTTTTCCTTCAGCCTAATAGTAGACAAGAAATGCAAGGCTCTTCTAAGAGGCCTCTCAAGGAAAGAGATGGGATTCCTAAACAGGAAATCCTTGTGCTAAACAACAAGGAGAATAAGAAATGTCTAAATAGACAAAATATTCAGAAAATGATAATCATCAACCCCCTCTCATGCTGTCCTCCCCTTCCTTATATAAGTTTGTGAGCTTGCAAAACCCTAAACCATCTCAATGAAATAGCTCTTTTCACATGAACATCCTCCAACCAAAACTATGTTGTACCTTAATGAAGATCACTCCTTCCAGACAATGATGTTGATTTGGTCATGGTTGACCCAGTCAAATGTCTCAACCCCTTTCACACATAAGGGTGTTTATTTGGAATAGCCCAGATTTAGCTTTGTTCACATGTGGCATTGATTTATTTGTTGTTTTAGGAGTTTTTATAATCCTCCTTTACACATTTATTGATGAAACTGAAAAGTAAAACAAAATTGAATATTCCAATTAACTTAGGTTAATTGGGAATATTACATTGTGGTGATTTCACTCTGTGAGTGCCAATCTATTTTTGTCGATGTATTATGGAATTATAGAACCATATCATGCATTGGGTGGTATTAGAGCAAGGTTTAAGTCTGGTTCAAAATTTGCAGAATTATTAGAACTAATTCTCTCTTGGAAGTTGGTTTTCACAAGATAAATTCTTGGGGAAAAGGTAGAGGGTTGTTTCAACTTGAATTTACTAGAAGAAGAGTGGTGGGAGGTAGTGTATAAAGAAAATGAATTCCTAACAGATATAAAGATTTTCCCTCTTTATCTTTAGGGACCCCACCAACCCTTGCCAACCCAAGGTTACATCTGGTTGCTATGATAAATTGAAGTTTAATCATCTCATCCTTAGAATATGATGAAGTTATATATGGTGTCACATGTAGTGATATGCAAGTAAGCAATGTCCAAACAATCCCTAAGTTTGGTAGTGCGCAAGAAGCACCCAAAAGAATGGTGTGAATTTGATAATGGAGTATCTAGAATTTTTTGGATGCTCTCAAAGCCATTAGTGGGAATTTCAAAACATTTCATTGCTGCTCCGAAGCCCATGAGTATGTGTCCCCTGAAACCTGTAATTATTTTTTTATGTAATCATGGTTGTAAATTTGTAATCCACAATCTGCTTGCATTTTGTAGGAAGTACACTAGATATATCCAATTATAATTTTTATTTTCCACCGTTACTTAGTTTAGTCCCTCCAATTGTAGGGATTCTAGTATTGAAATTTAATTAGATATGATAAACATGATCTTCCATGCATGTGTGGAATGATTTCATAATTTCCTTACATACCTTCTACTTGTGGATATATCGGTCAATTTCTACACTTGGTCATGAGTTCATATGTTAGTGTGTCACTCTCTTAGATCACTTTATAGTGTATCATGTGGATTATGCACTGAGGATGATGTTGCATAGGGGGACTTGTCCTTACTTCTGGGATGCATCCTCTGGATTTTCCCCTCCTTGGGGATTGCAAGGGGAAAGTCCATATTTTGAATGAGACATATCTGAGGATGTGTGCTTCTCTCCCACATTGTATAAATGTTTCTTGACAGAAAATGGGATGTTTGGGAGACATCTTATGGTGGTTTTTGGGACTTATCCCAGATCCTCTATATGGTTCTTGCCAAAAATAGGGAGTTTTGATAGATCTATTGGGATGGTTTTAAGGACATTTGAATACCCACTATCGAAACTAGAGCCCATTTGGTTCCAGTTATAAAATAAAAATATTCACTAAGTGGTTCTACATTCAAACTTGGAAAAAGGTTATCTATGCATTACATGCCCGGATACTATGTAGTATGTTTTTGTAATGAGGGCTAATTTCCTTCACAGTGGTGACTCCCATGTTTGGTGGGTTTGTGTATCCTATATCAACTCTTTCTTTTGGACGGTTTATAATATCTATATAGATAATATATTTAAGAACTATTATCTAAGACTTGTTACTTTTATTGAGTTACATTATATCTATTATCTACGGAATTTACTTGTATTGACTTATATTATAACACTATGTTCTAGAATTTTTGTTTTTAAATTTTACATTTCTTTAAAAAAAAAAAATTAAAATATTTTCGGTTGTCCCATTGAAATTTGGGGTTAACTTCTAGCCATCCTTGAAACCCTTCCCCTCGCCCCCGTCCTTGAAACACCATGAAAAATAGACCAAGTTATTCAAAAGTTGTAGGATTTTGTATGCAGTGTATTAATTTATTTAAAAATTAGAGATTTTCCCCTTTTTACCACTTATCATTTGAAATTTGACATCCTTTTACTTTACTCCCTTGATTTTCTCCTTGGGTTCACCATGAAAAATTTCTCTAGTTACTAGTTTACTTCCCATCTTCCTTACCCCCTTATTTTCCATTCATTGATTTTTTCAAAGTTATAAAGTATACTAAAATGGATATGGAATTTTAAGTCGGATTCTATAAAACTACCATCTTATTTTCCGAGTTTTCCATTTTCACTTAAGGTCTTCAACAAATGGAAGCACACCTCAATACAATATGTAGAATCAAACTTTGAGGCTTTGTGAAAATGAACCAATTATTTATTCTTTATATTTCTTTGAGTTTGATGGATTGGGATAGTGGTGGACCATGTTTCTATGCTTTTCCATTTAAGTTGTCTATTTGTCCATTTTTTTCCCATGCATTCATTTTTCCAAAGTTATAAAGTATATGAAAATTGTATCTTGGGTGCTATTATAATTACCATCTTATTTTGTGAGTTTTCCATTTTCACATAAGACCTTCAATACAGTGGAAGCAAATCTCAATACAGTCTGTAGGATCAAACTTTGATGCTTTGTGAAAATGTTCCAACTATTTATTCTTTATATTTATCGAAGTTTAATGGATTGGGGCATAATGGAAGACCATGTGTTGATGCTTTTCTATCTGTCTATTTGGCGAGTTGTGGTAGAATATTGAAACTACAAGTTGGTATATGGTTTCTAGATAGTTAGCTCATGATTGAGTTTTTTCATTAAAATTAATTAAGATGGTAGTTAGCTTGTTCAATATAAAACTGATTCATATGATGTTGATGTATAGGGAAATGTTCTGTACCTATTACTTGAGAAAAATAATGTTATCACAATGTTATGAGACATTGGTGTGGAAAAAAACATTAATCAAGAGCCACCTCGCAACATTTAGGTATTACTTTAGATGAACAGTTTCATCTTTCTTATCCTTAAGATTTTCACTATGATAGGTAGGTGAGGAAATATATATCTTATTAATGTGATTTTGTAAACATATGTTTGGAAGTAAAGGATGTTTCATTTGGGTTCTTGTCTAATTAGAACTAAAAGTTAACTTCTTGAAATCTAGGTAACTTCTACACAATTATGATCTCACTTTAATTATTTGATACATGCATTTATTACAACCTTTGTTTGCATTTGATCTTATATGTTATTGATATTTACATGCTCAATGAGCCAATACCTAAATGGGTAGGACTTGTACACTCTTTGGGGTACATATAGGTCAGCTAATGGGGTTTTACCATTCACCCTCCCAATTTTGATCATCAAAAACTCCCAGATCATGGTGATTGCAATATATATTTCTCAAAGTGGTTGACGTGAACCTCATAAGCCGTGATGATAACATGGGTGCATAATAAGAAACAAATTATGTTCAAGCTCTGAGTCTCACCAGCTCCAAATAGAAATCAATTTGCACTTTTTAAACTTCATCTTGTCAAATATAAATGAGACAATTTGTTTAGTAAATGGTTTTGTGAAAATTTTTAGTGACATTAGGATTAATTGTTAAACTTTTATAGCAGAAAATTGTGATGCGGTGAAAGAAAAAATGCTTTCCTTGTGGTTTAGGTTAATGCATATTTTCTTTATAAAGAAGGTTTTTAATATTAAAAGAATGTTTCTGGAACCTAGAAAGATCAACATTATTTTTTTTCTTGTTTTAAATTTTTTAGTTTGAAATCATTTTCATTGCTCCCTTTATCATCATCTTCAAGGTACACTTAAAAATAACAACACTTTTTATGATGTTTAAGAGCACTGGTATGAAAAAAATGGTAATAAATGTGGCATTTTTCTTGTGTAAATCTTGAGATTTGTTTTTGATCTCTAATTGACTTTTTCCTTATGAAATAAATTGGGGTTATTAATTTTCATTCCTTTTTCTCATTATGTCATCGTTGTCGTCCATTTCAATTTTATAGATATTTTTTCTGCACACTTTCCTCTCAAACTATTATTTTGTATATGCGGTTATACATGATTTGTGATAGTAGTCAGAAAGGGGATCTTCATCTTTACCAAGCATTAAATTTTCCTCTTGAGTGGATAATGGAGATGGTTCTTCTTAAGAAGTTTCTTGTAGAAACTTTCTTGATCCACTATAATGAAAATTATTAGTTTTTTGTATTAGATGTTAGTTGATTTGGTGCAATAAAAAATGGAGAGCTGGAAATCTGGTATGCTAATTCACCACTTGGCTCTTCAAACATGTAACTTAGTTTGCATGGTTATTCCTAACATTTTTCCTGAAGGTTGAATACTAATTTCCTAAGGTGTTATTTTATATGGTGACGTTTTATTTTCTTTCTTTATACAGGTCATCTAGCCACATGGTGGCCATTATCTCCCAACTAAAGACAACATTTTCAAGTTTCTAGCAAGGATTCCTATGGTTTTTAATGTTTTGATTATTTCACCTAATGGTTATTTTGGGCAAGCAAATGTTTTAGGAATTTCATACAAGACGTTAGTGGACAAGTAAATGATTTTTTTAAAATTTCAACGTCCATTTCATGATATCCTCTCTTTATTGTTTGATTATATTTTGAATGTTTCTTTTTATTTGTTTTGTCTTTTAACTATGAAATTGGTGAATTAGAACTTTCGAAACCGCTAGAGAAAAGATGAGTTGTGCAGCCTCCGCTCTGACTAGGTTTTCCATGCTCAGTCGCTGCCCCAGCAGCACTACAGACGGTTGCAGCTCGATACCTACCTCGAATAGGAGAAGCACAAATTTTCCTTTGCCATGCAGACAAAAAATTGATGTTTATCTGCATGCCTGGGGCAGGGAACCTCTCTAGTCATAGCTATGAATGTGATAGAAACAAGACAGGCGCTCTCCGAATGGGCTGACCTGCGAGAAGGAAGTTGATGGCCCAGATCTGCAACTAGGAGCACCCTCTAGTTGCCACTGAATCTCAGATCCATTCGGTTGTGCCAAATCTCCAGAACCCTGATGCGCCCCCGTCCAAGCTCAAGATTTCTGTTATCCACTACAACGAGGATTCGATGGAGGCCTGACTCCTCCTACTACCTCCTCCTTTGGATCTAACCAGGAATATACACCGTGATGCAACCTCAAAAACACTCGGCACAGATCTTAGTAAAAAATGCTCCAGATTGAAGGATCCAATCTATAGCTGCACAAGGATTCGTGCACCTATGAAGGCCAGTAGCAGGGAACACTCTTCCGTCCTCAGTCCACCTATGATCCATAGCAGAGCCCCGCTCCATCGCACATCTCTTGAAAACGTAAACATGAACTCCCCTACCAGATTCAGATCATACTCCTCAACGGGAAAACAATACTCTGTTGGGTGCGACCGACCGATCGGGTGCAGAGTCTAGCATAGGTCCTAGAACAAAATTTGAGGATACCTTCTGTGATGCATCCTTTCCTCTACAGAGGTAAAAAACTTTAAAACTCTCTCCAGCTCTCTTTTTATAACATTGAGAAAAACACAACTCTGGTTTTATCTCTTTGTCTGCGAGGAGGGGCTTTTGCGCAACCCTCCTCTGTGTTATCACCCAAAAAAATTCAAAACATTATTTTGACAAAGTTACAAAATTTCATGCATCAAAATTGGGTTTTAGGAGTCAATTTAGGTTTGGTCAAGGGTAGGTTTTATATTTTTTATATTTTAAAGCTCATCCGAAGGTTCAAATAAAGTCTTCTTTAAAGTTATTTCATGTCAAATATTCATCATTTTCCATTTGTATGTCATTTCCCAAAGTTTTGTGTCAAAAATGTTCAATTAGCCATAAAACCGCAATTTCGTAGTGCCACTCGTTGAAAAAAGTTGTTTTGCGCTAAGAAAGCGTTGATAATTTTGTAGTGCAAACATGAAAAGTTACACTGCAGGCGCTACAAAAGCATGGTTTTGTAGCTGTCTTGTCAGTTAAGTTGGAAAATGTCAGAAACCATTGGGAAAGGTAGGATAGTGACATGTTGAGTCATGTAATGATGAAATTCGATGTACACACCCACATTTGCAGTCATCATTGTCATTATAGGTTATGAATGAGGCATCATTCAATTATGAGAGGACATTTTAAATTTCAAAATCTTTCCTAATTAGTCATTCTCATTCCCTTTTGCCTCCATTTGAAATTTCTAAGCTCTGAGTGTCAAGCCAAACCTGTGGCTGGTTCATATAAAGGTTTTAGTACACCCATACCAAGTGAGGTTGATAGTTTCTCAAGCGAGGCTGATAGTTTCTCAAGCAAGCCTGCTATCACAATTATTCAAGCGAGGTTGTTCTTACATTTTTTCAATTGACGCTGAAAGATTTTTTCAAGAACATGGCAGAGGAAAAGAAAATTCACAGAGGAGGACACTGCTTAAGACATGAACCTGAAGACATGAAATCAATAATTGAAGACCCAACACTGATGGAAGCATTCAGAAGAGTAGGTTGCCTACGGTTTTGTGAGAAGTTGCAAGGCTGTCACTCATAGGTATCCAAGGAATTTGCCATGAATTTAAATGGAACAACCACTAAGGTTGGGATGCTAAGTGTGTCTATTAAACCAAGGGTTATTGCTACTATTACTGAGATACCAAGAGGTTAAGAAACCATGTTTAAAAGTTTGAAATTTGATATGGAGTAGTGTAAAGAGTTCATGAAGCCTGAGTACACAGACATGGACCTTAATAACGCTATCCCTAGAAGCTACATCAAAGATAGCTACTCAAAACTACTGCTCAACATTCAGAAATATTTTACCTATGAAGGAAGATATCACAAGGTTTATTCATATAATTTAAAATTGCTTCTACACTTCACTGGTAATATTTCACTTGATTTACCTTTTTATCTGCATAGGAGTCTTGCAAAGATGGTTGATAAGATGCAAGCAAAGTCTGAAGGGAGTGAAACATCCTTATTTCATCATGGTTTAATGAAGTTATTAATTTTAGATGACCTTCAGAAGATAGGCAGAGATTGGTCATCTTTCTTGTTTATAAATGGTTTTGAGTTAGAAACCCTAACTCCTGCAAGAAAACCTAAAGCTAAAGGAGTTCCATCACCACCACCAGTAGAACCAAGTCAACCTGTGGCTGAAAAACCAAAAGTAACTGCAGGAGTGAAGTCAAGAAAGAAAACTGAGAAAGGGCCAGAGCAAATGCAAATGCTTAATACTCCAAGTCTCCCACCTACAAAATAGAGATCAAAGGTTTTCAAAGCTGGAAAACAGAAACAAGCTGTCAGCAAGGGGACCAAAAGAGTAACTAGAAGCCAAGTAGTAGCATTAAAAGGAAAGACAGTTGCTACAGAGGACAACCCAGTAACAAAGGGGAATCTAGAGGATCTTCTTCATGCCATTGACATAGAAGAGACACCCATTGTCCAAGGTGAGTTCATTGCGGAAGAGGAGCATAAATTGAAAAAGGAAAAGTCTGCAAAGAAGCTAGAGTTTGAGGGGGAAGATGCAGGTTTCATCTTTCAAGAAAGAAAGCCTATGACTAGGCATGCTAGGAAACTGATGGAAGGCAACAAAGAAGTTCAAATACACATTGAGACAGTTGAATCCCCTAAATAAATTGTTGATCTTTCATCACCTACAGTGAAGCATACAATCAGTAGAAAAAAAAAGGAAAAAAGAGAAAATGACAAAGAAAAAAGAGTTTCAGTTTCTTGAGGAGAAATTAAGGTTGGCAAACCAGGAAATTACTGTCATGAAAAAGAGAGCTAGAAAGCACAGTGTAGAGAAAATATAGTTTAAAAGAATGAAGGCAATGTGGGAAGGAAAAACTGATTTTGTTTATGAAACTCCAAGTATTACAGAGCAATTTTTCAAGTGGATAGTTCCAACAATAAAGGAAGCTAAGTTTGTCAGAATAATAAATACTTATTTGAGAGCTACTAACAGAAGACTTGAAGACCATGTGAGAGATTTAGAGCAAGAACTGGATTTGATTCATGATGAGTTAAAGAGCAGAGGCATTAAAATGACAATCATAGAAGAACCAATAGCTCAACCAAGTGTAAATGAAGAAGGGACCTCAAGAAATATAGAATGACTGTGTTTTTACAGTTTATATGGTTTTTAAATGATGGAGATAGATTATTTTGAGTTTTTGGCATAACTACAGTTTTCACTTGGAATTTTTTTTACGAAACTGTTGTAGCAGCTTTTCTTGCTTATTTTGATAAGTTTTTGAAGGGTTAAAGAATGAATCAATGATTGAATTTTCTATGGAGGATGTATTAAAGGGTAATTAAAATAATCCTGGAGGAAAGAAGTCAAATATTTGAAGAATAAAGGTTGAAATGGCAGCGCTATGAAAGGCGATACGAAACTGTTGTGTTTTCGTAGCGCATAACATTACAGCATTTTGAGCCGTGTTTAAAGTGGTTTTAGACAGCTAGAGGCTAGGGAAGAGTTATGGGACTTGTTACGACAACTTCCAACAGCCAAGGACCACGAAATGAAGGATACATGATGGTCAGAATGTTCAAAGAATGCAAAATATCTTATGCCTAAAAAAAGGATTATGTTTCCTCTTTTGATGGAGGTCAGCAATATGGTCATGAAGAATGAAGCCCATCATCTAGATTCGACCATGTGATGATACACTTGGCAATGATGTAAATTTAAATAGATAAGGTTGTTATATATAGCATTAAACAATTTGAGTACTTTTTAGAATAGGATTGTTTAAGTAGATTAGGTGTCTTTTTGTAATAAATTCCATGTCTTATGGTTATGCAAGGTGTCAGTAGTTAGAAATTATATGTATCTAGCCTAGAGGCAGATCATCTCAGGTTGTAAGAGGTCGAATTTGTAAAGTTTTGGACATTTTTGGCAAAACTGTGCTTGTTGTGTATTGACTGATTTTCAGCTAATACAGATATTTTCTACTTGACCAACTTGAGATTCAAAAGGAGTTTTAGTATGTTCCTATTCTATTTGCATCTCTTATATTATCTCATTGTAGTGGTGTTGATCTATATTACTCATAATTCATCTTTTAGATGCTTTTACTTCCTATATAAGTGAACTGATTGTGTTTTTACAGTTTCATGTTTGTGTATCTCATGACTAAAACTCTGATATGCCTCAACTTCCTTGTTAAGTAGAACCACTGGATTACTGAATTTTTTTTACTCCATAAGCCCAATGTGTACATGTTGATGTGATTCTCAACCTATATCTATCATTTATCTGTTTGCTACCTGATGCAGGAGCATCAAGACCTTTTTCTCCATTTGTAAATATGGGGTGTGATAATATTAATTTGTAAATATGGGGTGTGATGATTTTTAATATTTTATTAATTAATTTGAATTAAATAGGAGAAGGTGAGGATTTATGTAAATATCTTTTTATTAATAAAAGGATATGAGGAAAATTAATAAATTGAAGGATTTTAGGGATAAAAACCTATCCTTTAGGGATGTTGAGAGATTTAGGGGTTTGTTGAGGATTTTAAGGGATTGAGCATTTAATGTAATGATTTTTTAAAAATTGTATAAATAGGAGGGCTTTTTGAGAGGAAATACATTGAGAATAGTGAGAGGAGTAGAGAGCTGGTTTGGAACAACCAAGGCAGTGAGCCTTTGGTAAATTGTAAGGGCCATCAATCTGGAATATCAGGCCAAACAAAGTCTGTAAGTAATCTTGTTTTGATTTCAGATTATAAATATATATACATTTGGAGATTGGCTGTGAAAGTTATAGTATTTTCTGGTTAAATGTATATATATGGTTGAGGAATTGATTATTGGAAAGATCGACTAAAGGAAACCTGCAATCAAAGAAATGGTGGGATCGATTTATGTGACCAAGTTAAAAGGATTGATCCTAATATAGAAATTGTTATCTATGCATGAGCTTATGAATGGTTTTGTTATATCAATCTGAATTCGATTAATAGAAAATGAAAAGAGGAGAGCACCAGTCTTTTAATACCTTCTAAGTCTGCAGTGTCAAGTTTGTGTAATCCTGAGGGGTCGATAGCAGAAATTGCTATTCATTGATGCGTTGAGAGTGTTGTTGCATTGAATAGTATATATGTATTGAAAAGTGAATGGGTTCAAAAGTCCGTTAGATGCGTAATCTGATTGTAGAAATAGTCTTTGGCAAATGCATGAAGCAACAAGATATAGCCTTATTCATAACTGAATTCAATGTTTGAGTTTGTAAGTTTAACTACAGGAAGAAGGAATGATGGAGTGCGCCTATAGCATAAATGCATTAATGTTGACTGTTAAAATGCTAATGCGTTGAATTTACAATGGGTTGCAAAAGACTGAATGTGAGTTAATAATGGACAGCCTTGAGTTTATAATGCAGTGCAGAAAGTGTTTCTGTGTATGGACAGCGTTAATGTTGAATGCGCCCATGAGATTCTCACATCGATTCACATTTCTGTTATAAAATGTTGAAGAAGCAGATTGCTGGAGCGTTTGTAAAGATAATCCAAGTGAAATGGTGTAGCGCTGTTTGAAGATTTTTTTGTATCGATCTGACACTGTAAGCGTTGAAGACAACACCATTGAACTGCCAGGGTGTTGTAAGGCGTTTTAATTCGAATTGGTAATTCGATACCAGGAAATCGGTTCATTGCACGTTCGTGGAGGTGTGAAAGAACGGTGGGAGGTATGTTATTGTTAACAATCAGCTTGTGAAATTAAATTTAAACTGCAGAGTTAAAATTTGAGCGTGGAAGCTTATTGAAGGAAATTGTGATGGCGGTTTATCCAATTCAGACAAAGTCAACTAATAAAACATGAGAGCACAGAACAATTGGCACGCTGAAAAGGTAAAAGGGTGCGACTTGGTAATTATCCAGACCTGTCACTTTAAAAGTCTGCAAAGGTAAGTCATAATTGAGTTGAGTTGCGTTATGAATCTGAAACATAATTTATTAAAACCGCATTGTATAACCCAGAAATTGAAGGCGTTAATGGAATGAAAGGATCGATTGTGGAGGTGTATTGTGAAGGTCAGTTTGATGCAGTGTTATGAGATTTATACCAGTTTTCAGTTTGTATTATACGCTGGAAGCATTCCTAACTTATGAGTCAAATGATACTTGAATGATTTCATTGTTATGCAAGAAACTGGCGTATTAATAAATGAGTGAAGAATTTCATATGTAAAGAATTTGTCCAGCTCGTTTATAATGAAAATGGCGCACATATAGATATAGTGGAATGGAGTTTGGCTGAATTTATGGCTAGTTAACTAAGTTCTCTTATAAGGTTGTTGAAAAGGTATTAATACATTTTAAATGAAGCATAGTTAATAGCCATAAATGGAAAGGTGAGAGGTACAATCTTATGAGCTTCAGAAATTAGAAGAGTTGAGATTTTGATTTGAGTTGATTGGGGTAATAGTTGAGATGCATTCTCATAAGCACAGTGTTATAATGATCCTGGGTATTGCAGGCCTAGCTCTAAGCTTGCGTCACTACCTAAATAGAGTTAGCCATCTATTTTTTTATCCAAATCATTAACCCTTGAGAGAGCCCTCTCAGGTTGAGGAGGCTAAGCCTCGGTCAAAAGATTAGGTTTGAAGCAGTTACATGAAGTTGAATAATCAAGTAGCCTATCAGATCCAATTTTGTGATAACATTTTGGTGCGTCTACCGGGAGCCTGAAGATTATACTTTCCCGAAATTTTGAAGCTGAACTTCTGAAGGTAGCAGGAGCTCATAAAGCTTTTCGAGACTACATCTACCTTGGTGACTCCATTCAAAATTTATATGATCAAAGGTGGCTTCGAGAAGGAGATACACGAGGAGTAATCCTGATCCAGATCCAGCTACCATCATGGAAAATCTAAACACCATTTCCAGAGGCGGTCAAAGAATTTCTAAAATATCAGGTACTCCATCACATTCGAAATCCTTGTCCTTTGAAACATTAAGAAGTCCTGAAGATAAAAGAGTTGATGATAAAATCCAAGAAGTCTTGTTTAGATCTGAAAGTGAAAAAGAATTAACTGAAATCATCTTAGACTTGCATAAGAGAGGTATTGATACATCAGCCCTAGTAACACAAGAAGACAAAGAAGAGTTTTGGGAAGCTGTTACTTCTGAGTTGTTGTTGGAAAGGGAGTCTTTAGATAAGTTGAAAGAGCTTGACCCTTTTGAAGTCTTGTTGAAAAGTAAAGTTGGTTTAGCTCTTCCTGATTGGAGTTTAATTGCTAGTGGAAAACAAAGACCAAACAATCCTCCTCATAACAATTCTTCATCCTCTATTGCTGCTATCCAAAAATTTACCAAAGTCCCTCTCACTATGGCTAGAAATGTACCTCCTCCACTTGCTGCACTTGCTATATATTCCCCTCTTGTTCTTCCAGCTGTTTTACATGACCTCCCTAGCAAATATGTTGCTAGAATCAAAACTTGGGGAAGTGATGTAGACATTACAGCAGAGGAACATGTAGACCAATTTAATGATTTTATAGACAGGGAGGAGGTTGACCATGAAGATGTCAGGTTGATATTGTTTGCTTAGAGATTTACTGGTGAATTTAGGAAATGGTTCAAAGCCCTTACTCCTAGAAATATTCATAATTGGAATGAGTTTGAAGATGCATTTTTGAGAAAATGGGGAAATAGAACTAATCCAATACAAGCCCTCACTGAGTATAACCGTTTAAGAAGAGTTGTTGATAATATTGTTCAAAACTTTTTAAAAAGGTTTAATAAATTTTATGACTCTATTCCTGCTCATTTAAAACCTTCACAAGCTTTAGCTCAGATGAGATATGCCAAAGCTTTTGATTATGACTTTTCTATACTGCTGAGAGAGAGAGAATCCCCTACACTTGCTGAAATGCAAAATGATGCAGTGAAGGTGGAAGTTAATATGATAGTAGCCAAAAAGTAAAAAATGGGTAAGACTAAGTTAAAAGAAGAAGATAAGACTTCCTCCTCAACCTCTGATGATACATTTGATTCAATGATGAAAACAATGGAAAATTTGATGGATAGGCTAGCTCTTGGGAATACCTCTGCTCCTCCTCCACAACATGAACTTCAGTTTAGAAACCCTCAATTCAGGAGACCTCAGAATCAATAGAGACCAAGAGAAAACATAAATCAACAGCATGATCCTCCAGTGAGACCGCCTTTCCAGCAGAACTTAGTTGATGAAGAAGATGATCCTAAAATTCCCGAAGATTCTATTCACTGTTTAGATGAAGAAACGTCTGTAATTTTCTTGACTAAAGAGGAACATGATGAATCAGATCAGGGTAATCATGGAGAGGAACCATCAGATTATCTCAAAGGGTATCAACATGCTATCTTTGAAATTCAAAAACAATACAATCTCATAAATAGAAATGTACCTATCATTGCAAATAAAACACAGCCTAAGAAATATACACCCAAGGCTACTAATGGCAAGAAAGATACTCCTAAGGTTGTTGAAGGTAAGAAAGATACAACACCTCTTCCTACTATCAAAGAAGCTGAAAAATCTGTTTCTGTTTTCACTTTGGAAAATGAAATTTCTAAGATCAAAATACCAGTACCTTTTGGTGAGATTCTTAAAGTCAATGAGTATAGAAGCAAGATTGTTAAAATGTTGAATTCACAACCAAGAGCTGCTGATATTTTAAATGTACAAGAGGATCATCCAACAATTTTCTTGGGTCCAAAATTAGAAGATGAACAAAATGAGGAGGTGCCTCCTTTTTATGTGAGCCTTAGCATTCATGACATGACATTACATAATGATATGTTAGATTCAGGGGCCTCTCACAATCTTATGCCCAAAGTAATCATGGAAAGGATGGGGTTGGAAATAACTAGACCACATAATGAATTTTTTTCTTTTGATTCGAAAAGAGTTCAATGCATTGGTTTAATTAAGGATGTTGTTGTTAGTCTAACACAAGTTCCTGCTAAGAAAGTGGTCATGGAAATCGTGGTAGCAGACATTCCACCGAAGTTTGGTATGCTATTATCAAGGTCATGGGAAGCGAAAATCAAAGGTACAATGCAGATGGACCTTACATATGCCACCATTTGGTGAGAAAAAGAGATTGTATCGAGAGACAAGAATGGCCTATATGGTGAGTAGTAAAGAAAAACCTCAGAATTTTCCAATTTATGCTCTTGATACTAAACTTGGATCTGCTATTCTTTTCAATGAGTTGACTAATGAAGCAGAGGATGAGAACAAAGCAGAAAATCAACAATCTGAAATTCAACAGTCTAAAAATAAGCAAATAGAAGATCAACAAGTCAGTGATAAGGTGGTGGAAGGGTGGTGGTCATTGCATTTTGATGGATCAGCAGGAAAAGAAGGGGCAGGAGTAGGGATTTGGATCACAAGTCGAAGTGATGAAAGTAATTTTCTTTCTTACAAATTGAACTTTGATTGCACAAATAACATGGTTGAGTATGAATCCTTGATTTTGGGTTTGGAAGTCTTGAAAAGAATGAATGCTCAAAATATTTCTATTTTTTGAGATTCAGAATTAGTCATTAAACAAGTTTAAGGTGCTTATCAAATTAAGGATATAAGGATGAGGGCATATAGAACCTTAGTTTTGGACATGTTGGAAAGCTTTCAATCTTATTCATTCATTGTTAAAACTAGAGAACAAAATTCTATTGTTGATTCTCTTGATGTCTTTGCAAGTCTTTTCATTATTCCCATACATTCCACTGAAAAATATGAGGTTGATGTTCACCATAGACCAGCTATCCTCGATAATATTACTCATTCGCAAGTTTTTGAGGATGATCAATAAGTGAAGAACTTTATTGAACTGAAATAAGAGTTTGAAAATATACAAGTATATCAAAAAAATATGCTTGTTGAATCTAAAGGAAATCCTTAAGTTTTGCAGCTAAAGAATAATTCCATACCAAAGGGTCTCATACTTCTTGAAATTTTTTTTGATGAGAATGATATTTTAAATCTCCTAAGATACAAGCTGATGATGAAGAAGTTGATAATTGTAATCTTGGTACAGTAGCTATGCCCAAAATGATCAAACTTTCAAAGTTTCTTTCAGTTGATATTAAGTACAAGTATATTGAGATGATGAAGAGATTCATAGATGTTTTTTCTTGGAATTATGTTGATTCGAAAGAATATGATCCCACTATTATTCAACATACTATTACCATCAAAGAAAATGAAATGACTTTCAAGAAGAAGTTGAGGAGGATTAACCCACTTCTCATGCCATTGATTGAGAAGGAAGTCAATAAACTCTTTGATGCCAAAATCATTGTTCCAATCAGATTCTCAAATTGGCTTGCAAACTTAGTTCTGGTTAGGAAAAGAGTGGAGAAATCAAAATATGCATTGAATTCAGAAACTTTAATAAAGCCTCTATGAAGGACAACTATCCTCTCCCAAAGATGGACCAAATTTTTCAAAATATTGTTGGTTCTAAAAGGATGTCCATGCTTGATGGTTTTTCAGGTTACAATAAGATCCTTGTGCATCTGGATGATCAGGAAAAAATAACCTTTACTACACCATGTGGCACTTTCATGTATGCCAAGATGCCATTTGGTCTCACGAATGCAGGAGCTAACTTTCAGAGGGAAATGGATATTGATTTTTCTGAAGAGAAGGACAAGATCGTGGTTGTTTATCTTGATGACATAACAATTTTCTCAAAGAGGGGAGAAGATCACTTGAAACACCTAGAAAGAGTTCTGCTGAAGTGTAGAAGGTTTGGCATCTCTCTAAATCCCACCAAAAGTATTTTTGCTTTAACTTCAAGTAAATTAATTTGACACATCATTTATAAAGATGGGATTAAGATTGATCCAAATAAGGTCAATGCAATTCAAAAGGTGGATTTTCCTAGAAGTAGGAAGGAGATTTAATATTTCTTCGGAAAGGTAAATTTTGTAAGGAGATTTATTCCTAATTTTGCTGAGAAGGGAGTTGACATTAAGTGGAAAGCAAAAGCAAAGCACTCATTTGAGGAGATCAAAAGGGAACTCACTCAAGCACCAGTATTGATCAGTCCAGATTTCTCAAAAGAATCTCTGGTTTTTACTTTCACATTAGAAAATACTATTGCTAGAGTTTTGTTGCAAAAGGGACATCAAGGTATTGAGCAACCCATTTCATTTTTTAGTAGGAGATTAGCTAACTCTGAGCTGAAGTATAATATCTTAGAGAAGCAAGCCTATGCCTTGGTGAAGGCTATCAAAGATTTTAGAATTTATATTTTGGATTCTCATATTGTGGCTTTTGTTCCTAATACTGTTGTGAAAGACATCCTCACTCAAGCTGATCCTAATGGTAAGAGGGGAAAATGGATTTCTAAATTGTTGGAATATGATATAAAGATCAAGCCAACAAAATTGGTCAAAGTACAAGGCTTAGCAAAGCTGATGGCACAATCAAACTTTGATTGTCTTAACATAAATTTAATTGCAGAAATATCAGAAATTTCAGATGAGGGAGAAGAACTAGTCCCTATTGAAGAAAAGTAGGCAAGATTTGTGAAGTTAAAATCCTTGAGGTATTGCATTTTTGATAAAAATATGTTTTGGAAGGATACTGGCGGTATTTTTTTGAATTGTTTGTTGGAAGAGGAGGCTGATAAAGTGATTGAGGAGTTCCACAAAGGATATTGTGGAGGTCACCATTATTGGAAGGCCACAGTGAACAAGATTATTAGAGCAGGGTATTATTGGCCTACAATGTTTAAAGATGTCTGCAAAAATATTGATGCATGTCATGAATGCCAGATTTTCGATGGTAAGAAGAAGCTTGTACCTTTACCTTTAATGCCTATCTATGTGGAAGCGCCATTTCAGCAATGGAGGCTAGATTTTATTGGAGAGATTCATCCATCATCATCAGGTCAGCATCACTGGATTCTCACAACGACTGATTACTTCACCAAATGGATTGAAGCAATCCCAACTAGGCAAGAAAATGATTTCGTGATTATTTCCTTTTTTGAAAAACAATATTTTGTCTAGTTTTGGTTGCCCCATGAAGATCATAACTGATAATTCACAAGCATTTAAGTCTAAGAAGCTGATTAATTTCTGTCATCAATATCATATTACTCTTGGGCATTCCACTGCATATTATCCGCAAGGGAATGGTCTTGCTGAATCTTCTAACAAGAGCATCCTGAGGATCATTAAAAAGGTGTTGCGGAAAAATAAGAAGGCTTGGAATTTGAAGCTCAAGTATGCCTTATGGGCTGATAGGATATGCACAAAAAGGTCAATTGGGACTTCACCATATGAACTGGTATATGGAGTTGAAGCCATTTTTCCTACATCTTTAGGGGTACCTATCATGAAGCTGATTTGAGGATTAGAAGAGGAACATAATGTAGTTAAGAGAAGAATCAATCGGTTAATAGCTTTGTAAGAAAAGAGGGATGAAGTTTATAACAACAATCAATAGTCTCAAAACATAATAAAGAGGACATTTGATAAGAAGATCAAGGAAGAAAGTTTTCAAATTCAGGATGAAGTGCTGAAATGGGAGGCCATAATTGAAGAGAAAGGCAAAAATGGTAAGTTTGAGAACTTGTGGAAAGGTCCTTTCAAGATAGCTGCTTTCCATGGAAACAATACTTACATACTATAGGAAATAGATGGAAAATCATATGCTGGAGGACCTGTCAATGGCAGGTTTTTAAAGCATTACTCTTCCTAAAAAATATGTTGATCATTCATATCATTGTACATATTCCATTTTATGAGTTTTATGCTAATAATGACAAGCTAAATCAACAAGCTTGAGCCCGAGGTGAGGGCCATTAGATCTTGAGGAGAAAGCTTGGCAATTTCAAAGTTTTTCTGTTTTGGAAAGAAAATGGATAGCAGCACTAGAACTACTGGTTCTTAGTGTACCACAGGGGCACACTATCCCAAGTGGAGCCACTATTATCGCCCAAAAAATTTCAAAACATT
Source organism: Pinus albicaulis (assembly GCA_034641835.2). NCBI lineage: Eukaryota > Viridiplantae > Streptophyta > Pinopsida > Pinales > Pinaceae > Pinus > Pinus albicaulis. Next base: position 73,645 of record JAXQQM020075805.1, on the reverse strand, counting down.
ATTTTGACAAAGTTACAAAATTTCATGGATCAAAATTGGGTTTTAGGAGTCAATTTAGGTTGGATCAAGGGTAGGTTTTAGATTTTTTATAGTTTAAAGCTCATCCTAAGGTTCAAATAAAGTATTCTTTAAAGTTCTTTCATGTCAAATATTCATCATTTTCCATTTGTATGTCATTTCCCAAAGTTTTGTGTCAAAACTGTTCAATTAGCCGAAAAACTGCAATTTCGTAGCACCACCCGTTGAAAAAATTCATTTTGCGCTATGAAAGCGCTGATAGTTTCGTATCACAAACATGAAAAATTACACTGCAGGCACTAGGAAAGCGCAATTTTGTAACTGTCTTGTCAGTTGAGTTGGCAGATGTTAGAAATCCTTGGGAAAGGGTAGGATAGTGACATGTTGAGTCATGTAATGATGAAATTCAATGTACACACCCATGTTTGCAGTCATCATTGTCATTATAGGTTATGAATGAGGCATCATTTAGTTATGAGAGGACATTTTAAATTTCAAAATCTTTCCTAATTAGTCATTCTCATTCCATTTTTCCTCCATTCGAAATGTCTGAGCTCTGAGTGTCAAGCCAAACCTGTGGCTGGTTCATATAAAGGTTTACTACACCCATATCAAGCAAGGTTGCTGTCACAATTATTCAAGCGAGGTTGTTCTTAAATTTTTTCAAGCGAGGCTGAAATATTTGTTCAAGAACATGGCAGAGGAAAAGAAAATTCACAGAGGAGGACACTGCTTAAGGCATGAACCTGAAGACATGAAAGCAATAATTGAAGACCCAATAGTGATGGAAGCATTCAGAAGAGTAGGTTGCCTATGATTTTGTGAGAAGTTGCAGGGCTATCACACATAGGTATCCAAGGAATTTTCCATGTATTTCAATGGAACAACCACTAAGGTCAGGATGCTAAGTGTGTCTATTACAACAGAGGTCATTACTATCGTTACTGAGATACCAAGAGGTCAAGAAACCTGGTTCAAAAGTTTCAAATTTGATATGGAGCAGTGTAAAGAGTTCATGAAGCCTGAGTACATAGACATGGACCTTAATAACACTATCCCTAGAAGCTGCATCAAAGATAACTACTCAAAGATGTTGCTCAACATTCAGAAATATTTTACCTGTGAAGGCAGATATCACAAGGTTTATTCATATCATTTCAAACTGCTTCTACACTTCACTGGTAAGATTTCACTTGATTTACCTTTTTATCTGCATAGGAGTCTTGCAAAGATGGCTGATAAGGTGCAAGAAAAGTATGAAGGGAGTGAAACATCCTTATTTCATCATGGTTTAATGAAGTTATTGATTTTAGATGAACTTAATACTCCAACTCTCCCACCTACAAAACATAGATCAAAGGTTTTCAAAGATGCAAAACAGAAACAAGCTGTCAGCAAGGGGACCAAAGGAGTAACTAGAAGCCAAGTAGTGGTATTAAAAGGAAAGACAGTTGCTACAGAGGAAAACCCAGTAACAAAGGTGAATCTAGAGGATCTTATTCATGCAATTGACATAGAAGAGACACGGTGAGTTCATTGGGGAAGAGGAGCATAAATTGAAAAAGGCCAAGTCCGCAAAGAAGCTAGAGTTTGAGGGGGAAGATGCAGTTTTCATCTTTCAAGCAAGAAAGCCTATGACTAGGCATGCTAGGAAACTGATGGAAGGCAGCAAAGAAGTTCAAATAACCATTGAGACAACTGAATCCCCTAAAGAAATTGTTGATATTTCATCACCTACAGTGAAGCATACAATCAACAGAACAAAAAGGAAAAAAGAGAAAATGACAAAGAAAATAGAGTTTCAGTGTCTTGAGGAGAAATTAAGGTTGGAAAACCAGGAAATTGCTGTCATGAAAAAGAGAGCTAGAAAGCACAGTGTCGAGAAAGTACAGTTTAAAAGAATGAAGGCACTGTGGGAAGGAAAAAATGATTCTATTTCTGAAACTCCAAGCAGTATAGAGAAAATTTTCAAGTGGAAAGTTCAAGTAATAAAGGAAGCTTATTTTTTTAGAATAATAAATACTCATTTGAGAGCTACTAACAGAAGACTTAAAGACCATGTGAGAGATTTAGAGTAGCAACTAGATTTGATTCATGATGAGTTAAAGAGCAGAGGCATTAAATTGACAGTCATAGAAGAACCAATAGCTCAACCAAGTGTAAATGAAGAAGGGACCTCAAGAAATCTAGAATGACTGTGTTTTTATAGTTGATATGGTTTTTAAATAATGGAGACAGGTATATTTTGAGTTTTTGGCATAACTAGAGTTTTCACTTGGAAAATTTTTGACGAAACTGTTGTAGCAGCTTTCCTTGCTTATTTTGATAAATTTTTGAAGGGTTAAAGAATGAATCAAGGACTGAATTTTATATGGAGGATGTATTAAAGGGTAATTAAAATAATCCTGGAGGAAAGAAGTCAAAGATTTGAAGAATAAAGGTTGAAATGGAAACGCTACGAAAGGCACTACGAAACTGCTGTGTTTTCGTAGCGCATAACATTACAACATTTTGAGCAGTGTTTAAAGTGGTTTTAGATAGTTGGAGGCTAGGGAAGAGTTATGGGACGTGTTATGACAACTTCCAACAGCCAAGGACCATGAAATGAAGGATACATGATGATCATAATGTTCAAAAAATGCAAAAGATATTATGCCTAAAAAGCAGGACTCTGTTTCCTATTTTGATGGAGGTCAGTAATATGGTCATGAAGAAATGAAGCCCATCATTCAGATTCGACCATGTGATGATACACTTGGAAATTATGTAAATTTAAATAGATAATATTGTTATAGATAGCATTAAACAATTTGAGTCCTTTTTGGAATATGACTATTTAAGTAGATTAGGTGTCTTTTTGTAATAAATTCCATGTCTTATGGTTATACAAGGTGTCAGTAGTTAGAAATTCGATGTATCTAGCCTAGAGGCAGATAATATCAGGTTGTAAGAGGTCTATTAAAGGCCAAGAGGTCGAATTTGTAAAGTTTTGGCAAAATTGTGTTTGTTGTGAATTGACTGATTTTCAGCTAATACAGAGATTTTCTACTTGACCAACTTGAGATTCAGAAGGAGTTTTAGTATGTTCCTATTCTATTTGCATCTCTTATATTATCTCATTGTAGTGGTGTTCATATATATTACTTAGAATTCATCTTTTATATGCTCTGACTTCCTATATAAGTGAACTGACTGTGTTTTTACAGTTTCATGTGTGTGTATCTCATGACTAAAACTCTGATATGCCTCAGCTTCCATGTTAAGTAAAATCACTAGATTACTAAATTGTTTTGACTCCATAAGCCCAATGTGTACATGCTAATGTGATTCTCAACCTATATCTACCATTTATCTATTTTTTACCTAAATAGAGTTAGCCATCTATATTTTTATCCAAATCATTAACCCTTGAGATAGCCCTCTTAGGCTGAGGAGGCTAAGACTCAGTCAAAAGATTAGGTTTGAAATAGTTACATGAAGTTGACTGATCAAGCAGCCTATCAGATCCAATTTTGTGATAACACTCTGCACAAGCTTTCTCATACAAGGATGTTGTCCATGCACAATACCCCAAGAAAGCTGCACCATCTCCTGAGGCTCCCAAGCCCTTTCTAGTGGAAAAAATGGAGGATATACCAGCGATTGAAATCTCCCATCCCATAGTGGATGACCAGTTTCAGGCATACACAAAAAAATCCATAATCTTCCAATTCAACGGATTATGGCCATGCTTAGCAGATCTCTATCAATGGGTTCACTCTTCTTGGACCAATAATAGCAGGATTTTATTCTACTCAAAGGGCTTCTTCATAGTTCTGTTCACCTTCAAGGAGGACTATCAAAAAGCCTTAACAGGAGGACCTTGGTTCTGGGGAAAATCTAGGCTATTCCTCACACCATGGTTCCTAGACTTCGACCCCTCCATGACTGCCATTACCAAACTTCATATTTGGGTTAGGCTCCCTAATTTACCAGCCCATCTATGGCACTTCTCTATAGTATTTCAAGGAATCAGAAATACTCTTGGATGCTTTTTGGAAACAGACACCTCCAGGGGGGAATCAGGCATATACACCTTAAGTATAATATGCACTGAAATAGACATCAACAAAGGTATGTCAGATCAAATCATTCTCAAAGTGGGAGACTTCCATTGGACACAGACCATGGACTATGAGAATATCGCCTTCCGCTGCCACCATTGCCATCAAACAGGTCACCTTCAGAACTCCTGCTCCTCCTTCCTTGCCCAAAAGAAGAAGCGCAGCCGCAACTCAAACTCCAAGAGCTGGAAGCCTTGTGTTCCATCTCCCATGGATGATATAGACTCCTTAAGCTCGGATGAGGAAGAGATCGAAGCAGAGGTGGAGGTTGCAAAGCAAGAGATGAAAATGACCTTGGCAGATGCTGAAGGGACCACCGGCCCCTCGAGTGCTCAGAAACGATCTCATGAAACATCCTCCTGAGATTCAGATAAGGAGCCCACTCCTCCAGACACCAATAGGCTCCAAGTGGTACTAGCCCAACAACCCCAGGATGGTTGGGTCAGAGTTTCAAAAAATAAAGGAAATAAATGTCGTACTGAGGACGCAACCCAATCTGGCTAGTTTCCAATGTTTGTCATGTGGCTCCCCTGCTCTTTTTCTTGTATCTTTTGCTTCTCTCTTGGCATCTCTTTGGGACCGAAATTGAATGTTTCTTCATTTCCGATACCCTGTTTTCTAGCCTCCAATGTTTGTAATCCATCTTGTACCATACGCTTCTCTAATAGAAATAGACTAATTTACCAAAAACAAACTATGAAATTGAAAATACTTGGTATCATGTCCATTTAAACAAAAACCAAAGGTTGAAGATGAAATTAGTATTATATTTAATTGATTGAAATATTTTTTTGTTGTTTTGTGTTAAATATTTTCATGACTATTAGAAAAGTTTAATTTCATGTTGTTATTTGAGAAAAGGTTGTTTATATACTTTACCAAGTTCATGTGTTAGAGAATGAAATATTTTTGTGAATAAAACCACAACAATTAGACATAAAACCTCATATTATTTGTTTTCACAATTTATCTACAGCATGAGCTTTTTAGAATGTAACTTAGTTAACATGATTATGCCTAAAATTTTCTTGAAGGTTGAATACTAAGTTACTGAGGTGTTTTTTTTTTCTATGGTGACATTTTATTTGCTTTGTTTATACAGTTCATTTGGCTACATAGTGGCCATTATCATCTAACTGAAGAAAAATTGTTCGCATTTCTTTGTTTTATGGGGGAAAATGACTTTGGCATTGTTGATGTTGAGGTATACGTTGTATAAATATTTTATAGTCTACTTTAGTATATGTTATAGTGTTCATAGTCTTTCATGTCTTATACTCTGCATTGTATCTTCTTCTTTTTTTCAGAAAAGGAGCTTGGTATTGATGGTAAGAAGTAGGAATTGAAGAAAAAGGAGAAGAATAACATTGGAGCCACAAATGCAAAAAGAGAGAGAATAGAATCAGTCTATTGATACCCCTAGAGCCAATATATCCCACATAAGTCACACACATAGATAACGATGGTCAAGTCTTCAGATTTGGTGAACTCACCTGCAATGCCTTGGCAACACAATGATAATGTTTTGAAGTGATGAAACAATATTTCATGCGTAAATTGTAGCCCAACTAATATTAAGCTGGAAACTCATATTGTAATACCTTAGATTTCATATAATATAATTTTTGTGGATGAAATTATTTATAGTTGCACTTGATATTATTTAGTATTGTAATTAACATATGTAATTTTGTGTTTTCATATTAGATGAACTTGCACATTGTATGAGATTTTTTAAATCTATTTGCAAAATCATACTAATTTATTTATGTTGATTAGTAATGAACACATAAAATAAATCTAAAACTACTAAATTAGCAGTTTATATTGATTAATGATGAACACAGGTAAAAGGAATATATGACTAAATTAGTCATTTATAATGATTATTAATGAAATTAAATTAAATGAATATGAACTACTAAATTAGCTATTTATATAATGAATATGAAACTACCAAGAAAAGATAAATGACTACTGCAAATGATAAATTTGTGATTACAAATGACGACTACATTTTGCATATATATGACTATAATTAGCTAATTTATAGTATCTTATAACACGACCGAAATTTAGTCATATTTATTTAGTCATATTTCTTTGTCCATTAATTGGTTTCGAGTGATGACTAATTTTTTCATATATATGACTATTAGTAGCTAATTTATAGTATCTTATAACACGACAAACATTTTGGTCATATTTATTTGGTCATTAATTGGTTTTCTAGAGTGATTATATAATAATATATTTTGTTGTATATTTGGTCATTAATTGTGGCAATTAATGACTAAATCAATGACTAAATTAATGACCAAATTAATCACTAAATATACCATTGGACGATTAAATTGAGACAATCAATTAATGACTAAAAATTTGGTCGCATTATAAGATACTTTAAATTAGCTACTACTAGTCATCGACTGAAAAATGGTTGTTTATATGCAAATTTTAGTCATTTTTTTAGTAACTAATTAGCCATTTTTTACTAGTGGGAGCATGTGTACTTGCGCATCAAGCCCAAGAAGAGCTCCTTGAGGATTAGGTAATGTGCAAAGTTTGCACCTCAATATTGCGGGCCTTTCGAGATCCTTGAGAGGATTAGACTAGTGGTGTGGCCTACAGATTTACGCTGTCTCCGACATTGAAAGTCCATGATGTTTTCCTTGTTTCATTGTTTAAAATATATGTGAAAGATGTTGATAATGTGATTGACTAGTTTATATTTTAGGAGGATCTGGAAGGATAATTCTAGCTAGAACCTCAGTTCATATTGCAGGAAAATAACTCATGCTCCAGAACCAAGCAATTGAGCAAGTTAAAGTGCAGTGGAAGTACTTTGTTCTTGATGAAGCTACATGCGAGGTGGCTGATCAGATGTAGGCTATGTATCCTTCATTATTTATTGGTGGAGAAATATGAGTTTTTTGTATATGTACATATTTATGTATGGTGGCTATTGTAAATACCATAATGAGTTGTGCTATAGAGATCCAATAAGTAGTATGGTTGTTATGTTTTCATGTTTTTCATGATGGTTTTTATTTTGCGAAGCTTGTTTATTGCAAATATTGCATCGAGCTAGGTTATAAGGCTCCATGGAAAATATGTTTTTCTTTTCAACAATATTTCTAGTTATAGGTATCATAAAACATTGATGATGATGTCCCCCTAAGGGGGAGGGGTCTGTAACAACCCCGTGTTAAAATTTTACGTAATAAAGTTAATAAAGACAAAATAAGAGCAAGGTCATGAGACACGTATTCAAATCTGAATGTTGGGAAAAACATCCTAGTGGACATCACTTCTTGTTTATTATTGCTCAATAAATTAGCAAAGTCATTGACAAAGGCTTTGAAAATGAAAAATTGAATTATTCGAATTTTATTCATGAGAATAAAGGAAAATAAGAGAAAAAGCAGATGAAAGGTTACAAGTTGCATGTGAGGAGGAAATTGAAGGAAAATAGAGGAAAAATGAATAAATGAGATGAATCAATAATAAAAAGGCCTCAGAGCATCAGTTTGGGGCCTTTTTTTGTCATCCTTTTGTCAGTTGAGTTTTGGAATTGGCTTCATAGAGGAAAATAGCACTAAGAGGAGAAAGAAAGCAAAGTGATGACAAGGAAAGTAAAGGAAGGACAAGGAAAGCAAAGGACGAACAATTAAAAGTAAGGGAGAGTTGGATCAAGTGGCTTCAGCAAGAATACTTGTAGGTAATAGGTTTCATGTGTGATTTCCTAGTTGGTTTTGGCACGAACGGTACATGAATGTGTGTATTAGGTTCTCTTGTTATCGTTGGCATATGTTTTGACAGGTGTGATAGTGTTTTCAGTCTTTCCTTTCCAATTCTATGTTGAAGAATGTAACTAGGTTCAGTGTTCATAATTATAATTGATTCAAAATGAAATATTTGTCAAAAGAAAGAAAAATAAATTTTATTATTGATTTATTGAATTTTAAAGCATGGATTTCATGCTTGGGTCAATTTTATTCAGTCAAGCCTCCATTGTAGGCTTTATAATTGTTTATTTAAGTCAAAGTCAACTTTTGTTTGGTTAAAGACTCCTCCTTCAAGTCATCCTAAAATTCGGCCTAACCTTATATAGAGACGCATCTCTTCAAGGACTTATGTCAACATATTTCACATGGACACAACTATATATATATATATATATATATATATAAGCATGAGTTCTTCGCATCATTCATAGTGAAGAATTTCGATAAACAAAATTTAAAGAGACTAGTTCGTATGATCTTAGAAGCAATTTCGGATCAGTTTTGGTGCAAATATTAGAAGGAGGTTCAATATTACAATGGTGAATTTTGGTGTACATTAGTAGAACCATTGAGATATTTTTTCAGAGAGAATATTTCGGTATACCTCAAAGAATAAATCGTGGATATTGTAGAGATAACATTCAGTGAACCTTAGTAATGAAGTCTGAATATTACATTTAAGTCTTGGTTTATTACAAGGAGGAAACTAAGATCATTACAGGACCGAGATCTGAGTTTGGCGTAGTCACCATAGGACCAAGGGAAGGATTATATTATAGTGTTGATCATCATTGCTGGACCGAAGCATATATTACAGTGTTGGTCATTATATATTATAGTGTTGGAAAGATACATAACTTTGTAATGTGACCAAGTTATCAAATGAATATTACTCATACATAACCAAATTATGAAGTGTACTATTAGATTTCGTCATCGCATTGAAAATCGAAGCTTGATCGATGCATCATCTCATTGTTGCAAGGAAGAACACATTGAAGAATGAAATAATACTCACAAGGTTGAATTGATGGAGGGAGTCTCTAGTATAGGTTGTGAGGGTTTTAATTATCTCATCTTGTTTTGAATATACTGAAGGATGAATTTTGACTGGGTTTTCCCCCTAGAATGGGGTTTTTCCGTGACTGCATGCCTACATCTTGTGTCCTCTTCTATTTTTTTCTTGGCATTAGTCTTGATGATAAGAAAAGGTAAACGAAAAGAAAGAATAACAATAATAAAAACATCACAAGATAATGTCATAATAAGAGAAATCAATTAAATTTTCACGCTTTGGATTTCTCAACATGGTTTCAGAGCTATGGTAAAAGAATATCACCTTATTGGAAATAATATTTTGGAATTAGAACAAAGTCACTGTCTGAGATCAAATTTAGAGAGATCCATGTTCGGTGAAAATTTAGTGATATAAGTTCAGTGCAACTTCAGAAAACAAGTTCGGTGCAATTGAAGAATAGAAAAGAATTTGATATATCTCAAAGGTCAAGTTTGATATCTCAGAGAGGAAGTTTGGAAGACTATTCATATAGAAGTATTATATAAATACAAACCAAGATATTCAATTTGTCACAGAATCATAGTATAAAACCTTTTATATATTTCCATCACAATAATAAAGGACCAAGATACGTGTATGTTTTCACCACAGAAATCAATCACTGAGACTGACTGAAGTGTGACCAAAGTATGGAAAGGATATCACATGACTATAATATAGGAAAGTTTCCTCAAAGTATAATTAGGATCTCAGGACCAAAGTGTGAAGAAGGTTGACATGCTACAAGAACAGTAGTAGTCCTCCTACACTTGAAGAACAATTTGAAGTCCAAATTACTTATATAAGCTAATCCAAGTCTGGTTTAAAATTATGAGCACTATTGTCCGTTATCTGAAACATTAATTTGAAGACTATGAAAGGAATCTGAAGTATGTCGTATGGAGAAAGAAATACAAGCCTTGAGGATTTGATTCGATAGTCGAGCACAATGAACGAGGAAATCAAGAAGTGTTTTCATTATTCCTTACTTAACTAGATGCATATAAAACAAGTCTAATGGGCCATCAAACCTAAGGTATGTAAACACAAGGTAGGCATGTTCATAAGCTTTTATATTTTTGATATATATAATTTTAAATGATCCTTGTTTATAGCAAGTCTAAGATATAGATTTTAATTCCTACATAACATACAAAAATCTCATATTAGAACCTTAATCCTTATCTTTTAGGGTTTACAATTAAAACATGATTTCAAGAAAAAGTCATAATATTGATTGGAAGAAGGAATAACTTTTCACAATATTTCATACTCCATGGTTACGTATAAGATCTAACTTAAGAAATTAAATCATGTTCTTGGTATCGCATGTTTCTCTTGAAACTATGTATTACAGGTATAAAATATCATGGCTTAATACAAAGAGAACACTTCAAGGAATTCTTACAAGGTTTTTCAAGGAAAGTCTCCAGGTATATCTTAGACTATACACCTTATAAAATTATCCTAATATAAAAAGTATGTTCATCTTATTTTGAAATTTTCATTACATTACTAACATTGTTATGCGTAGTTGTCTTCAATCATAAAGATTCTTCTTTAGGGTGATTCATAATTTGATAAATCTACCCTCGTCACATCCTTGATTGTTCTTAGAGAACCCTACAAAAGGTTCTCTATAAAAACCTAACTTAAGGGTATGCTAATGATAATGTGTGAAACCCTAGTTTGTGTAGGGTTATAAGAAATTTTATTTGAATTCTTTGATGATGATGTCATGTTTGGGGTTTTTGTATGATCATGAAAACCCTAACTTTTTACGGTTGAATGATGTTGTCTAAGATCCCAAACCTTTGAATTTTTTGGTAAAGTAGGGTTTTCTATGAAACCCTAGATATCTATGTTTTGGTTAGGTATATAAGAAAAACCCTTTTTATGTCTTTAAAGTAATATTGTAGGAATAAAACCCTAGGTGTATATGTGTCCATTTGATCAAAACCCTAACCTAGTCTAGGTTGGTATATGTTTAATGTATTAATATTTCATGACACATGATGTGCTTATGCATGATGATGAAGTCCTAGATATGGATGTGTTTTGACCTATTTATTAATGGTCATGAATCCTAGGTTTTGGAAACAAGCCCTAGTCAAAGTTTGATATTCTAGGAAAATATTGTTTGGGAAATCTAGGGTTTTGCAACTAAACCCTTGTAGTAGCTAAATACTCTAGTATGTGTTATATAATGATTTGAATTTATATTGTAATTGTTGAGAATTTGTAGATGGAAAATATAGGGTCTACCTCAAACCCTATTAGAAACTATTCATGTTGTTAATTAAGCTATGATTGGTTTTTATTCTTGAAGCTCATGTATGAATTCTCAGGGTTTACAGGAAATCCTAGTGGGAATTCTAACATGTGAATTCTGAAAGTTGTTAGATACGTTACTTGTTTGAATTGTTTATGGGGTTTGCTATATGAAAGAACTTGTCATTGAAACCCAAGATATAATGATTCTGATATTTTGAGTTGTTAATGTGATTTAGAAGTTGAAGTATAAAAGTATAGTCTCTTGTTGATTATGTTTGCAGAGTTTAATGCTTGCATTATTATATGATCTTTGTTATTGTTGGGTGTGATTAAAAACCTAACATTTAATTGTTAATCCAGGAGTTCATAAAATTAGAGTCAAAACACTGGAAATTCCAGAGAAGGACTTCATCAACCTGCACTAGTTAATACAATGACACCACACCATTCTAGAAATTGGATTCACTCAAGAAAAATACTTGCCACAAACTTTGACAAAAAAATTAAAACATCTTTGCAATCGGCTCCAAAGAAATCTAGAAAATAAAGGAATATATCCCTATGATTGAGTCTCAATGCTTTAAAAAATAGAAGGAAAAATCCTAAGTATAGTTAAATCTGTCTCTGTTACAAGTTTTCCATTCTTGGACTAGACCAATGTTCATGCACTGCAACAACGTTCATGCATTGGAACAGAGTTCCTCCACTAGAATGATATTCCTGTACTAGAATTTTGTTCCTGTACCAGAAGTTTATTCAGTTCATGCACTGAATATTTTCACTATTCCCAACCACTTGCATAAAACATAAATGGTTCTAATTGCAAATCAATTGAAGGAAAATCAAAGCAAGGTAAAGAATTGTAAATGAACAATACGAAACAAAATAACTCTCGACTATTTGTTTACTAAAAATTAAAAAAATTGCAAGAACTAAAAGAGAGTTTTATCATAACATAGTTTCTTCATGTAAAGATAAACATCTAATCTAAGAGACAGAGCATTCCCTCTTTCTCAGATTACTTTCACTGCATGAACAATATTTGTGTCTTTCTAAGGTGGATGTTTCAAATCAAGGGTATCTACAACATATCTCAGTTGTTCCCACAAGAGAGTAGTGCGATTAATTAACCTATTATGTGGACAAAGTTTCATTAATACACCGTGAATTTGAATAAACGAAATGATCCAATACCTAAGTTAATTTCACTTGCTGGAGGTATTTGAAAACTTGTTCTTGGAAATGAAACATGCTTTGCATAAAGGAAATGAAATAAGCTTGCAGGAATAAAATTCTCTTGCTGAAGTAAATCACACTTGCAGGATTAAAACATATTTGTGAATATTAAATTAAATACGCATTTGCAGAAAGAGAAAAGAATCCACACAATGCATAAAAGGTAAGAAATGAAATGCTACAATAACCTTGAATAGATGCACACAAAGCCACATTGTCAAACCTCTGATCCGAGAAACACACAGTTCATGAATAAAACATAAATATGTTGACTTAGGTGCATAAAAGAAATAGTCCTCTACTCTGAATATGCATAGAAATATTTAGCACACTTTATAAACAGAGGGAGAACAATCTGGGTTGGTTAGGCCCTAGCCAAAAAGCTCGTTTCCCTTTACGAAAGCTGAGGAATCAAATGTAAAAGCAACTCATCACATAAAACAATAATCCATAATGAATAGAACTGGCATTAGCTCCTTGTATTAAATCAAAGTCTGTAGCAAAGTTACATCATAAAAGCATAAATCCAGCCTCGAACCGATCGTAGGGAAGGGGGGAGAGCCCCCCTAAACTTGATCCAACAGTGTGAAAGTACAATGAATGGTTTCCCCTCCTTCCCAGAACTAAAAATATAGGCCATGGCTAAGCCATTTATATAATTTTCAAGGCGAATCAATCATTTTCCTTAATTATGGAGAATTACATATTTTTAACAAATTGGTCGCAAAGATATTGGCATATATTCCTAACCATGGAGAATTATGGAAAAAAGCTTGGAGGGAACTAATTTTTTATATTTTCAACAAAAACCACCCTTTTATTTGTCTCATTCAATTCCATCGCCTTAGAAAGCGTGCCCAAAGTTGGTTGTTTGACTCTTTTGCAAAATTCTAGAATTCTAGAAAAACAATGTTTTTTATGAAACTTCATTAAAGACTCGCGTGTAATTTTTGAGCCAAATAAAATCTTGAAAAATATTATTGGTTATAAATAATGTGTTATATTGGTAAAAAACCCATTTTCTCATATTTTCTAGATTCACCTCCAGTTGCACGCAAATTGAGGTCAAACTTGGACATTTGGAAATTATGCAGATTTTGAGCAGATTCGTTGATTTGCTTCTAGAGACCCACACATACGACCTGGGTGCAATCAAAATCATGGGAAGGTTTTATAACATCATTTTTTACAATAAAAATCTTCGTTTTTCTCCGAAATCATGTCGAGATATCGAAGCCCCAGATTGGTGCAGGAATGCTAGTGTATGAGTGCTGGTGCAAGAATAGAACTTGGTGCAATTAATTGTTGATGCATGTGTAAATTTGATCATGATTTAATACACCTTCCTGAAACAAAACAAGCACCATCATCAATAATAATTTTGATGCAAATCTTATCGAAATAAAGGAAATAGCTTAAATATTGAACAATTACCTGACCATGCTCCAAGTTTAAGATACTAGCCCTACACTTGCGCAAAATGGTAGTAATAAAAATGAAAAATATGAGTAAGAATAGGGTGAGAATGTGAACTAAACATGGCAATTATGGGGCCTAACATACCCCCATGCCAATCATCTTGCATGTCCTCATGCAAGCAAAACCTCTAATAAGGACCAAAGTTAATTAAGACTGTAGGGAAAGTGGTTTCTTATTAGAGTCGATGCATTGAATTAAACTATAGGGCTAATTGAGTAAGAGAATGTAGGTAAGTGCCATATGATGTTGACTCCCTTTGCATGAATAAGATAAGAAATACTTGCGGCTATAGATTGAGTGATGTCAAGACTGATCTTCATTATTTTCTAACTAATGCCAAAATTTCCATAGGAATGTTAACAACGTTGTGAATGCAGGGATGGTGTCATAATAAAATAGCCAGCCATAAAAAATTTCACAAAGCATCTCAAGAGAAGTCCAAATCAATAGTTCTTTACTTTGAATGGCCTCATTATTGTAAATAGAAGTGAAATTATTTGATTTTAAAGATGGATGGAAATAGGGAGAAAGAAAGATGATAACATAATGCCTTCCCAAGATGACCATCTTACCATTATCCAAGCATATAGCCGAAGTTCCTCTTTTTTAGGCAAAGTGAATCACCTACACTAAGGTTCCCACATCCATGAAAACCTTCATATTCTTGAAAGATATAAATCCAAAGCACATTACTAAAAGGATCTTAAAACCATTATCAAAGAGATATGATGATGAGTTTGGGGAAAGAAAAAATCGACCAAGTAAATCATAGTGTAAAATTACTTTAATACCATAGGTATGGCCCTACTACCAACAAACGTCTATAGCCTTGACAGGGATGCCTTTTAACCCCACGAAATTCCTGTGTCCCATCTATTAGATATAAATTCAAAGCCAATTGAAAGCATTTACATTTTTTAGAAGTTAATTGAAGGCCACTATCCTGGCTTGGTAACCAGCTAACACCAATGCCATTCACAAGAAATAACAATAATGAACAAGCCGACTTGTGATGAGACCTCTTGTATTCCAGCTTTTCAACTGAAAGCCATTACCCTGGCCTGGTGACTAGTAGTGGTAATTTCATTCTCGTTAGTACCCATGATCACAGTAGGTCGACTCGTAATGAGACCTCCCATGCCTCAATTAATAATTTTAAGAGAAAATCTAATTATAATTAACCTTAAATAGGTTACTTAATAGGTGGGGAGGAAAATCTACTCCTTAAGAGCACGGGATGGTGTGAAAAGGTTTTAAATACTAATATTTATTGGTTGATCCTTCTACCCTAAAGACTCATTTTAAAGAAAACATCTTGGATAATGACAAAAAGATTCCTTAACTTGATTGTGCTATGGTTCTCATGAGAGCTCGTTAGGGTTTTATAGGAGTGGTCCTCCATAGTATGCTCTTAATCAATACCTTCAAAGAGAAGCTTGAAATGGTTTCTTGGATGACAAACTATTATAATGAATAGGATAGAGGTAGGTTTTTAAGCTTACGAATGTAAAGTATTAAATATAACAATGCAAATTCCCCTAACCAACCCAATAAATAATCTCGGCCAATAATCAAAGTCACTTTATAAAATATGAGGCATTAAGAGTAGATTTCTTCTGACAAGACTTACCACAAGAGTGCATAATAATGGAAACTTCAATAGTTGTGCCTTAGGAAATTTAAGAGTGATTCTATAAAAAAAATATTCCATATGGAATTTTCATTTATTTTTTCTATACTACCCTACCCTAATTTAAAGAGAGGAAGGTCTCCTTCAAGTGTAGGAGTACTTCCAAATGGTAACCATGTGCGTAAAAAAATACTAAATATACTCACACTCAGGTTTAAAATGTAAACTTCAATGCATACTGGAGTATGAGAAACATGCAACTTCTTTACTTGATATGGTACCTAGAGTTTCCAATTAGTGAGGGAATGGGATGTGCTAACAATTGTTTGGAACCATGCTTCAATAGGACCCACATATTGAAGGTTCTCCAACTTGTACAAGTCTTCCACCGCTTGATGTTTTCTCTCCTTAGATTGATAAGGATGGTTAAGGGAGATTCTATGATTTTCTTCTTGGTGAGATTCAACAACGGTTTTCGAGCAAGTTCCAACCATATATTTCTCCTCTAATGGTTTATGGATTAAAGTTTCTTCCTGAGGTAAATTTTTTGTGGTAATAAGCGAAGTTTCTGAATTCACTCATATCCCATCTCTAAAATATATGGCATTACATTCAGTAGGGGAGCGAGTAGGAAAAAATAGGTGTTTTAAATTGATGTGAAAATTGATAATCAGAATTAGGATTTGGTTGCACAAATGATTGGGACCATAGCAAAGGATAACATGGTGGTGCATTGGACATGAATTTTATATGTTGTGGCATAGGTAGTGGATTTTGCATGGGGAATTTCCCTAGAGAGGAGGCTCTAAGCCATCCTTGAGGTTATGGGAATATATGGTTTGATGGAGAGGTCCATTGTGGCCATAAGGTGGGGTATTGAATTAGACGAGGATTATAAGTATTCCATGGAATTTTAGGGTTATAAATCTGTTGAGGAACCTATTGAGGACAATAAATATTATTCCAGGAATTAAATGATGGCGAGTTTTGAGTTATACCTAGTTGTCGATATATTTCCTTACTTTATTCCTTAAATTATTGTTGTAACCCTAGCAGTGATGGGAAATTTATTGAGTGATCCTCCTTGAACTGCTTTTGTTCTTCATACAAATCATCCAATTGTAAATTTAGAGAAGCTTTTTTAGCTCCTATTTTTGTAGCCGATTCCAAAAATTGAGAAGAAATTTCTCAAGGATTATTACCAGTCTTGGAGATTCCTCTTGAATACCTAATGCATAATTTAAAAACATCATCATATGGTAAATGAAAAACATCACCTGCTCCTATCATATTTAAAGTTTCTAAAAAATCATCTTTGATTCCTTTGAGTAGGAGTGTTTTTAAAGTCTCTTTTTCCAAATGTTTATGTTTTTATTTTTGAAGTTTGTATCGAAATCGTTCCACATAGTCCTCCAAACGTTCATTTTCCCCTTGTGTCATTCCAAAAATATCTTCATTGGCCTGGCAGTAGTCTTCTTACTTCTTCAAGAATACATTCTTCATGTCTTCCCATGTTTGAATGCAATTCCCTCCAAGGCTCATGAACCATCGGAGAGCTGCTCCTTTAAGAGTAAGAGGAAACACTTGCAACCTTTGAGAATCATTACAATAATCATATCCTATACAAAGTACTTCAAACTCAAAAAAGAATGTATCTGGGTCTTCATTTTCCAAACCATGAAGTTTTGGTAGTGCAGATGGGGGAATACTAAGCATTTGTGCTACTCCCGGATCTTCGATAGGGAATTCGAAAGTAACAATTTTTTCCATTTCTTACCAAATGAAAAGAGGTTCTCCATGTACTACTTCAAGACTCCTTCTTTGAATGTTCCTGCCAACTCATCAGTGAAATGGGTGCATTGGATGATTGATATTAGCCTAAAACTCCTCATTGAACAATCACTTGAAATGTCATTTCTCTTTTTTTAACAAGATAGTTGGTATATCTTGTTAGCAAGTGACTGAATAGATGGGGTGTTCTTACAACACCTAAGAAATGAAAAAATTTAAAAATAATGTAGGAGAGAAACAAATTCAAAGAATCAATTCTAAGGAAATAAAAATTGCAAGAAAAAATTGGTAAAGAGAAAACCAAAATGTAGCAAGTTACCAAGGTCAATCCCCTAGGCGCCTCCCTGACAACGACGCCAAAATTTTGGACGTAATAAACAACCTAACATTTAATTCTCAATCTAGGAGATCGTAAAATTAGAGGCACAAAACTAGAAATTCCAGAGATGGACTTCAACAACCTGCACTAGTTAATACAATGACACCACACCACTCTGGAAACTGGATTCACTCAAGAAAAATACTTGCCACAAACTTTGACAAAAAAATTAAAACATCTTTGCAATCAGCACCAAAGAAATATGGAAAATAAAGGAATAGATTCTTGTGATTGAGTCTCAATGCTTTAAGAAACAGAAGGAATAATTCTAAGTATAGTTAACTCTGTCTCTATTACAAGTTTTCCATTCTTGGACTAGACAGACATTCCTGCACTGCAAAAACATTCTGGCACTGGAACATAGTTCCTTCACTTGAACAATATTCCTATACTAGAACATTATTCCTATACCGAAAGTGTATTCGGTTCCTGCAATGAATATTTTCATTGTTCCCAACCACTTGAAAAAAACATAAAGGGTGCTAACTGAAAATAAATTGAAGGAAAATCAGAGCAAGGTAAAGAATCGTAAATGAAACATACGAAACAAAAGAACTATCGAGTATTCGTTTACTCAAAATTAAAAACATTTCAAGAACTAAAAGATAGTTTTATCATAACAGAATTTCTTCATGTAAAGATAAGCATATAATCTAAGAGACAAAGCATTCCCTCTTTCTCAGATTACTGTCACTGCATGAACAATATATGTGTCTTTCTAAGGTAGATGTTTCAAATCAAGGTTCTATGCAACAAATCTCAGTTGTTTCCACAGGAGAGTCGACACAATTATATATCCTATTATATGTACATTTTCATTAATACACAGGGAATGTGAATAAACAAAATGATCCAATCCCTAAGTTAAATGCACTTGCTGGAAGTATTATGAAACTTGTTATTGGAATGAAAAATGCTTTGCAAAAGGAAATGAAATAAACTTACAGGAATAAAATGCTCTTGTTGAATTAAACCACACTTTTAGGATTAAAACATATTTATGAATATTAAATTGAAACACACATTTTCAGATAGGGAAAAGAATCCACGCAATGCATAAAAGGAAAGAAATGAAATGCTACAGTAACCTTGAATAGATGCACACAAAGCCACACTATCAAACCTCGGATCCGAGAAAATCACATTTCATGAAGAAAACATAATTCTGTTGACTTAGCTGCATAAACGAATGGTCCTATGCTCTGAATCTGCATACAAATATTTAGCACACTTTATAAACATAGGGAGAACAAGCTGGGTTGGTTGGGCCCTAACCAACTAGCTCATTTCCCTTTATGAAATATGGGGAATCAAATGCACAAGCAACTCATCACATAAAACAATAACCCAAAATAAATAAAACTGGCATTAGCTCCTTGTATTAACTCAAATTCTATAGCAAAGTTACATCATAAACCATAAATCCATCCTCCAACTGATTGTAGGGAAGGGATGAGAGACCCCTAAACATGATCCAATAGTGTGAAAGTAAAATGAATGTTTTCCCCTCCTTCCCAGAACAGACAATACAAGTCATGGATAAGCCATTTATGTGATTTACAAGGTGAATCGATCATTTTCCTTAATTCTGGAAAATTGCATATTTTTAACAAATTGGCCTCAAAGATATTGACATATCCTCCTAACCATGGTAAATTATGAAAAATGCCTTGGAAGGAACCTAACTTGTTATATTTTAAACAAAACCCTATCTTTCATTTTTCTCATTCAATTATATCACCTTGGAAATCGTGCCCGAAGTTGGTTGTTTGACTCTTTTTGTAAGATTCTAGAATTCTGGAAAAACAATGTTTTTTATGAAATTGCCTTAAAGACTCGCATGTAAATTTTGAACCAAAATGAATCTTGCGTAATGGTTTTAGTTAAAGATAATTTTTTATATTGGTAAAAACTATATTTTCTCATATTTTCCGAATTCACCTCCAGTTGCACACAAATCGAGGTCAAACTTGGATGTTTGGAAACTATGCATATTTTGAGCAGATTTATTGATTTGATTCTAGAGACCCACACATGCGACCTGGGTGAAATAAAACTCATGGGAAGGTGTTATAACATAATTTTTGACAATAACCATCTTCGCTTTTCCCCAAAAGTGTGTCAAGATATCGAAGCCCCAAATCGGTGCAGGAATGCTAGTGTAGGAGTGCTGGTGCAGGGACAAAACTTGGTGCAATTAATTTTTTATGCATGTGTATCTTTCATAAGAAGAAGTTGATGTCCCTAAGATTAAGATGGAGCCTGGATAGAAGAAATATCCCTGGTTGGGAGGGAGGGAATATCATAGTCTTGAGTGGAGAATTAATTTTGAAGAATATGTTGTTGCATGAAGAGTAGGAAAGAAAATAGGAATATTATGTCAAAGATTAAATTGATAGACCTACTGTGATAAGTTAAGAAACAACATCTAGTTTTATAAAATACCTCTAAAGTTTGTATTTGAGTATTTACATTTGAAAGTGTATTATTGATTGGGGTTGTATTTGTATGGGTAAATCTCTCGAAGTCTTGATAGCATGTTGGTTACCAAACACTTTGATCGAGAAAGATTTTTTTTTTTAGGCTTTGTGAGTGAAGAATTTCCTAGGAGGACATCTAGCCGACACTTTGTATTGATGTCTAGGTCCCGAAGTTGGGAGGGTGGTGTTGCTCATAGAGATTTGACCTCGGGTACACACCTGAATCCTTGGGTTGATGGTTAGTTAGTAAGCGTAATGGTACCTAGAGAGGTTGAAATATTTAGTCCATCTTAGTCCCACTCGGATAGATTTCCCTGGTTAGGAATCTAGTACATGGCATTGTAGTGCCTAAATTGTTGAGAGACCTTGGATATATTTCCGTGGTCAGGAATCTAGTCCACAGAATTGCGGTTCCTAAAATTCTTCATAGCTTATGCATTTTGAGATTTTACATATACCTCTATATTTATATATAAATATGAATACCTCCCTAGGTAAGAGGGAGTGTTGAGGAATGTAACTAGGTTCGATCTTCATAATTGTACTTGAGTTAAAATGAAATATTTGTCAAAAGAAAGAAAAATAAATTTTATTATTGGTTTAATTTACCTTTTAAAGTATGGGTTTCATGCTTGGGTTAATATTCTTAGGTCAAGCCTCCATTGTAGGTTTTAATAATGTTTATTTAAGTCAGTCAAATTTTGTTTGTTCAAAGACTCATCCATGAAGGACTCATGTCGACCTATTTGACACATCTCTTCAAGGACTCGTGTCGGCCTATTTGACATGGAAACAAATATATATATATATATATATATATATATATATATATATATATATATATATATATATAAGCATGATGTCTTCGCATAATTCACAGTGAAGAAGTTAGATAAAAATATTTTAGAGTGATGAGTTTGTATAATCTCAGAAGAAATTTCAGATCAATGGTGAATTTTGGTGTACATTAGTAGAACAGTTTGGGTCTTTTACAGACATAAGACTTTGGTATACCTCAGAGAAAAAATCTCGGCTATTGCAAAGATAACATTCGGTGAACCTCAGTGATGAAGTCTGAATATTACAGTGAATTCTTGGTATATTACAGTGAGGAAAATCAGATCATTATACGACCAAGATATGAGTTTAGTGAAGTCGCCACAGGACCGAGGGCAGGAGTATATTAGAGTGTTGATCATCATTGTTGGACCAAAGCATATATTATAGTCTTGGTCATTATCTATTGCAGTATTGGAAATAGACATAAATTTTTTATGTGGCCAAGTTATAAAATGACTACTACTCATACATAACCGAAGTATGAAGCATACTATTGGATTGCGTCATCACAATTAGAATCGGAGCTTGACTGATGCATGATTTCATTATTATAAGGAAGAAAAAATTGAAGAATGAAATAATACTCACAAGGTTGACATGATGGAGGGAGTATCTAGTCTAGGTTGTGAGGGTCTTGGTCATCTCATCTTGTTTAGAATCTATTTAAGGAATCATTTTGACTAGGTTTTTCCCCTAGAGTGGGGATTTCCCCTGGTTGCGTGGCTACATATTGTTTCCCCTTATATTTGTTTCTTGGCATTATTATTGATGTTAAGAAAATATAAATCGAAAGAAAGAATAATAATAATGAAAACATCACAATATAATGTCATAATAAGATAAATCAATTAACTTTCCATGCTTTAGATTTCTCAACATTCTAGATGGCCATGGTGTGATGGAATTCATTCTTGGTTGAGATTTGGATTGTCAAAAGTTTTTGGATCTGAGTGAGGTGGTCTCAGGAAAATCCCAATGGTTTGGGGTGGTGATGGTTTTCTTGGGAAATCCCTCAACAGATGGGTGGAGACAGGAAAATTCCTTAAGGGATGGTGAAGGAATTTTGAGGCGTTTAATCTTGGTTTGGTTTTGCGATCTTGAGACCAGTTTAGGTGAGATCATGATAGTGTGAGGGTGGACGTGGTTTAACCTCTGCATGCACTTGGTTTTTCATGTATTGGTTTATCCCATGAGATCCCACATTCATTCTTGGATTATGGAGTGGGGGTGATTGGATGAAATACATATTTGGTTCAACCCAATTTCTGGTTGGGTAATACGTGGAAGTCCCAGACTTGGTTGGATTTTTCATATGTTAATAAGAGATAATTTCCTCATGTGTTTTATGAGTATATGTACTTGTTAGGATGTGGCTTTGATGGTTTTTTTACCATTGTTATTATTCTTCTTATGCATTGGTTATAAACATGTTTTTATGACAGATTCTAGCTATAACTCTTATCATGTTTTGATTGGTAAATGAATGGTTATTGAATGCATGACATAATAGATGTTATTGCAACTATTGTGAGATGGAATTATACCTTCTTGATGATTCTCAGATAAGTTTTAGATCTCTATGTTCAGATATGCATTCATGACCTGTAGATTTCATGTTCTCAATGTGTTTGATGAAATTATTGTTATGGTTAGGCCTGGTTAGGTCAAATTATTGTCTAATTTTTATGTTGATTCCTTTTTCCCAATGTCAACTATCATTCTCAAAATATTTATCAAGTTTTGGGAAGAGGTTTGGATCCTAGCCCTGAAAAAGTAGCTTGGATTCAGGGGTCGCATGCACTGAACTGAGAATTATAGACTGCAATTGCTGGGAGGAAAGGTTATCCATGCGACTGGAGGCTTATAGTCACTGGCTTTCCTTTTTATGCAAGTGAATGGGTGTTGTGTAACCAGCTCCAAAAAGAGAAGAAAAGAGATATCAACGCCTTAGAAATGAGCTACTTCGAGGGGGCAACCTCTAATACATTACATAAATGAACAATTCTTGGATGATACAATTTACAAAACCTCCTTTCTATATATAAGAGTCCATGGGGCCATAATGTAATACTAGTGGTACAATGTAATCCTGGCAGACATTTATTCAAATAATTTCAGAACTTTTGTCAAGCAGCAAAGTGGAGTTAGAAGATGCAATAATAACAATAAAGGGGGTTACACTAACAACAATAAGGGACTATACTAGTAATATAGGGACCTAACATGCCCCTCTCCTTCAAAAAAAGTGTTGTCCTCAACGCTTGAGTAGCTCTGGGTGCTTTTGCATAAAATTCTCATCCTCCCATGTAGAATCTTCAGTGGGTAAGTTCTTCCACTTGATGAGATACTCTGAAATTGATCGATTCCGTAGTTGTCGAGTTCTTATTTCCGTGACCGCTTCCGGTTCCAATATGATTTTTCCTTCCTCATCAAGTTCTGGCAATATTGTTTGAACTGGAAGATTTTCACCTATAACCTTCTTTAAGCATGAAACATGGAAAACTGGATGTACTCGCGAAGAAGCAGGAAGCTCCAATTTGTATGCCATAGGACCAATCTTTTGCAACACCTTGTAAGGACCATAGTACTTTAGCGATAATTTATTATCCTTCTTTGCTTGCTTGAGGGACATTTGTTTGTATGGTTGTAGCCGTAAAAATACCCAATCTCCTACATCAAAACTTCTCTCGCTACGATGTTGATCTGCCTGTTGTTTCATTCGATTTTGTGCCAAATTCGGGTTATCCTTTAAGAGTTGGAGAACTTCTTGCTGATGCTCGATGTGATCTTCCACTGCTTGAACCTTCGAATTTTCCCTTAAGGATGATGTGATGGATGGTGGATGATATCCATAAAGTGCCATAAATGGGGTCATTTTTGCTGCAGTATGGAAGGAAGTGTTATACCACCATTCAGCGAGAGGTAACCACTTGACCCATTGTGTTTGTTTATCGGATACAAAACAACGAAGATATCCTTGCAAACATTTATTTACTATCTCAGTTTGACCATCAGATTGAGGATGATAAGATGAGCTATGAGCTAATTGAGTACCCAAACAAGAAAATAACTCCGTCCAAAAATTTCCCGTAAAAATGGGATCTCTGTCGCTCACAATAACCCTTGGGCTTCCATGTAGCTTTTGAATTTTGTCCACAAATGTAGTAGCAATTGTACTTGCTTTAAATGGATGAGATAATGCACAAAAGTGTGCATACTTGGTAAGTCTATCAACTACCACCATGATGACATTCTTGCCTTCGGACTTTGGTAAACTTGTGATAAAATCCATTTAAATATCCTCCCAACGTTGACTTGGAATGGATAAAGGTTGTAGAAGTCCCGGGGTCTTAATTGTCTCCACTTTATTCTGCTGGCAAACCAAACATTCCGCCACAAACTTTTGAATATCAGATTTAAGGCCATCCTAAAAAAATTCTTTCTTCACCCTGTGGTAAGTTTTTAAAAATCCTGAGTGTCCTCCTAAAGGAGAAGTGTGCAATTCCAGAAGAATATTTTGTTTTAGTTGGGAATTCTTACAAAGATATAAGCTATATTTGTACCATAAGGAATCATTTTTCCAACTAAATGTATCAGATGTACTAGGATCTTGCTGCAACTTTTGAATGAGTGTCCATACATCTTTGTCCTTCTTCCATTCATCTCTTGCTTCAGTTATCCAATCTGGCTGGATAATAGAAATGGCACAAAGCAATGCTTCCACCTCTTCATTCTTTCTTGAGAGTGCATCTGCAACAACATTAAGCTTTCCTTTTTTTTAGATTATTTCAAAGTCATAACCCAACATCTTTGTGACCCATTTTTGCTGCTCTTCTGACGATAGTCTTTGTTCCAAAAAGTGTTTAAGACTATCATGATCGGTTTTTACCTTGAAGTGTCTTCCCATTAGTAAGTTCGCCATTTCTTTAGTGCATGCAGTATTGCTAACATTTCCTTCTCATAAATAGGTTTCTGTAAATACTTTCCTTTGATTGGACGACTTTCAAAAGCAATGGGTCTTCCTTCCCGCATTAAAACTGCACCAATTCCATTTCCTGAGGCATCACATTCCACAATAAAGGTTTTTGTGAAGTCTGGTGTAGCTAAGACCGGTGCTAGGCACATTGCCTTTTTAAGATGTTCAAAGGCCTTAGTTGCTTCAGGAGTCCATGAAAATGCATCTTTCTTCAATAATGTTGTTAGAGGTGCTGCTATTCTCCCATAATTCTTAACAAACTTGCGATAATAGCCTGTTAACCCGAGAAATCCTCGCAAATGCTTTATTGTCTTGGGGACTTTCCATTCCTTAATGGCTTTAATTTTGTTAGGGTCTACTTTCACACCCTCGTGAGATATAATATGACCCAGATATTCCACCTCTTATACTCCAAAGAAACATTTGGATGTTTTTGCATATAATTGTTTCTCCTGCAATAGTTTGAGCACCCTGTCAACATGTTCAATATGATCCTTCCAAGACCTGTTGTAGATTAGTATATCATCAAAAAATACTAGCACAAATTTTCTAAGGAAGGGTTTGAAAATGGAATTCATCAACCCTTGAAATGCAGAAGGTGCATTGGTAAGGCCGAAAGGCATGACCAAAAATTCATAATGACCCTCATGAGTTCGAAATGTTGTTTTTGGAATATCTTCAGTCTTCATTCTAATTTGATGATATCCTGAACGAAGATCCAACTTGGTAAAATAAATTGCTCCATGTAACTCATCCAATAATTCATCAATCACAGGAATGGGAAATTTGTCTTTAATGGTGAGCTTATTGAGCTCCCTATAATCCGGACACATTCGCCATGATCCATCCTTCTTGTGTACCAAAACTATAGGAGCAGAGAAAGAACTTGACTAGGTTGAATTATACCCGCCTCTAACATTTCTGCAATCATACGTTCAATTTCTCTCTTTTGGAAGTAAGGATATCTATAAGGCCTGATGTTTGGAGGAACACTTCCTGGAATCAAATGAATAGCATGATCATGATCACGAATAGGTGGGAGTCCTTTGGGAGTTTCAAACACCTTGGAATGATTGTCCAGGACTTGTTGGAGATCTGCAGAAATAGATGATTTTGATGTCGGAACTTCTAGTGAGCATAATTGTGCAATTACGCCTCGTTGTTCTTTCTTTAGAAGCTTTTTCATGACATTATATCTTATTATCCTTCCCGGCTTCCCTTCAATACCCCGTAATTCGACTTCCTTTCCTTCTGAAAAAATTTTCAAGAAAAGTTCTTGAAAATTAAAATCTACCGTCCCCAAAGATTGTAACCATTTTACTCCTAATACAACATCAACACCTCCCATAGGAATGGAAAGCGTTGGACTAGTCAACACATATTCCCCCATGGTTAGCTTGATATTATGACATTTTCTAGAGCAATTTATAGTTCCTCCATTTGCAACCATCACTTGACATTCTGGTGCTGGGTATAGGAAACAATTTAATTCCTTGGCTACCTTACAATGAATAAAATTATGGGTGCTACCTGAATCAATCAACACTATTACCTTTTCTTCTTGATTTGTCCTTCTATCTTGAGAGTTTGAGGAGTGGTAATTCTTGCCAGTGCATTACACGATATGGTCGGATTCATTTCTTCCTCTTCTAGGGCTGGTTCCTGGTGTATATCCTCTTCTTGTTCATTTTCTTCTTCCTCTTCACAATCTATGTAAAATAATTTCTTCTCAGCACACTTATGGCCTTTAGTGTATTTGCTATCACAACTATAGCAAAGCCCTTTTGCTCTTTTTTCTTCCAATTGTTGTGGTGTCAACCTTGTAGGTTGTGGAAATCTAGGCGTAGCAACACTCCCTTCTTTATAGAATTGAGTGGTAGGCTTCCTTGTCGCCATAATTTTACATTCAACTTTTCTTGCCAACCTGAATGCCTTCTCCAATGAATCAGGTTCCAAAACGCGAACTTCATGTTGGATGTTATCCTTTAAAGTGCCTATGAAGAGATCGATCCTGTGTTCCTCTGGAATATCAATTACCCTTATATTCAATTTTTGGCAGTCCTCAATGTGCTGCCCCACTAAAACCTTTTGTTTGAGATTTATCAATTGGCTAAAGAAGGTGTTGCTCTTTGTATCCTCATAATGTGCTATCATTTCCTCCGTAAAAATTGACCAAGTGACATTTTTTTTACGCGAGCAAAGCCATCGATACCATACAAATGTATTTTGTTCTAAATGCAAAGTTGCAATGCGTACCTTTTGTGTGTTTTGCACATTATGGAGATCAAAATATTGCTCCATCTGTAGTATCCATGTTACAGGATCCTTTCCATCAAACTTCCTCATATCCATCTTTGGAATATGGTGGTTCTTCCCGCTAACATTAGAGTTTATGAAATCACAATTAACATTTATTTTGTTCTCATCATGAGGTTCTTCTACTATCTTTTCACCATTAGGAAACCTTTCTTGTATCAACTTTGTCAAATCTTCGATGTTTGATTTTAGATCATCCATCTTAGCTTCCATGCCAGCTTCCATTCCATCCATCTTAGCTTCCACGCCTTTCTTCAAACCATCCATCTTCACTTCCACACCATCCATCTTAGCTTCCATGCCTTTCTTCAAACCGTCCATCTTCACTTCCACGCCTTTCTTCAAAACTTCCATTTCATTTTTTGTTGCTCTTTGCGAGAGTGAAAATTGTTGCACTTGCTCTTGTAATTTTGATAGATCATGTTGCAATTATTCATCTTCATGAGTCATGGTAGAGCCTTCTGAAGGCTTAATGGGTGTTGAATTCTTTTTAGGCACCATTTTAGAATCCAATATTGATACCTATTCTACAATATTCCCTTGGAATCAGTTCAACTTGATTCTTCAAACAAGACTTATGCAATTCGGAAAAAAAAATACACACCTTTTACTTGCTTTGAGGAGCTCGATATTGAAATTGAATTATCTCTGTAATTGAAAATCTTCAATATCTGAAATTCAACCCTGTAGTAGCCCTCTGAAGCTTCTTTCAAATGCCACAGGTCTGATCTAATTTGGATTCCCCAAGACAAAGTTGTGTCCAATCTCCCACAATGACCTAATTTTGGACTGGTTCAGTAGAGCAAACTTGTAGGACTTGCCACATGTCACTGTTTCGTCCTTTGTCTTTGACATTGATAGCCAAGAAACTACATTCTGTGTACTTGTGACCACTTTTTATGGCACTCAAATCCACTGCCCAGAGAGAGAGTTATTGAACTTTTCCCACGATCACCTCTTTGAGATTAAATTCAGGAGCCTGAAAAAGCACTACCTTCCACAAATCATATCTCCAAAAATATTGCGAACCAAGCTCTGAAATTTTTTGACGAATTTCCTCACGATTTCAGCTTCGCACCATATGAATTTCAGACTCTGAACCTTCGTACAAAAAAATTTATAGCGCAAATTCCACGATGACCTGTTTATGAGCCTGAAAAAATACCTAACTTCCACAGATGATATCTTCTCAAATATTGCGAACCAAGATCTGAAATTTTTAGAAAACCTTCCTCAAGATTTCAGCTTCGCACCCTTGAAATTTCAGCTTCTGAAGCTTCGTAGAAAAAAAGTTATAGCGAAAATGCCACGATGACCTGTTTGGAGCAGCGAAACCCTAGAATCCCAAAGCTCCGATACCAAATGTTGTGTAACCAGCTCCAAAGAGAGAAGAAAAGAGATATTCACGCCTTAGAAATGAGCCACTTCGAGGGGGCAACCTCCAATACATTACATGAATGAACAATTCTTGGATGATACAATTTACAAAACCTCCTTTCTATATATAGGAGTCCATGGGGGCATAATGTAATCCTAGTGGGCCACAATGTAATCCTAGCCGACCTAACAATAATAATTTAAGGGCACAATAATAACAAAATGGGGGTTACAAGGGTACAATAATAACAATAAGGGGGTTACACTAACAATAATAAGGGACTATACTAGTAATATAGGGACCTAACAATGGGAGTCCAAATAACTAAAAAGGTAAGTTAGCTCAGGGTTAGGGTACCTGGAGTGGTTGTTTATCTCATGGAGGTCTTATATCTCCTGTGGAAGGTCAGTAAAGTTTTGGTTGGTTGATTCCACTTCCTTAACTATACTTAGGAGGTTAAGTCATGTCATAGTATCCGTCATCTCATGTTTACCTTGGCATGTTAGTGAAAGTGGGTAGATATGGGAGTGGTGGGTTACAAAAACCTAAGCACTTAAGAGTTTTCATAATAAAACTAAAATGACTAAAAATATCAATCAATAAATCTAAATCAAAAGGAATCTAGAAAAGGAAACAAAAATTGTAGGCACCCCATAATTTTATTAAATATATACAATGATGGGGGTCAAGACAAAACGCTACCTATAATGTAGTTTCAAATGATTATTCAAGACTTGAAGTGTAGGGTGTTGACCAATACCTCCAAGAAATTGTTTTTTATGAATGTTGATCAAGAAACACAATTTTCCTATCATCTACCTACAAGAACTGATGGTTAAGGGGGGGAATTTATATAATGTATTTCCAAATTATTTAAGGGGTGATAATTTAGTTATGTTAATGAAATAGTACATTTTATAGGGCTATCATAAGATGTAATATGTTTTTCTTCACTTTATCTAATAGATGGGATTTTTCTTCAGAAAGAGGTATCTCACTTTTCTCCTTGTTAATGGGTAAATAACTCACCCTCCTAAACTTATATGAAACCTACTTTGATAGAAGGGAATTTTGGGAAAGCTTCTTCATTAGTCTATGAATTCATAAAGGGTTGGTTATCTTCGGGGGAGAGTTAAATTTTTCACTTCATGCCTTTGATATTTGGGGGCCTTCGACTCAAGTAGATTCCCCTTTGGACTTTTGCATTAGAAATTTGAAACAAGCTAGGATTTTAGATATTGAACCTCATCAGAAATTGGATAGTAAAATTCCTCGAGAAGCCCAAATTTCCGAATGACTTGATAATTTTTGGGTCTCAAATGATTTATTGGAGGAGAATCTAAGATTATGCCAAGGGGTATCACTGTAGTGGGAAGTTTGGTCATAACATGGTACTTTCAAAATTAGCTGCTACATAAGGGAAATAACAAGCACCTTTAAGCTAAAAATTGAGTGACTCAAGAAAAGGGCTTCATTGAAACCTTCATAAATACCTTTGTACCTTTCAATAATTCCATAAATTAATTAGTGTCCATCCAAAATTCACAAAAACTCGAAAATTTCTAACCAATAAGAAATCCAATGGTAAAAACAAATGAGAGAAATATGATAGATTCCTGCTAGAAGGAGAAGAGTCCCTAGCCAATAGGATTTACTTGAAAGCCTTTTGGTTTCTTAATGGAATATTTGAAGGTCAAGCTTACTCAATTAGAACATGAGATGAAAAAACTACGCTTTGATAAAGGGAAAGAGTGGTGACTCAAGAATAGGGTAATATAGCTTGAGGTAGGTGATAATAACTTGTAGCTCTTTTATGCTTTGCAAATAATAGATATAACATCAATTATGTCTAGAAAGTAACTCCAAAGAATGGGACCTAGGCTAAAACATTACTAGACATTAAAAATGAGGGTTTTAGTTAGTTCAACTCTTTTCAAAGAGAAAAATCATGACAATATAGATTCCATCTTAGATTTGACAAGTTTATTTCCTATATTAATGGACCCTAAAGAAAACAAAAATCTTATGGTAGATGTAGGAAAAAAGGAATTATTCAAAATTGTTCAGTTGTTTTAGAAAAAAAATAGTCCAACCCTTAATGGTCTCTATATTGAATATTTTCTTAGCAATTATGATTTCATAGAAAATCATTTTTAAGAGGTAATGTAGGCCTCAAGACAATCTAGGGGTATTGAAAACTTTAAAATTTCCTTCATAGCACTCATACCAAATATAGAGAGGTGAGGTAGGCCACCAGTCCAAGAAGAAGAACCAAAAGATGAGGATCACGGAGAATCTAATCCTAAGGGATTTCTCTAAATCCTATGCACAATAAGGATTCTTGTATAGAAGGTCCCCATCTGAAACAGGCATCAGTTGTTGGAAATATGATGCAGAGTGTTGTCCTTGATGGCAACCCACTGAATGAAGATGAAGACATGCGACTGTTGACATGTGTTGTCCTTGATGGCAATCCACCTGATGAATTTATCCTTGACTTGATGGACTTAGTAAATGATGTAAATCTGATGTGACATGATGTTTGTTGACAATATGATGCTGAGCGTTGTCCTTGAAAGGCAACCCACTTGATGAAGATGATGACAACTTACTTGATGAAGTTGTGCTTGATAGAATATGTTCCTGATGAAGAAAATATGATGTATCTACAGTATGTACAAAAAGGCAATGAAGAAAGGAATTCAGAATGTGCTCAAAATATGATGAAAAGAGTATGTCTCTTTGTATACGCGGACTGGCCTAGGGGAAGTCGCGTATGCACGCGGAAAAGAACGTGCCAAGTCGCGTATGGGCTAAAGCGCTCAAAAAGTGCAAAACCAAGGGTAACCACTATGGTATTGACCCATTGTATTGGGTAATGATCCGCCTAATTGACCCCGTCCAGGTAGTTTTGGGCTTATGGTATTGTTTTGGTCCATGGTATTGAAAAAGGGGCTCATGGTATTGAAAAAGGGTAAACCTATATAAGGAGAAGAAATTCATTGTGCAAATCAGGAGTGAGAGAGCAAGATGTCTGATCTTGAATGAATACTTCTCTGTGAAGTATATCTGTATGGAAAGGGTAAAGGTTTGATGATAGATCTAAATCTATGAAGCACTTATGAAGAAATGATGAAGTGGGATCTTTAGATCTGAAATGTACTTGTATCTGCTAGATCTGTTTATGGAGTGATTAGATATGAGATGAGGCGAGCATCTAGGCGAACATCTTTCTGAAGTAAAAGGGTAGATCTGAACTGAATATCTGATCTGAAGAAGTATGCTGCTTTGTAATGACTGAAGATCTATACGCTACTTCGCCGCGGAGGAAGCGCGTATATACGCAGCTTCGATGAAGTGAAAGCGCGTATGCACAATGAAATATACACTGAGGTATACGCTGGTTTGTGGGGACAGAAGCGCGTATATACGCGACATCAGTAAAGGGAAAGCGCGTATGCAAACTAGGGCTTGCTGAAGCAAGGGGTATGAAATATCTGATCTATTCTGCTGTGTTTCTGCTATCTGATCTGTGTTGATATGTATCTGTTGGTGACGTATGTTTGTGCTTAAAAGTATGGAAAGGGTCCAATATGAAAATATGATGAAATGTGGCCTGCAAGTGGTGTTCTATTGAAGTTGTTGGATCCAGTGTGAAAATTGATGAAACGTGGTCCAAGGTGGTGCTGAGGGTTGTAGCCTTCAGTCAGGGGGTCGTAGCTCCCTTCCAGGTGAGGCTGGTAAACGAGATCGGGGGTCGTAGCTCCCTTCCAGGAGAGGCTGGTAAACGAGTCAGGGGGTTGGAGCTCCCTTCCAGGAGAGGCTGGTAAACGAGCGCAGGTGGGTGCCTGCGTGCTGGTCAAGTCTGCGCCAGCACATATGTTGTAAGATGTTTTCTCTATAATAAAATATTGAAGTCTGAGCAACTGCAGCGGTGGTTTTCTCCCGATTTGGGTTTCCACCTAAAAATCCTGGTGTTCATGTGTGATGCTTTGTGTGATGGTTTATTCTGTTCTTACTGCACATGTTTAATGTTTATTGAACATCTGATGAATGAATGATGGAATAATATAAGTGAAGATTTAATGACAGATCTAGATCTCTGTGTATACGCTAGTTTCATAAAGGGGATCTACGTATATACGCTAGTTTACTGAAGGAAAGTAGCGTATGGGTTTTAAGGAATGAAAAAGTAAAAAGATTTGATTATGCAAAGAAATACCGACCACCCCCTCTCAAAAGATTTTCCAACAATTGGTATCGGAGCAGGTCCTTGTGCAGAAGCTTGATCGCTTAAAGGAGATGCGTCGCAATGGGAAGTCAAGAAGGAGTAATGTCTATAAAGCCACCTCTATTCAATGGAAGCAATCTGATCTTCTGGAAGGTACGTACAAAAGCTTATCCGCAAAGTCTTGGTGCAGATGTATGGGCAATCGTGGAAGAAGGTTATCAAAGGAAAGGAGATACCTCTAAAATATGTATAGCAAAAAATTGAAGAAGATGAAACATTCGACGAAGATCTACAAGCACTCATGGCAAAGAAGAAAAAGGAGAAGGCCACGTGTAATACTCTTCTTTGTGCAAACAATAGTAAAGATAGTGAAAGTAAAGTTGTGAATCTAGCAGAAGCTCTCAAGATTAAAGTTGAAGAAGTGCAAAGTTCATATAATAATCAAGAAACTATCTACAAAGAGATGATATCTCAAATGAAAGATCAAATAGAAATGCTGAATGGAAAAGTGGACAAGTATCAAAGGTTTCATACTTATGCATCCAATCAAATTAAAGATCTAGAAGAAGATCTTGAAAAATCAAGCAAGAAGAATGAAGGACTTGAAGCTGCAATCATTTGTCTACAGGAAGATTTAGAAGCATCAAGTAAGAAAAATGAGGAACCTCTCCAATCATTTGAAAAGGAAGGCTCAGCTGCAAATCATCTCTCTCAAAGAAGATCCGAAAATCAAATAAGAAGAATGAAGAGCCGCAACAAACATGTGAAGGAAATGAAGATTGGTTGAAAAGAGATTCTAAATCAAGGATCAAGTTGAAGATGGAAGAAGGAAAGAGGAAAGCATGACAAAGCAATGGCAAGCCTTTGGAGGTTGAGGTAAATATTCTCAAAGGTAAATTAGAAGAAAAGGTTAAACTTTTGAGGTTTCAAGATAGTACTAACATTTTGGACAATATTCTGAGTAATCAAAGGTCTCCTGCTATCAAACTTGGTCTTGGTTTCCATGAAACTGTTAAAAGAGAATCTAGCTCACAAGGAAGTGAAAAAACCTCAGAGGATGTCAATGCAAAACCTGAAGCGTTGAAAGAGACAAAAGGTCAACCATCAATCATGAATTCTCAAAGGAATTCATTCAAGAACGTTGAATGTTTTAAATATCATAATTATGGGCATGTTGCAGCAAATTGCGTATGAGATCATTTCAGCCTTCAATCAAACAGTCTGCATACAGAATGTTACTGCTTCTTCAAGGATATTGTTTTTCATGTAACAAGTATGGACACAAAGCAAAATGATTGTAAAAGGAGGAAGAATAGAAATACTCATTATGATTCTTATGTTTATTTCTCCTGCCACATGAGATATGCTTGTAACAAGTATGGACATGTAGAAAAAGAATGCAGGATGAACAGATCTGGGAAAGTGGACAATTTTCAGCACACTGTTGGAAAGCTCAAGCAAATTTGGAAAAATAAGGAGGACCGATCAGAAACGTAGGGAATTCAGACCCTACTGCAGTCATCTACTTCTGAAGCTTACTTCTCTGATTGACTTCAGGAATGATGTGAGATACATTATGAGAATTAGTAATGTATCGTCACAGGGGGAGCAATGTATGATGTCTCTCATGTTTGATTTGATTATTCTGGTTATCTGTATTTCTGACAGTGCATCTGGTGTGAAGAAAAGACAGGAACAGAAGAAAAAATTGCAGAAGGAGATGAAGGTGTGAAATTTTCTATATTTCACTTTCTATACGCGGGTTATATTCACAAAAGTCGCGTATACACGCGAGTTTCATCAGACACAGTCGCGTATGCATTGATGATAAGAGAAGTTATATGATAGCTGAAGATCTTGAGCAGAGGCTCAGTGAGCATCGTACCGATCATTGATGATTGCACCTGTTAGCATCATTCTCGATTATACCCATGATAATGAAATGATGCATGGGTTCTTGTGTTGAAGATTATGGATGAAGCTTGGTAGCTTTATGATGAAGAGCGTTCGTTGTTGAGATGAAAGTCTTATAATTCAGAGATGAGGACAGATCATGCAGAGATTGTTGCTGATGACTTGCTGTTGAAGGTGTTTCAGATTGCACAAGTTAAGTAAGAGCACTGGTTTAGGGGGAGCAGCAGGTTGAATACTAATGATTGCATTGTTGGCAATATGACTGCTTGTTCTTTGGTTTTTGTGATACTCATGCTCAAATGATGATGACTTGGTACATTGTTTGTTATGATGAGATTTTGAGCCCTGGTTGTCCTTTGTACTCACACATGGATGAGTTGGATGTCATTTGATTCAGAAATAAATCATGCAGAATGTGTTACTATGGTTGAGAGATCTTTTGCCTTCATATGTTACTTCATGTTAAATCTTGAAGATCATGGTGATGTTGGACCGCATGGATGATTGCTGACAAACTTTTGGTTGGAGTCAGCTCTTTTCAGCACAGCTGCAGTTTGGTATTTATGATACTGTTTGGTATCTCTGGTGGTGTTCCAGTTCTCATAATTCTATTTCTCATGTTTGATAAAGATGCCTTGATGATTTGTTGGTGAAAATGTTCAGGATGCACAAACTAAGGGGGAGCCTTAGTCATTTGGAAAGATTGCTTGGTTGCACAGATTCAGGGGGAGCATTAGTTTTGCTGAGTATAATGCATTGCTGGCATTATGGTGGTTCTGATATATGATCTCTCTTGAGGTCTTTTTGGTATTAATTATGAAAATTCATATTTGTACTTTGATAAAAAGGTCTGGTTGAGACCCATGTTGTAAAATTGTAATATTCAGTCATGTAAGGACTTGTCAATTTGTAAACCCACTTGGTTGGGTAGCTGAGTCATGTTTGTAAACCCACTTGGTTGTGTAGCTGAGTCAAATTTGTAAACCCACTTGGTTGGGTACTTGAGTCTCATATGTAAATCCACTTGGTTGGATATTTGATGTAAGTATGAGTCATTGGTGATAGGAACTTCATAGAGTCATGTACTTCATTGAAAATATGTTTGAAGATTCAGCATGAACTCAGGGGGAGCTTGGTCACTTCAGTATACATCTGCAGAACGCTTCTTCTACATGAGGAGAAAAGGGGGAGAGTGTGTTGGTTTTGATCTACTGGTTTTGTCCTTTGCCCTTGATGTCAAAGGGGGAGAGTGACATGGTATTTGAATGAAGATAATGATGTGCCCTTTGCCCTTGATGTCAAAGGGGGAGAGTGACATGGTATTTGAATGAAGATAATGATGTGCCCTTTGCCCTTGATGTCAAAGGGGGAGAGTGACATGGTGTTTGAATGATGCCAAAAATGGAGAGAGTGACATGGAAAATAGGGAGAATGACATGGTGTCATTGTATTCTTAATGTATCTATCTATTGTGGTAACCAAACACCATCATGGTTGCCATCAAGTCCAAAGGGGGAGATTGTTGGAAATATGATGCAGAGTGTTGTCCTTGATGGCAACCCACTGAATGAAGATGAAGACATGCGACTGTTGACATGTGTTGTCCTTGATGGCAATCCACCTGATGAATTTATCCTTGACTTGATGGACTTAGTAAATGATGTAAATCTGATGTGACATGATGTTTGTTGACAATATGATGCTGAGCGTTGTCCTTGAAAGGCAACCCACTTGATGAAGATGATGACAACTTACTTGATGAAGTTGTGCTTGATAGAATATGTTCCTGATGAAGAAAATATGATGTATCTACAATGTATACAGAAGGCAATGAAGAAAGGAATTCAGAATGTGCTCAAAGTATGATGAAAAGAGTATGTCTCTATGAATACGCGGATCTGTCTAAAGGAAGTCGCGTATGCACGCGGAAAAGAACGTGCCAAGTCGCGTATGGGCTAAAGCGCTCAAAAAGTGCAAAACCAAGGGTAACCACCATGGTATTGACCCATGGTATTGGGTAATGATCCGCCTAATTGACCCCGTCCAGGTTGTTTTGGGCTCATGGTTTTGCTTTGGCCCATGGTATTAAAAAAGGGGCTCATGGTATTGAAAAAGGATAAACCTATATAAGGAGAAGAAATTCATTGTGCAAATCATGAGTGTGAGAGCAAGATGTCTGAGCTTGAATGAATACTTCTCTGAGAAGTATATCTGTATGGAAAGGGTAAATGTTTGATGATAGATCTAAATCTATGAAGCACTTATGAAGAAATGATGAAGTGGGATCTTTAGATCTGAAATGTACTTGTATCTGCTAGATCTGTTTATGGAGTGATTAGATCTGTGATGAGGCGAGCATCTAGGCGAACATCTGTCTGAAGCAAAAGGGTAGATCTGAACTGAATATCTGATCTGATGAAGTATGCTGCTCTGTAATGATTGAAGATCTATACGCTACTTCGCCGCGGAGGAAGCACGTATATACGCGGCTTCAGCGAAGAGAAAGCGCGTATGCACAATAAAATATACACTGAGGTATACGCTGGTTTGTGTGGACGGAAGCGCGTATATACGCGACATCAATAAAGGGAAAGCGCGTATGCAAACTAGGGTTTGCTGAAGCAAGGGGTATGAAATATCTGATCTGTTCTGCTGTGTTTCTGCTATCTGATCTGTGTTGATATGTATCTGTTGGTGACGTATGTTTGTGCTTAAAAGTATGGAAAGGGTCCAGAAAATATGATGAAATGTGGCCTGCAAGTGGTGTTCTATTGAAGTTGTTGGATCCAGTGTGAAAATTGATGAAACATGGTCCAAGGTGGTGCTGAGGGTTGTAGCCTTCAGTCAGGGGGTTGTAGCTCCCTTCCAGGTGAGGCTGGTAAACGAGAGTCAGGGGGTCATAGCTCCCTTCTAGGAGAGGCTGGTAAATGAGTCAGGGGGTTGTAGCTCCCTTGCAGGAGAGGCTGGTAAACGAGCGCAGGTGGGTGCCTGCGTGCTGGTCAAGTCTGCGCCAGCACATATGTTGTAAGATGTTTTCTCTATAAAAAAATATTGAAGGCTGAGCAACTGCAGCGGTGGTTTTCTCCCGATTTGGGTTTCCACCTAAAAATCCTGGTGTTCATATGTGATGCTTTGTGTGATGGTTTATTCTGTTCTTACTGCACATGTTTACTGTTTATTGAACATCTGATGAATGAATGATGGAATAATATAAGTGAAGATTTAATGACAGATCTAGATCTCTGTGTATACGCTAGTTTCATAAAGGGGATCCGCGTATATACGCTAGTTTACTGAAGGAAAGTAGCGTATGGGTTTTGAGGAATGAAAAAGTGAAAAGTTTTGATTATGCAGTAAATACTGATTCACCCCCCCCTCTCAGTATTTTTCCCAACATCAGTCAGGTTGGAGGCTGGCAACAAAAAAACTATGAAATATTTTATCCTACCTCCTTATGTAATTGCGCCGAGAGGCGCTCTACAGCCCAGTATATAGGGATGTGTAGATGTAACGTGTGTAAGATATGTCGGGCCCAATATATAGAGATGTGTAGATGTAATGTGTGTAATGTAAACTTTTGATATGTCGGCCCAATATATAAAGATGTGTAGATGTAATGTGTGTAATGTAAACTTTTGATATGTCGAAGTGTATATAGATGTGTAGATGTCATGTGAGTAATGTAAAATTTTGATATTCTTACCACTTTAATACCATGGGCTCAATAGCATAGGCCAAATACCATATTTATAAAAGATATTTATAAAAGAGGTATGGTAAATAAATAAAATATAAATAAACCATATATATGGTAAATAAATAAAAAGGTTTTTTATCTTTACTCTATAAACCTATTTATATTTAAGAACATTAAAAAGTGTTTATTGAGGTGAATCCTGAGCTAAATACCATGTGCCAAATTATTATTAATACATGCCAAAAAAAACATTATTCACCCTAATATTAATATTAATATTATTATTAATTCTAATATTCACATTATTATATTATAATATTAATATCATTAAATTTAATTAATGTAAACTTTTGATATGTCCGAGTGTATAGAAATGTACCACTTTAATACCATGGGCTGAATACCATGGGCCAAATACCATATTTATAAAAGAGGTATGGTAAATAAATAGAAAATAAATAAACCATAGGTATGGTAAATAAATAAAATGTCTTTTTATATTTACTCCATAATCCTATTTATATTTAGGAACACATAAAAAGTGGTTTTATTTAGGTGAATCCTCACCTAAATACCATGGGCCAAATTAAAGTACACTATATGCATTTCCTATCTCAGGTAACAATAAACATGTAAACATAAATGTAAAAATAATGTTTAATATTTAACATTTAAAATTTAATATAATTAATCTAATGTCGGCCCTAATAAAAAATCACTTCTCTCCCTACATATATAAATTTAACACAGTGGGCCAAATACCATATTTTTCTATTTCTATTCCATTTTATATTGGAGGGAAAAGAGAGAGAGAGGGAGAGAGAAGAGAGATGGGGGAAGAGAGAGGGAGGTAGGAGAGGAAGGGAAAGAGAGGATGGAAGAGAGAGAGGAGGAGAGAGGGAGGGAGCTAGGAGGAGAGAGGGAGGGATATAGAGATGGAGTTGGAGGGTGAGAGAGGGAGGGAAGAATAAATACATAGAGAGAGCGAGAAATGGAGAGAGAGAGAGGGAGTGACAAGGGAGAAATAGAGAGAGTATGTGTATGTTTGGGGTGAGATAGAGAGAAAAATAAGGAGAGATGGAGGGAATTGGGGGAGAAGGAGAGAGGCAAGGATATAGTAACATAGTTGAATGGTGAAGAGAGGGAGAGAGAGAGGGAGATATAGAGAGAGATAGATGTGGGAGAGAAATGGATAGAGGGGAAGGAAGAGAGAGAGGACGTGAGAGAGTGGAGAGAGGGAGGGAAAGAGAGATGGAGTTGGAGGGATATAGAAACATAGTTGGAGGGTGAAGATAGGGAGAGAGAGGGAGATATAGAGAGAGATAGATTTGGGAGAGAAAGGGATAGAGGGGAAGGAAGAGAGAGAGGATGTGAGAGAGTGGAGAGAGGAAGGGAAAAAGAGATGGAGTTGGAGGGGAGAGAGAGGGAAGATGATTTCTTGCACTCGATGCATTGATTTCAGTGTGGATGGTGATTTATAATCCTATTTTTCTTGCACTATATGCATTGATTTTAGTGTAGATGTTGAGAGAGAGAGTGTGTGTGTGTTTGTTGGGGGAGGAAAGAGGATTGGAAGGCAAAGAGAAAGAGAGAGAGAGAGAGAGAGAGAGAGAGAGAGAGAGAGAGAGAGGAAAATATAGATGAAGGTAGGAGAGGAAGGACAAGAGAGAGGACATGAGAGAGAGGAAGAGAGTTATGGGGGAAGAGAGAAAATTGGAGGGAAAAGAAAGAGAGAGAGAGAGAGGGGGGGGAGAGAGAGAGGAAGGACGAGAGAGAGGAGGAGAGAGGGAGGGAGATAGAAGGAGAGATGGAAGGATGGAGAGATGGAGTTGGAGGGGGAGAGAGGGAGGGAAGAAGGAATACATAGAGAGTGAGAAGTGGAGAGAGAGATGAAGTGACAAGGGAGATATGGGGAGAGTGTGTATATGTTTTCACCTCGAGAGATTTGATCCCTCTCGGCGCTTGATAGATCCAGAGTTAAGATGGATCTAGGCTGGGTGCATCGATGGCAACCTTGTAGGTGGGTGCCTCATCAGGGTTGATGTTTGTGACGCTTCTGCTTATGGTTGTGTTCCCATTCACAATATCTAACTTGGAGATGGCTATGCTTGGATAGTTCATATTACTGATCAAATCCAACTTTGCCCCAGATGGGCATTTATAGCTTTCATTCGCTGCGATGAGCTTTATCTTCGAAGAATCAAGGTCGTAATTACACAAGAAGTGGAAGTAATCTTCAGTTGTTGTTTCGTATACAAGTCCGGGTTGCAGAGCCCCCATTGGATTCACTACTCCGCTTCCAAAATCAAAAGGTGTACCAAGCATATCAGTATCAAGCGTCAATGAACTGCCGATATTGTTCATTGAAATAGCTGCCACATAGATTGGAGTACACATGTTAGAAACTCAGGCAGCTTTGGCATTGTAAAAGGAAACTTGTTTCATCATATGCTTGACCTTTATTTATTTAACATCACTGAAATCATAGTTACTTGGTATTTTTCAGATTAAAAAGAAAAGTCTTGGGATGTTGGTCAGTCTGATGATAAAGTACTTGTAGTCATCAGGGCTGATCTGATAGCAGAGGGGCTCCAAGCAATATTTCTAGATTTTACAAATGCAGCGGCTCCACTTATATGAGGATTCGCCATGGATGTTCTAGATATAATGTTAAATTGGGAAGGAATCATCCCAGGGAGATAGAAGGAGAGATGGAAGGATGGAGAGATGAAGTTGGAGGGGGAGAGAGGGAGGGAAGAAGGAATACATAGAGAGTGAGAAGTGGAGAGAGAGATGAAGTGACAAGGGAGATATGGGGAGAGTGTGTATATGTTTTCACCTCGAGAGATTTGATCCCTCTCGGCGCTTGATAGATCCAGAGTTAAGATGGATCTAGGCTAGTATTATTTACAAAACATCTCTTATCAACTGAAAAATATTCTCTCAATATATGTAATACTTGTGAAATTTGGCTTAATTAAAGGAAGGAAAATACATGAGGCCATTGGTTATCCTATTAAGGCATTAAAAAAAAAAGGCTCATGATTTTTCAAACGGATTTACCCAAACATATGAAAGATTTAATTGGCTCTTTCTCCACCACCTTCTCATGCACACCGAATTCATTTTATATTTTGTAGAATGTTCATGGTATAATATTAGTATCTTTGTGGTTTTAATTAATATGGTAGGGTCACCCTTCTTCATGCTCAAAAGAGGAATTTGGATGATATTCACATTATCCCCACTCCTATTCCTTCTTTAGTTGAAGGTCTTATTTAAACACTCAAGGTAACCTTGGAAATGGTTCCTTCAAAGTTATATTAATAAAATTTCATGTTTTCTTTCATCTTTACTATTTTCGAATGACATTCTTATTTTTTGCAATGAATTAAAACATATGGTGGATTAGCATAAGGAGATATTGTATCTTTTCTATTCTACCATGGGCATGTTGATACATTCTTCTAAGTTTATGGTAAATTGATGGGGGATTTCTAAGCCATAAAATATTTACATTACGCACATCTTCCCCTTACTCATAATAGTCTTGGAAATAGGTTTGAAATACCTTGGGTTCCATTGAAAGGCTAATATGTACCTCAAAGGAGATTTATAATGGCTCATAACTAAGATAATAACAAAAGAAAGAATAAAATTGAACACTTGGTACAATACATGGTTATCTATCCTTGAGGCCATTATAGTCTATTAGATATCTCTCACTTGGATTCCGAAAGTAATATTTTATCATATAGGATAGATTTTATAACACTTCTCTTGGTAATGGAAAATGGAGGAAAAGGGATTGACATTGGTATCTTGGAAACAAGCTCACTATGCTAAAGTTTCAAGGAGCTTTGAGACTAAGAAAATTATTTGTATTTTCCAAATCTATAGAAACCAACAATATTTGGAGACCATTATACGAACAAGGATTTTTGGCTCAAATAATTAAATATAAGTATCTTGTTCCCCTCTCCATTAGGTAATGGATATGATCAGGCATCAAAAAATCCTAAAACTCTTGTACTATTTGGAAATCCATAATAATTACCTTCCTCTCTCTTTACCTAGAAAATGGTGTCTCACAAATCTAAATAATGTGGATTCCCTCCTAGTGATACAACAGATGAATGGGGTCTTTGTTTTAGGGAGTTTCATGCTTAAGCCATTGTTTAGAGACACTAAGAAATAATACAACCGACATTTTCTCACATCACCTTTACATGTGTATATAGGGAAAAAAAACATTGAATCTAATGGGTTTTCCAATGTGGGCCTACAACTACAAGAAGGAAGATGGGAGGTCATTAAGTCCCAATACAAAGGTAACTTAATTCTTATATTCATGGGTCCTAGTTCTAACTTTATTACTATTTGTAAATTTATGGTTGATCGTCCTAAATGTATCTAAAATAATTGTTGTCACTAAGTTTGAGCCTAAAATTTCCGTGATCTACTTAAAGATGAACAATTTCTTTTTCTTTTCATTGACTCTATACACAATGAGAGAATAATTTCTTAGACGTAGACCTCCATACACATGACGATCTCTTCAAAGTGCTTTATAACTATTGTCCATGTTTATAGGACTTTAGGTAACATTGGTGAGACATTTCTCTAGTAATTTAGGCAACATTGGTGAGGCATTACTATGTTTGGTTCTCAAAGCATATGTTCTTAAAAAAATTATGATAT
Source organism: Pinus albicaulis (assembly GCA_034641835.2). NCBI lineage: Eukaryota > Viridiplantae > Streptophyta > Pinopsida > Pinales > Pinaceae > Pinus > Pinus albicaulis. The sequence continues at coordinate 30,357 of JAXQQM020075805.1, read as the reverse complement.
TTCATTTATGGATCACAGAAACTCCTAAGAAAATATTACCCTTATTTAATTATCAATCCAAAATTTTATGTTATATTATTATTATTACTATAAAATAATAATTTTAATAAAAAAATAAATATATTAAAATTAAATAAACAAGTGTAATATGCATTGTTTCTTAGTACATGCCTTTTATGAAAAAAGTAATTGATAACAAAAGTTATTGTAACTAAGATAAAAGGAAAACTATTGTTGGTGCCCATTGTTGGGATTTTAAGGTACTAATGCATATTAGTACCTTTCTCACTTGTGCATTAATATAAACATAAGTGCTACATATGTTTTAGCAATTTAAGAATACTATGGAAAAAACATCTATTAGAATCGGCCTAGACTTTTTAGATACAGTGAAAATCAGCAAAAACTTCAGTACCAATGGTGGGGCTTTTTTGGATGACTTTGTCCAATCTTATAACTATAGAAATAATTTCAAAAACCTCTCCTAGAATGTGTTTTCCTTGTAGTTTTTATTTAATATTTATTATCTCACAGATAGTTTAGAAGGTAAATAAGTGAGATTGAAATGGAAAAAATGAACAACATAGCAATAATTATCACCTACGACACTTGCACTTAATAACCATGACTTTTTATGAAGGTCAACTATCTTGATACAAATTTAATTCAACCATGTTTAATTCTAGTCACTTCCCCTAGAGTAATTTCCTCTTAACTTGTTACCCTATTTGAAAAACATTGATTAGTATTGTGCCTTGTTATGCCTAGAAAACAAAGGAATTTCATAAATAACTCTTCCATTCTATAACTAGCAATTTCACCACTTGTTGCAAAGGAAACACCATAAGGCATAAACTGAACAAGGATCGTGAGAAGCATGGAAAATGTTAGGGGCTAATATTCGCATGTGGGCTAATTTTCCATGGTTTTTCCAAAAAACAGATTCACCAATTTCCATTTTTTATAAAAATGATTCGCCCAAATTTTACAATATAAAATTATTTTACCTTAAAAATTTCCAACATTATATAGAGAGTATATATAAAATCATTATAAATTTGAATAAATTTACAAATACATCAATAAACATTTTATAGTTTTCATATTAGGGACTAGTGATATTCGCTAATGCTTTTAGACTTCGAGATAATTTTCCATTCTTAAATTTTCCCTAGTGAGAAGTAAACAAGATTCAATGCAAAGGTAGAAGATGAAGGTAAATGATTTATATAAAGTGAAATATACATAATGTAAAAAATTTCTAATAAACATTGCAATGGAAGAAACACTTGTGTTTGAAGTTTTTTCCTACTTAAATGGTTGGAATTTATGCATATGCTATTTGTGTATGAATATGAATTTTTTGAACTCAAGGATGTTGAAAAATTGAAATTACTGACCATTTTAATTGATGATATCACTCCATGTAAAAGTAAAGGTTCCTTAAAAAATTTTGAATGAATTTGAAGAGGAATATTTTTTTTGGAAATTTGGATGAGATTTGTAAAAGTGGATTTGAAATAGATTCATAGAATCATGGAAAGAATGCATTTCATCTTATGAAAAGAATGAGTTTGTTCACGACATTAGGGTGTTATAGCCATCAATTTTTGGATTTTCATTTCTAATGTTCTGGAGGGTGTTTCTGAAAGTAACCTGAGCAATGTTGTCACATTGTTGATGAAATATTGTGTCTAATGTGATGATTGTGTTGAATTTTTTCCACAATGCACTTCCATGGCTAGTGCCTGCATATAGTGATATGTATTTGACGGGTGGTAACTGGTTGAGATCACCAACTAATATAATGGAACAACCACTAAATTGAGTGTTTCTTTGTAATTGAAATTCCTCTCGAGGACATTCATTAATCTAACTAAGAAGCTTTGGCACAATGAAGCTCATTTCATCGATTAGTATGTACCTGATATGCTTAAGTTCTTCTTGGAATTTTGCAAGAGCATTGACTTCTAAGGGCATAAGATACTTTTTAGGAAGGTAGAGGGTGGCATGGATTGTCGATGCTTGTATGTTGAAGGTTGCAAGACTTGTAGGGGTAAGCAGCATGATCAATGAAGGTTCTGAGCTAACAAGGGTTATGAGAATTTCTCTGATGCAATTTATAAAATGGGATTTACCAATTTGAGCAGTGCCTTGTATTATCATTCCTAGAGTAGGTAAGATATCCTTCTTAGTGCAATGATTAAAAATAATATTCAGAGATTTTCTTTGCATAGGAGATAAGGAGGTAAGGTTCACCAGCATACGTTTATGTGTTTGAAGAATGTAATGGATAGAGCAGTTATTCTCAATGAATTGTGGGCATATTTCTTGTAGATCTAATGGGATAGTGGTATGATTCCAGTTATGGTTGTCATCAAAACCACGAAGGCCAAGCATGTCAAGGTCATTTATGAGGGGTTTGTTTGTAGGGTACAATAGGGATATTAATTCCCATTCATTTAGGTCCATGGTCTCTAGAGGATGGATTTCATGAATACTTGAGTTATATTTTGCAATAGGTTCACTATAATATAGTGAGCGGTGTTGATGCCAAGGTTTGTACAAGGGACGAAAGGTTATCCAGATTGTGATGGATTATTATGCAGAATATCCTATATCTTGAGAAATATAACGAAATGGTTTGTAAATCATAAGTTAAACTCTACAACATTTAGCGTAGCAAGATTTTTTTGTGGATGGTATTGGGGAGTAGCGTGGTATGATATGAACTATTACTTGTTCAGGTCTTCGTTTCCATTTGTTTGTCTTACGAAAAGGATAATATGACCAAGATCTTGGTAGTTCTATATGTGATGTGGATTCTCAGGAAGATGGGCATTAGATGTATGTATCTATGGACTGTGGTGATGGAGAAGCAATGGTTTTCTTTTGTGGAAGGCGCATATCAATTTCTTGGCTTCAATTTAGAGGAAAAAAGGAGTGACTACACAATGTTAATGGTAATTTTTGTATCATATGATAGGTTTCTTGTGTTCCAATGTCACGATCGAAAAGATTTTATGCAAGGAATTTTTGAAACATGGATGTTTCTGGGTCAACATTAGGTGAAGTGAGTACAGTTCTACGTAGCATGCCGTGGAAGCTTTCAAAAAAAACTTCTGCTTTGGATGCATATTTTACAATATATTTATGAACAACATGGATTGAGAGAACTGGTTGGCAATCAACATTTGCACGCCAAATTGATAGGATGTTAGGGTTATGTCTATTTAGTCAATCATCATTGTGAGCAGGGGTGTGAGTTAATGAACAAGGATGATTGTGGATGTAATTCCCAAGGTGATTTATAGTGAAATTCAAATGAGAAGCCTTTTTTTCTAAGACATGTGTTTTCAATGCATTTTGTGTGCCTTTCAATAAAATTGATGGGTTGTACAAAACCATTAAAAGGATTGGTTCTGAAAATATCTAGCGTGGACAATAAGCAAGGGTCTTCTAAATTTTTTTAAGGAATGGGTTTGTTTGAAAGTGTAGAAAGGTGAGGGTTCCAAGATTATATGTATCCGTCAAAGAATTGTTTAGAATTATCAACTACTTCCTTTTCATCCCAACTAAGGCTTTCCATATCATGTGTGTTTTGTATCCAAAGGAAGCCATAAATACGTGCAGATCCTCTATGTTTCCATTCATACCTGTGAAGGATGCATTTTTGTTAGAAAATTTTGCGTTATATGGAGTTTGATGTTTATATAATTATGAAAGTAATGGGGTTGATTGCGTACCTCTACCAATAGTATTTTGTCTACAAATATTTCTCTAAGATAAATTCATGAAATATTGTGAATTTGTGGTGCATATATAGTGATGTTAAATGAGGGAGATAATTTTATCATTTCTTCATTTGTGTTGTTTTACAAAATCATGAGGTAGACATCCTAACATGACTACATGAAGATCATGCCATTTTGTATCAGCTGCACTTAATGTGAAGAAAAAGGTTGGGCAATAGAGCTCAGGTATCATGTTTTTTAGTTCATTTTTAGCTTTGTGCCAAAAATATCTCGTGCCACATAGAGATGAACTGAACTGCATGACTTGTTCTGCCAACTTCTCTTCTGGAAATTGTTGTAATTAGATGTTCAAATTGTTGATAGATGTTGGAAAGTTATCTGCGATTTTTGTTTTACAAAAAATGAGGTTGTTTCTTGACTGCAATGGCACATAATAAGATTGTATATGTAGTAGCAAAATCATGGGTGCTTGTCGAATCTATTATCATGGTAACATAGAAGATGAAGTGCAAATTCTTCTAACTACACTACTTTTATTCTTTGTTGATTTGGCATTACAGCTCATGTAGGGAAAAGGTTGGGAAAAGCCATAGAGAGGATACATTCTCTGTTGTATTCATTGATTGGGGTTAAGCCTATTTCTATCTATGAAATCGAGATGTTATCGGTTGCTCAAATATTTTTGTTTCATTCTGTTGTGAATTGCAAGCTCTCTTATTTCATGATAACACATTTCAAGCGTGGTATTTCTCTAAATGTTTCTTTCTTCACGAGCAATGTGAAAATGTGATATGTCCAGAGTGATTTAGAGACAATCTTCTTAATTAGATTTGGATCTGAGGATAACAAATAAAAGTCCTTTTCATTAATTCCAAGAATTGTAGATGTTGCATCTTTGAAAGAAACTGTTGAAACTAACTCACCAGTGTGATCTTGTACATCGATCTTAAGTAAGTATATGTAATCACAGTCAGTTACTTCAGTGTTCCATTTTGGGCAATACCATGTGCTTGTATTTTTCGGAATAAGTTTTTTCATGTATTTTTTCCGATCAACAGTAGGCAGGCAAGATAGGTAGTGAAAATTGTCCATCCATATTTTTTTTTATTGTGCCATTCACATGGTAGAATGCAGGTTTCTCTGAGGAATATATATTGTAAATATCAACAATTGTTATTTTTTTGGCTTATGGAAAAAACAAGGTGAATATCTTGTTGTTAAGGATGTAGAATTTGCAATTGAACCTTACTTCTTAAACGATGACATTAGCGTGTGGGCCTCTTCAATGTCAGGATATACAAGAATAGTGGATCTTGCTATAGTTCCAACACTTTTTCCATTAAGCAGAATTTATTGCAATGAAGGGATTATTTTTTGCATCACATAAGCATAAAATTTCTTTTGATACAACATCAAAATTTCCTCCCCAAAAGATTGCATCCATGTTATATCCAGACATTCCTTGAAGGTTTACTATTTGTTGAGTAAATTTAGAGTTGTATTCTCTATGTATACTGTAGGGATTGGAAATGTGAGTAACAATACCAAGAACATCAACAATCGAGTTAACATTTTTTGTTATGATGTCATTGATTGATTTTATATTGAAATGAATTGTTGGGTTGTGTGTTCTTTCATCAAAAACATTATCTATGGTAGATGTTGCATTTAACAAAAATTCCCAGTCATTGTTTAAAAGGTTTTATTTTTTATTAGCCATTTTCACATTGCCTTTTGAGACAATGTAGAAATTTCCAACTTGGATTTTGTCAAAGAAATAATCGAAAACATTATTGAAATAAGTAATGTGTATTTCTTCACCTTCTTTATCGAAGAGGTCAAAGCCAAACATTTTACTGGGTCCATATTGATTTTGAAATTGTCGAAGAGGTGTATTTCTTTGAGTGTAGTCTTTTATGCACCGGTTTGAATGGTAAGGATTTATTGCTCTAATGGGAATATGGACTGGCATTATGGATGGGGTTGGAATAGAAGAAAGGGGGTAGTGCCTTTTTGATGAAGGGTGTTGGTTCGATGAGGACGAAGTATCTTCTTGAGAAGTGATCAAGATACTCAATTTTTTTGGAATACCAATTAAGGGTGAAAATATACCATAAATTTCGAAGTCTAGTAGCATTATAGACCTACACGGTAAATGATAGTCATAGGAGTAATTATTAGAATCGGAAGTGGTAGGAAAAAAAACATAAAGTTTAAATAAGAAGTTTGTAACAAACTTACATTAATGGACCAATAGTTGAAGTAGTTCAACTTTTAGCATGTATAATAGAACCCTTTTGAAGCAATTTTTTTGCAACAAGGCCATTGGAATTTGTTGGAAGCATAAGGCGCTTCATATGTGTGCCATCGGAGATGGAAGTATGATATCGTAGAGTTGAACTTTGCATTGGCCTAATAGGGTCCAGTTCAAAAATTTGTAGCAATGGTTGAATACAAGTTGATCTAGAGAGAATTGAGAAAATAACATTCTCAGTAAGTAGAGTTGTCATTTTCTGAAAACAAAGATAAAAGAATAAGTACTATAGAGAAGAAAATTCATAAATATGGTTATTTTTTTAAAAGTATTTATATGTTTTTTTCTTGTGTTATATGTTTACCATTAATAATATTCCCATATAGCATAAAAAAAATCGAATTAAGGGGAAACAAGCATGTAGACTTGTAAAGAGGAAAATGAATTTTCTTATGTTACTACGAAAATATTTTGGTACTATTTAGTCAAATAAAATAAATAGGAAATATTTAGAAAATATAAATTATATTTGAAAAAATTAATGAAGAAGAAAAATAAAATGATAAAATATAAATGTTATGGGAAATAAATTCATGTAAAGATTACATATAGATATAAATAGTGGAATATAAAGCTAGATATTAGTAATAACAATTTTAGATTATTAAAACATTCTCAATATCATAAAATCACAATTAAATTTAAATTTGAATTTCTTTTATTAATTAAAATAAAACATTTTTCTAAATTTTCAAATCATACACAATATTATTAAATTATAAAACAAAATGAATTTACATTTATTTCCCAACATCAACAAAACCACATCAACCCTATATTAAAAAAATTCCAAAATCATAGATTAATAAGATTCCTAATACTGTAAATACTAAGATTGTAGTTTAGAGCTCAAACCTAATGATAGAAAAATATATAGGTTATTGGATGCGATTATTATAATCCCCACATATCGCTCTACATTATTTTGAATGATGTCAATGTGTAACATACCCACTCTGTAACAAATCATAGTAAAATGTAATAAAACACAGTAATAAATAAACATTACACTAACTCGATTACTAGCTTATAAAGGAACATTCCTAATTTTCTTGATTGTGACCAACTCATAACTAAGTAAGCAAAATACTACAACTTTATTGATTTTTATATAATAGGGTTCTTATTGACCCTTTCCTCGTATAACTAATCAACTTGATATTGTATTGCAAGTCTATGTTTTCATGTTACTCCGCGTTATATTTTGATCATCATATATTGTTTCTTCAAGTCTAAGGTTGCTATTGCATACCCCGTGGGTTTAATATGTCATGGTTTATATTTAACACGCAGTCGTGGTAATTCTTGAATGCGTTGAGTTAGGAACTTTCTGGATACTTCCCAATGTGTCGACACCTAGCATACTTCGATGATCGCGTTGGATCAAGGACTCTGAATTAATCAAATCAAATCAATGGTGAGATTTTAGAGCTAGGGTTTAATGGGTAACTACCAACCTCACCCCCTCATTCTTGAGTCATTCTAAATTCCCGTATCAAGGCGCCGAGCTAGGCTAGGGTCCTGATCTCTTGCACTAATGGTTTTATTTCTCCTTAGGTTACCGACGTGGCTTACAGCACTTCTCGTCTCAGCATTCAGATCCTTTCCTCCGTTTTCCGAAGGTTTTCAGATTATTTTGAGTAATTGGCTCTTATTGCAATGCTTATGAATACTTCTAACTAAGGCAGGAGTTGTCTAGTTGTGCATACACCATTTTAGGTCCATTGTGAAACCCCCATATATATATATGTTCACTGTGGATTTTCATCATGTGGTTTATTCCCGATTTTCCTAATCCCTTTCTATAATCTGGAATAGGTCACCATGATGCCATATTTATTAACCACGTAAAACCCTCAAATTTCCAAGTGTCGACCATTTGGCATATTTTTTTTTGTTGTGTCTTATGTTGGACTATGACATTGTTGCACGTGAGCGATGTTCGATTTTTCAAGAATTCCTCTCAAAATTGTTGATGCTCCAGGTTATCACAAGTTAACAATTTTGTCTATCTCAGGTAGGGTCGTATTACCCTTCCTCACATTGTGATGGTTACTCAACTGAAGGTTAAGGTTGCATTCTTTCTCTGTTCGCATTCCATAGAGATACTCTGAGATGGAATCCCTAAATTAGGTTATCTTTGTTGTTCTTCTGTCTTTATTTAGAAGATGTCTCCTTCTAGAAGAGGGTTTGTCATAATTACATTAAAACGGTTGTGTAATTTTATTCAGGACTCATGTACCCATGGGTACAGTCTAGGGTTTTCCCACTACAGTTTGGAAAATAATGCAATTGTGTGAATATTCAGAACAATATTTATATGGTATTGTTTCCATAATGAAAATATTTACTATTTTTGTGGATACAAACGATTCAAATCCTCTAATCAAGTTCTAGATATGTTCATATGAACTTAGTTTCTAGGAAAATGTTCTTTTTGTGCTTAACTTAAGATATTAATCTCAATTTAGCATAGTACATGATGTTGTTCTATTTTCTGGACTAGCATATACTTTTTTGTTTTTGTGCTACTACATCTATTCACTGTGTATCGTTATGCTACTTGCTTACTGAATTCTTGTGAGGCTGTCGAATTCTGATGAATTGTTTTCGAATTTGCATAGGGATGGTTGATTATTATTCCCTAGTTTGTTTTCAATGTCACAATGCCAAGAACAAGACTTGGTTATTTTGAGAAATTGTTCTCCTGAGGTTGTAACATTCCTTTCTACATTTTTATTTAAAAAATTCGATATATATATATATATATATATATATATAATCTAAGTGCTATTGTTCACAACATACACATAATCATAGTAATCAATTTAACATAGTCAAGATAACACTTATTATAAATAGAAAAAGAAACAGAATCAGTGCTGCAAACTTCTTGATTTCCACCCCCAATGACAAACCCTCCAGCTATATAAATTTCACCCTCCTCAGTCTTCTTGGTATCCTGTGTTTTGATATATTGGCTAACCAAAAGACAAGGCAACATCAGAACCAATCTTTAGAGTTCCAGGATCTAGTCCTCCTGTTCTCAGAGAGGGATCTCTCAAATTGTTTGCAAAGGTATGTCTTGTTTGCTTTTAAGTATTGATTTTAGACTAGTTATTAACTGCAAGTGTTTGCTTTGTTTGTTTGTTTGGTTGAATTAGTACAGCAGAACATGAAAGGTCTAGGCAGTATAAACAGAAAGAAGAAGTGTCAGATTCATTGGGCAATGGAGTCAAGAAGAAGTAAATAACAAGCTCATCAATGGATATGGGATATCAAAGGGAAAATCTAACTTGGCCACAAGATCCTTTAGTTTTGGGGAACAGATGGACATTAATTACCTTGAAAGAGATTTTCAATTTCAACAAAGGGAACTTAAAAACATAACTTTGAATATAAAGAGGTATTTGATAGATAAAATAACCAAAGTAAAAAATTCTTACAACCACACTTTAAGCAAATGATGACTTAAGACAACTTTAAATGAAATCTAAGATTCGGGAGTACATCCTATTTCCTCAACCATTTATTTGTGCTAGACTTTAGAAAATGATAAAAGATTCACCGTATACCTACCAGGGAAGAGGGGAAACACCTCGACACATCTATGATCACAACTATAAAGACTCTTAAAATAATTGTCAAGCAGTGGACAAAGTGGTATGATCAAAAACAACTCCTCCTAGGCCTAACTAGAATAATACCATAGGAGACTAAAAACATTTTTTAAGTGGCAACAGACAAGCAGGGAAAACCATAAATCATGCTGGGAACAACTATTTGAACTATTAGAGAAATAAACAAGCATGAGGAATAAAGAGAAAGATTAAAGACTCTAAAATACCTCAGCAAAAGAAAACATCAAATAGTGAAGGATAAACAGGTCTAAGGTGCTTCCAGGAGTCATTTCTTAGCCTAAAATTTTCATCCTACTGTAGTAAGAATTTTATGAAACATAATGAAAATAGGAAAAACAAAAGATAGTTCAGAATACATCACCAACAGCCAAGCTCAGATATCCAATGATAGAGCCTTCTCAAGAACAAGCATGTTCAAACATCATCAAGCTTCCAAGACTTCAATTTCTTCTTCAACTTCAAACAGGCTATGTATTATTTTAGAGAGTTTCAGTGTTACAACTAGTGACCAACCAACCAACTTCTCATCTTCTTCAGAAGTATTTATAGAAGAAATGAGGAGGTGGAAGAGTTTTAGGATTGAAGTGTAATTAATTCTATACTAAATGCAACTTCCAGCCTTGAAATCCATGCAAGGCATAAGGCAGGAATGCATCGATTACAACTCTGTTTCATTTATTCTATTTCTGCTTTTTAGGCTTAGTGGGCAAAAAGATTGACTCTAAGGTACTTTCTTATCTTTATAATAAATTCCGTGTACAGTCAAGATATTTTTTTTTCTTGTAATAACGGTTCAGCTGCCTTTGGCCTTAATGTTTCAGACTGAGATTTGATCTGGGTATTGCTTTGAGGAGGAGAGGCTGCAGGTGGCAATTTTGGTAGCTGGGGGATTCAATTAGCCCCTTTGATGTGGCTTTGAGGTGTCCTTCGACTGATATTTCTCTGTTTTATAAACACAGTGATTTATCTTTGGATTTGTGTTTAGGCTTTAATTAGCCTTGATCTTCATTTTCGAGTCTTTTATTCCTTGCTGACTGTCTTTATCTCTTTAAACCTTAGGATTAAAACTCTGATCTTCTGGCTTTGGCTTTAATCACTCTTTAACCTTGATTTCTTCACTCTGATACACTTTTTTTGGCTTGTTTACACAAGTGGCTTTCTTCTATTGGAGGGCTTCTGTTAAACCCTGGATCGTGATCCAGATTTTTTAAACTTGGATTTCATACCCTGCAGATCCTTTTCTTCATTGGTTTAAGGAACATAATCGTCACTCTGAGCCTTTTTGTCACTTGTCTATGACTGTGGAAAAACACAGAACAACCACCATTGAGAACCTTGCAAAACACACAAACTCATTATAAAATCCTGCGGAATTTGGTTAAGACTGCTTCAGAGGCTCGTGAGGGTGGAGGAGTAGTGAGGAAAAACGTGGATGCGGCGGAAAAAGGGAGGAAAATCCTGGCAGAACAGCTAACCAGGTGAAAATGGAGTTTGGGCGCGAAAGTGAACAGGAACCGTTGGATTAGAATAATCAACGGTGGAGATTTCTCGATCAAGTTGTTTGGGAGAAGGTTGGGTGAGAAGTGACTGGGGGTGAGATTAAAACAAGACCGCCCAATCTCAGAGATCGACGTCCAAGATTAAAAGATGAAAAAGCAACGTTGGTGGAGGGAGCGGTATAGCGGAAAACCGGTAGCGGTTTTCATGTTGCGTTTGGGGGGTAAGCGGTATTAGCTTTTGGAATGCGATATACGTTAGCGTTTGACACGTGGATTTCTAAAACCACCTATTTCGTGCAGAAGTAGCGCACTGTGAAAAGGGGCGAAAAATTACGCGATATGCAATTTGAGCCGTTGGATTGGAGGCTCTAGATCCAACGGTGCGGGTTGAGCGTGATGGATGAAGAGTTGTGGGGTAAAGGGATAAGCAGGGTCCATGTTGACGTCAGCAAAATTGGTGCATAGTGGACAGGTGCAATGGGCTATCGGGTTAAGTCCCGATCGTTAGATTTCTTTGATGGATGATTGGATTTAAGAGAAGAAGCAGATATGAAGAAATGAAGGGAAAGGGAATGGGCGGAAGGAGGATCGATGGGAGCCGTCAAATCATTAGCATCGACGGCTGAGATCTGTCGATGGGGGGAGAAAGAGAGGGGCGGGGTTTAAAAAACAGAAGTAATGTGGGCCGTCAGATTTAAGAAGATTAACAGCGGAGGTTTTATCACAGAATCGCATCGGCGGGAGGAAAGGGCAAAGTGGCGATGCAATGTGCTGATGCGATTGAGCATGAACCGTCCGATCTAAGGGAAATTGATGGTGGAGATTTAATCGGAGGTCGGGATGGTGGATGATCATGTGATGGATGAGCGCGATGCGATGAAGCGCAAATCGCCAGATCTGGTGGAATGAGCGGTTGGGATTTCATCGCATCGGAGAAAAGGAAAGAGGCCAAAGCACCGGGGTGTTAGAATTTACGATGTGCGATTAAGTGCTGGCCGTCGGATCAGTATGAGAGATCAACGGTGGAGAATTAATTGGTGGGTGTGATGTCGGAGGGCTATGGGCAGAGCACGATTAAATATTAGCCATTGGTTCTTGTGGATTCGACGGCTGAGATTAAATCGGGGGATCGACATCGGAGGAGGGAAAGGAAAGGACAAAAGGGGAAAATGTGATTGGCGATTTGCAATGGAGCGAGAGCCGTTGATCTGAAAACTAGATCAACGAGGGAGATTTAACGATGAATAAAAAGGAGGAATGGTGGGTTTTGGAACGGGGAGAAATATGGGTCATTAGGTCTGGGTGTAGCATATCAGATCAATGGTGGAGAATTGATCGCGAGATCGCATCAGTGGGAGGAAAATAACCATGTAAAACAAGTAAAATGTGTTTTTGTGATGCGATTAATATTTGCGGTGCGATGAGCACTTCGTGCCCGGTCACAGCATGGGTCATATGTGGAAAAGGGGCTGGGGGCTTAAGGCTGAAAGGGGCTTAAGGCCTTTATAGAAAAATGAAGGTTTTAGGCCAAAATAAAGGTTTTTGAAGGGTTTTCGGGGGTTCCGATAAGTGAAAAAAAGAGTTTTTAAACCAAATGAAAGAAGAACATAAGGTTTAAAAAGGTCTTTGGAATGATTTAGAGGTTAAATGAAGGTTAATGGAAGGATTTTATGATGGGTTTATGGAGGAAATAAGGGTTGAAATGGAATTTGATAAGAGTGAAATGGAGAAGTGTAAATGAGGGAAAATGGAGCTTCTTAAACAGTTTTCTCTTGGTAAAACAGCAGGTTCTTTAGGATTAATAGGGAAACAACAGTGAAGATTAACTCAAAGGGTAAAGATCTTCATAAGACTTTAAGAACTAACAATTTGGACATGAATTGTTTCTTAAAGGCTAAAAGAGATTTAGACACCATTTGATATGACAAATTTTTATAGGTGGCTAACAGTGGCTCCACATGGGGATGGCATCTTCTTGAAGATGTCAAGAAATTCAGACAATTCTTCTCTGGAAGGTGATCAGTGCCTTGCACTTTGATAATATTTTTATCAGCTGCTAACAGAAATGATTAGAACTTATTACATCAGCAAAAGTATTTCCCAACAACTACCTACACAACCTACTTCCTAACATTTTTTCTTCAGCAGGTGCATTTGGATTTGCAAACCTTTTCATCAATCATTTTATTCTTTTATTGAAAACATGAAACTAATCTAAGTCTACCCTTATTTCTCCATGAACTCAAATTAAGAAGTTGAGTTCATAAGTTTCTCTACCTAACTATTATCTGTCAGGATTAGACTATCTGACAGATCTTTATTCTCTAAATTCTAAAACAGGAAATTTAAAAACAGTCAAGCCAAGATTAAGCAATTTGACTTGCTACAGATCTATGGCATAAAACAAGCCGCACATAGACTAAAAATTGCAGAAAAATTAAAAAAAAAATGTGAAGGCTTAATATCTGAAAATTTCAAGACATCCTTCATTATTTCTTCAGCTCTAGTTTTGAATTTGTTTGAGCTGATTCCTCTTTCTTTCCTGGTTCAAGTTTTGAGCTTTTAGAACCAGTTCTTCATCAATATCATAGGTTTGAACCTTTATTTTTCTATCCTAATCTACCTTACTGATAAGCCAAGATTGAGATGTTTGGCTGATCTAATTCACTAACCTATCAACATAAAATTGAAAAACTAATTAGTCATGATTAGGCTGTATGACTAACTAGAAGTGTGTTTTTAGGAGTGGCATTTGAGCTTGCACACTTTCAGAATTTGTTTCTCTTTTTGGTATGGGGCTATACCTTTTGTTTTCACTCTGCCCTTCTTTTCTCTTTTCTATTGTTTTTGTATTTTTATTTTTCGAACTTTGAATGCAATGTTCAAACAATGATAATTTACAATGAAAAGTAAAAAATCTTTGAAACTCATGACTCTTGACAGAAGTAATGCTTGAGCATCCTGCCATTGACAAGACCTCCATATAGATCTTCTCCACTCAATTCTTTCAAGAAAAATGCATTATGACCCCTCTCAACATGAATAATATAGGGTCCTTTCCATAGGTTCTCAAACTTGCCATGTTTTCCCTTTTCTTCCCTCCTTGAATCCCATTTAAGAACTATATTTCCAACTTGGAAATTGTTTTCCTTAGTACTTTTATCAAATAGTTTCTTGATATTCTCTTGGACTAGTTGTGTTCTTTCATAGACTTCTTCTTTGGACTGTTGTAAATGAATTGTCTGGTTGATCCTTCTCTGCATATCATTTTCTTAAGTTTTCACTTCTTGAAGGAGTTTCATGACTGGAAATCCTAATGATGTTGGGAAGACTGCATCCATGCCATAAACCAGCTGATAGGGGGACATATTTATTGACTTCTTTGTAGTTAATCTATCAGCCCATAAGGCATGAACCAGCTTATTGTGCCATGATTTCTGATTTTGTTCCAACAACTTTTTGATGATGTTGATAAGGCTTTTGTTGGAAGATTCAGCTAATCCATTTCCTTGGGGGTAGTAGGCAGTAGAATGGCCCAAGGTGATGTGGTATTTGTGACAGAAATCAACCATTCTTTTAGACTTAAAGGCAACATCATTATTTGTGATGATTTTTCTAGGACAACCAAATCTGGATAGGATGTTCGTTTCAAGGAACTTCATAATGACAGAGTCAGTAGCATTCCTAGATGGTATGGCTTCTATCCACTTGGTAAAGTATTCAGTGGCAGTGAGGATCCACTTATGCTGGGCTGATGAATATGGGTGAATTTCCCCAATGAAGTCCAAGCCCCAATGTTGAAAGAGCGCCTCACCACTGATGGGATGTAATGGTAAGGGAAGGAGCTTTCTTTTTCCATAAAAAAATTGACACTTATGGAAAGACATGACTAACTTTGAGTGTCTGGGAAAAGGGTGGGCCAATAGTGACCAGATTTGAGGATTTCGTTTGTTGTGGTCTTCTAGTAGAGGTGTCTATTGAGCCCCAAAGATGTCTTTTTCTTTCACCAAATTTCACTTCATTTCCTTTGTCCTTTATCAATTATAAGCTTAAAAGATCAATAGGATTGATTAAAGTCACTTTAAGAATGTATACAATGACTAACTTGCTATACTTTTATGGTTTTGTTGTTGTAGTAATTTTTTACTAGACTTAGCTACAAAATGCAGCCATTCTGTAGCTAGTCGAATATTCCGCAGCTATCCTTATGTTCACACAGGTTACAGGTGTCAGTTAAAGGAAAAAACGCATATGGTTGAATTCCAGACCTCATCTACATCATTCCTTGCCCTCTACGAAGTCTGAGAAAAAATCTACAAGTGGTTATGCACGTGGAGGAAACCAAAACTAAGAGGTAGACTTCTACCAGGACAAGGACTCTACAGCTGTCTTCAGCAAAGTACGAGGCCTCCACAAGAGTTTTAATTTGATTTTAATTGAAAAAGAAACTTATCCCTGTTTCTTCTTAAGGGAAGTTATGTATTTCTCTTATAAGAATAACTCGGGAAACTGAAAGATAGTTAGCTAGATTGATGTTTTATTGTTAAGTGTTGTCCAAGATTGTAATACTCTGTTTTTGAAGCGTTTTCCTTTAATGAAATAAGAACAACTTTAATACATGATCTGAAGCAATCTTGAGGAGATTCGTGTGCTAATCTGGTGGTAGAGGGCCCCTACTACCCGAGAGGCTCTGTGCATATTTTTTAGATAAGTAACTTTAGCTCTGTTTCGTTCCTAATTTAGGCAGTTTTCTGAACTTCATGTTTTATGCTCACTTACATCGAATGTTACAGCCAGTCTTGTTCTTATGAATTGTTCCAAAATATCACTAACACTAAATGAGATAGAGATGTAGTATTTCAGAGATTAATTTCATTATAGTTCAGCTGTAGTATTTCGGAGGGTAATTGCACATTAGTTCAGTTCTGTTCATTGCATTTTGAGTTTTGTTAATTGTATTCTAGTTCTGTTAAATTAGACTTAACGGCCTTCATTATTTACAAACTGTTCTTGTTCTTAATCTCTACTAAAACATCATTATCATAGGAACAAAAATTGGTAATGTCATTTTGAAGTCTTGACTATTCTGCAATTTCTCATAATTTTACAAACAACCTTTTTCCAAAGTTATTCCAAGAGATTTCTAACCCTTGAATGAGGCTTAATAGTGACATTTTGAGTTGCAGAATGGATTGATTTTAGTGTCATAAGTTAATTTAGAGTAGGGTTCCTTACTATGTTGCAGAATATCTTTTCTTAATGTATTGCAACAAATTTCTAACCTTGGATGAGATTTTCTCTGTAATATTGTAAGTTGTTGTTTACTTAGAAGAACCTCATTGCATTAAACTTATCCTTTTCTTAAGTTGTTCCAACATACTTCTAATGAATTGAATTGGATAGAGTGTAATGTTATGAGTTATTTTTCTTGTCAAGTTTTACAATTGGTGAATTAGCATTCTCTGTTCTTAGGTGCCATACATAGTTCAAAGTAGATTTTTCTCTGTTTTAGTGTGACCAATAACTTCTCTTTGCCAACAACTTAGTTCCTTTTCTCTTAGCATAAAAACACAAAACAAAAAACACTATAAAACACTAAACACAACGAAGTAGGAAGAAGATACCTAGACACATACAGTGCACTTCACTTCAATAGTTTACTAGCCCTGGTTGACAATTTATGACATCAACTTAGGAACACTAAGTTGACTAGACAGTGTCCTCCACATTCTCCTTCGTGCAGCTCATGCATGATTTTTTCTGCATCATCCTCAAGTAAAAATTTAAGCAAAATTCCAACAGTATTTTTCCAATATAATACCCCATCTAATATGAAATAATTCAAAGCCTTCTGTTTCAAAAATCTAGCTTTACTTTTAGATAAAGAAGGAGGGGCATTTAGATATAAAAGCACATAAATGATGTTAGCATACCAAGGAGAATTCAGAAATGTTTCTTCAATGTAAGGAGCAGTGAATTATTCTATTTCTTCCAACACATCCACAATGTTCATATCTAGTGCTTGGAAGTTTGACTCATCCATGAGTTTTTCTAATCCCTGCCCTTTAATCAGTTTGGTGGGTCTGATTTCTAAGTCATATTCAAGAACAGTAGCAATCCATTTTCCCCTTTTACCATCAGGGTCTTGACTTAGAATATCCTTGACAATAGTATGTGGAACAAAAGAAATTATGTGAGAGTGTAAAATGTAGACTCTAAAGTCTTTTAATGCTTTCACTAATGCTAAGGCTTGCTTCTCCATGATGTTATATTTGAGAGGAGCATCTCTTAAGGCCCTAATAAAAAAGGATATTGGTTGTTCTTGCCCCAAATCATTCTTTTGGAGTAATACTGTAGCTATTGTATGTTCAGATGCAAAAGAAAAGATATAAAAGTCTTTGGTGAAATCTGGACTAATCAAGACTGGTGTTTGAGTGAGAGCTTGTTTAACCAGTTCAAATGATTGTTTAGCTTGTGTAGTCCATTTCACACCTACCTCTTTCTTAAGAATGTTTTTAATGTTTCTTAATATCTCAGCAAGGTTGGGGATAAATCTCCTCAAAAAATTAATCTTTCCAATGAAAGATTGTAATTCTTTGAGGCTTCTTGGATGGCTGATTTTCAATATGCCATCAATCCTTTTAGGGTCTACTTTGATTCCCTCTTCTGAAATTGTGTGACCAAGAAGCTTGCCTTCTTGGAGACCAAAGAGTGTCTTTTTGGGGTTCAAAGATAAGCCAAATCTCCTGTATTTCTCAAAAACCTTTCTTAAGTGGATCAAATGTTCTTCATCAGTCTTTGAGAAAATAGTTATGTGATCAAGGTAAATGATTATAAAATAGCCAATATCTTCTGAGAAGGCTATGTCCATGGCCCTTTGGAAGGTGGCCCCTGCATTCATCAATCCGAATGGAATATTGACATACATAAAGGTGCCCCAAGGTGTAGTAAAAGCAGTTTTATGTTGATCACTTGGGAGCACTAACACTTGATTGTAACCTGAGAACCCATCCAACAATGATATTATTTTTGACCCAACTACCCTTTGAAGTATATGGTCCATCTTGGGCAAGGGGTAGTTGTCTTTCAGTGAGGCTCTATTTAGATTTCTAAAGTCAATGCAGAGCCTGATTTCCCCTGTCTTCTTTCTAACAGAAACTAATTTTGACACACACTCTAAATATCTAATAGGTACTATAATCCCAGCATCATACATATTTTCAATTTCTTTTTTAACTAAGGCAATAAAACAAGGTTTATCCTTCTTATTTTTTGTTTGAAAGGTTTCTGATTTTCCTTAAGAGGAATCTTGTGTTGGATGATGCTAGTGTTATAAGATTTCAGATCTTTGTATCCCCAACAAAAACACATCTCTAAATTCTTTGAACAGATCTATGTATTGCAATTTTATATGAGCTGGAAGAGTGCTGGATAGCTTGATCATCTTGGGTTCTGCTAGGTTGCCTATGTTATGTTCTTCTACATCTGTTTCCACAAGCTCCATTCTTGGTTCTTTGGCTACATCATTAAAGTCAAAAAGGTGTTCTAAATGTGTGAGACCTCTTGGAATTGTATCATTCTTGCATTGTAAAACTTCCAAGTCTTTCTGGTCTACGTTGTCAATCAATTCTGCTTCAAAAATATTCTCACAGTGATTTATATCAGCAAAATATGTCATTTCTGTTTCTGGGATTTGTTTATTAACCAAACAGTTTTCTTCTTGGCTGGTTTCTAATGCTGGTATGGCAAAATCATTTTCTGATTTTAGGAAATCATCTATATGTTTTTCAGTGTCAAACACTTGCCAGTGGTCCTCATTGTCAGGCACTGCAGGCCTGTTTTTGACCTTTATGTTAAGATGTTCATTTATCTGAGGTATTTGGCAATTGCTGGCATTAAAGGCAAGTTCATTTGCTAGATGATTTTGTGCTCTTGGAATGAAAATGAGTTCATATTTTTCAAAGGTATTTAATAAATCAAGGGCAACATTTCGATATTCTCTAGGTCTTGGGTTTTTGGTTGAATATTCTCCTTTGATTTGCCTTATGATAATTTCAGAATCTCCTAGGGTCAATATTTTCTGGGCTTCTAATTTTTTAAGCAACTGCAAGCCAAGGAGCAATGCTTCATATTCAGCAATATTGTTTGTGCATGGAAATTCTCGTTTATATGAATATCCCTAATTTGTATTTTGAATCCATACACCTACCCCTGCACTTGTTTGATTAAGTTTATTTTCCAAAGGATTTCTGTCTCATTTTCATTCTCTTGTTGCTGTTGATTGCTAATGTTTTGTATTTGATTTGAGGGAAGTTTTGATTGGTCTGGTAAACTGATTTCCTCTTTGTTTTCCTTTTCTTGTTGAGTGATTGGGTCTTCATTATACAAGATAAAGGAATCTAAACTTGATTGAATGGAATAGATTGGAGAGTTGTTTGGTTTATCTATGTTTCTCACCATGTATTTCATGTGGGATTCCCTATATAATATTCTTTTTTGGTTAAAAACTGGGATGGTGGCATAAGACATGTCCATTTGAAGGCTCCCCTGAAGTTTGGCTCCCCATGATATTGATAAAAGCATGCCATACTTTGGGGGAATTTCAGCTACTACTATGTCCATAAATAGACTCTTGGCAGGGATCTGAGATAAGTTTACACAAAAATATTTGATTAAACCCAAGCATTTGACTCTGCTTGAATCAAAGGAATACAGATCCTTGTATGGTTTAGTAATTTCTAAGCCTAAGCTTTCCATTACTACCTTGGGCATAAGATTATGTGAAGCTCCAGTGTCTAACATGGCATTGTGTAATATTCTATCATGTATATTCAAACTGACATAGAAGGGAGGGACAACTCCTTCTTGATATTTTCCTTCTACTTTAGGACCAAACAACAACTCAGGTTTGTCATCTGTCAAGTTTAATGTATCAGTATCACTTCCTAAGTTCAAAGCACTTGGTTTTTGTACACTTCTTGGGTTACTAGTTCAACTAGAGGGATGGTAATTTTTATCTTTGCAATCTCTCCCTCAAGGCTAAAAGGAATTATTGATTTTGTCATATTTACATCTGTTTTTTCAATTGAATTCCTTTCAGCAATTCTGATTTGCTGAACTTTGTTTGGACTGCTATTTGGGAAAATTTTGTTAGGGCCACTAGATGAAGTGCTAGGGTTGTTTTGTTCGACATTTGGCTGGCTAATTTTCCCTTTGTTTAAGTCTGTTTTCTTAGCCCAAATGTTGGGTTTCTCTACTATTTTCTTAGGCTGATTTTCTGCATTTTTCTTAACGATAGTGCTTGTGTTTTTGTCATTTGAATTATCTATGTTTCCTTTGCTTCTAAGATCATACTATTTGTGCACCTCCATGATTGCATTCTCAAACCCCAATCTATAATCATCAGAATCCTCATAGGTTTTTTCATTTTGATCTGAGGAGAAGAAACCTTGTTCTTCTTCAGTGAGGAAAACATCATCCCCACTGTCTGATCCAACCAAGTTTACATGATCTTCTTCCAACCTTTCAATCTCCCTTTCTTCCTCGTCTTGATCTACATAGTTTTGTTGGAAGGGAGGTCTAATTTGTTGGTCATTGTCCCTTTGTCTATCTTGATTGTTTTCTCTTCTATAATTCTCATTCCTATTTCTGTTTTGGGGGTTTTTCTGATTGTCTCTTGGTTGTGCTCTCTCAAGTATGCTCATCTTTTTCATCATTTCCTCCATCATCCTTTCCATTTTTGAGCTAGATGTGGAGGATGCAGATTCCTCCCTCAATGATACTTTATTTTCATTCTTCATTCTAGCTCTTTTCTCCATCAGATTCACTTCCACAGCTAAAGCCCCTTTCTGCATGTCTTCTAAAGTCGAAGGGTCTCTTTCTCTTAGCTGATAGGCCATTTCAGGATCAAATCCTTCAGGAAACTTGTTCAAGGCTGAGCCTTGTGGAGGTTTCAAGTTTGGAGGCAGTGCATTATAAACACTATTGAATCTAGTGCAATAAGCTTGAACGCTTTCCCTAGTGTTTCTTTTGAGATTTTTGTAGTCTGAAAGTATTTGGAGAGGTTTTTTCCTAACTTCCCACTTGTTTAGGAATAACTGATGGAGAGCTTGGAGATCATTAATACTATTAGGGGTTAAGCTTTTGAACCATTTTCTTACTTCTCCCCCTAGAATTTGAGCAAACAATCCGAGTTTGATAGTTTCATCATCAATCTCGTTTCTATCAAAATAGTCATTCATCTTGTCCACATGTTGTGAAGCAGTTATAGCACCACTAGCATCATACAAGGGTATCTTGGACTGATAGTCTTGTGGTATATTGACTAGAGGTAAAGGAAGGACTAGAGGGGCATACCATGTTGCCATGATAGGAAGGAAGGTGGATTTACAAGGGGTGGATTGACAAAAGGGAAAGTGGGCTGAAATGGAGTGTTTTGGACAATGGGTGTGTGAAGAACAGAAGTGGATGGACCAGCAAGAGATTGTTGAGTGGATCTAGGATGATAGAAACCAAAATTATGAAGGAAATGTAAATCAGGTGGAGTAGTTTCTCTGCTACCAAGATGTTCACCTCTATCTAGGGATAAGGATGGAGACTCTAAATCTATCTGATCTATGTCGTCAAGTGACCTAGTTCTGAATGGGTTTCTTAAGTCAACTTGTGAATCTTGTAGAGTTGTAAGGTTTTCAAGAATAGAATTAGCTCTTTGGACTGGTCTGACAATAGTTGAAGCTTGAGCCTTAGGAGACTTCCTAAGTATGCTTTCAGGATTATCAACTATCTCAAGAGGGTTTGGGTCAGGATATGCTCTAGTATGAACTCTTCTAGAAGCCTCTATGCTATGTTTTCAGACCCAACAACAAGAAAATTTTAACCAAATATGAAAATCTTTAGTAGGCTAACTGATCTTTAGCAAGAAAACTTTAATCCTAAAAGTATTCTTAACTGAGTTTGTATAATGTTATGAATGGGTTTCCCAGTGGAGTCTTTAGGTATATTTAGGATTCTGGAGTCACCAGGTGGAAATTTTTTAGCTTTTTGTGAAGGTAAAATGTTTTATGGTTCCACCACCATGTTTATTATGAAGCCAATCTGAAATATTTTTTGGATTTTTTGAGTTTTTACAGTCCTATGGGTTATGAGAGTGTCCTAAATCTATTTCAACACTTAGCTACGGTGATGAGACACACAGAGTTTACTATTATGGCTTAGTTAGCTGATTCCTTCAAGGTTTGATAAGTCTTCTATGAGAATCCTAAGGGTTACTTAGTTTGTCACTGATTCAAATAAGTCCTATCATAATTACCATTATGCTTGGTAGTGCTAGAAGAAATCTACTTACACTATACTGGAAAGTGAGTGTTTTGTTTTAAGGATTTTACTCATAGTCCCACCATGATCGCCATTATGTTGGTATCCTGTGTTTTGATAGATTGGCTAACCAAAAGACAAGGTAACGTCAGAACCAATATTTAGAGTTCCAGGATCTAGTCCTCCTGTTCTTAGAAAGGGATCTCTCAAATTTTTTGCAAAGGTATGTCTTGTTTGCTTTTAAGTATTGATTTCAGACTAGTTATTAAGTGCAAGTGTTTGTTTTGCTTGTTTGTTTGGTTGAATTAGTAAAACATAACATGAAAGGTCTAGGCAGTATAAACAGAAAGAATAAGTGTCAGATTCATTGGGAAATGGAGTCAAGAAGAAGTAAATAACAAGCTCATCAATGGATATGGGATATCAAATGGAAAATCTAACTTGGCCACATGATCCTTTAGTTTTGTGAATGAGATGGACATTAATGATTTTGAAAGAGAGTTTCAATTCTCAATAAAGGGAACTTAAAAACATAACTTGAACATAAAGAGGTATTTGATAGACAGGGCTAACCATGAATTCTACAAACCACACTTTAAGCAAATGATGACTTCAAGACAACTTTTAAAATGAAATCTAAGATTCGGGAGCAAATCCTATTTCCTTAAAGATTTTATTTCAAAGGATTTAGAAAACATAAAAGATTCAATGATAATTGCAGTCATAGAAGAGGGAACACCTAACACATCTATGATCACAACTATAAAGACCTTTAAAACAATTGTTCAAGCAGGAAAAAAGGGTATGATCAAAACAAACCTCCTTGCCTAACTATAAACAATGGTACTTCAAAGGGAGACTTCAAAAATAGTTTTCAAGTGGCAGCAGACAAGCAGAGAAAACCATAAATCATGCTGAAACCAACTATTTGAACTAATAGAGAAATAAACAAGCATGAGGACTAAAGAGAAATATTAAAGACTCTAAAATACCTCAGCATAAGAAAACATAAAACAATGAAGGATAAACAGGTCTAAGGTGCTTCCAGGAGTCATTTCTTAGCCTAAACGTTTCATCCTACTGTAGTAAGAATTTTATGAAACATAATGAAAACAGGAAAAACAACAGACAGTTCAAAATACATCACCAACAGCCAAGCTCAGGGATCCAATGATAGAGCCTTCTCAAGAACAAGCATGTTCAAACATCATCACGCTTCCAAGACTTCAATTTCTTCTTCAATTTCAAATAGGCTATGTATTATTTCATAGAGTTTCAGTGTTACAACTAGTGACCAACCAACCAATTTCTCATCTTCTTCAGAAGTATTTATAGAAGAAATGAGGAGGTGGAAGAGTTTTAGGATTGAAGTGTAATTAATTCTATACTAAATGCAACTTCTAGCCTTGAAAACCATGCAAGGCATAAGGTAGGAATGCATCGAATTAAAACTCTGTTTCATTTATTCCATTTCTAATTTTTAGGCTTAGTGGGCAAAAATATTGAATCTAAGGCACTTTCTTATCTTTATAATAACTTTCGCTGACAGTCGAGATATTTTTTTTCTTGTAATAATTGTTCAGCTGCCTTTGGCCTTAATGGTTCAGACTGAGATTTGATCTGGGTATTGCTTTGAGGTGGAGAGGCTGCAAGTGGCAATTTTGGTAGCTAGGGGATTCAATTAGCCCCTTTGATGTGGCTCTGAGGTGTCCTTCGACTGATATTTCTCTGTTTTATAAACACAGTGATTTATCTCTGGATCTATGTTTAGGTTTTAATTAGCCTTGATATTCATTTTCAGGTCTTTTATTCCTTGCTGACTGTATTTATCTCTTTAAACCTTAGGATTAAAACTCTGATCTTCTGGCTTTGGCTTTAATCACTTTTTAACCTTGATTTCTGCACTCTGATACACTTTGTTTGGCTTGTTTACACAGGTGGCTTTCTGCTATTGGAGGGCTTTTGTTAAACCCTGGATCGTGATCTAGATGTTTTAAACTTGGATTTCATACCCTGCAGATCCTTTTCTTCATTGGATTAAGGCATAGAATCATCACTCCGAGCCTTTTTATCACCTGTCGTGACTGTGGAAAAACACAGAACAACCACCATTAAGAATCCTGCAAAACACACAAACTCATTATAAAATCCTGCTGGATTTGGTTAAGATTGCTTCAGAGGCTCATGAGGGTGAAGGAGCAGTGAGGAAAAACGTGGATGCGGCAGAAACTGGAGGAAAATCCTTGCAGAATATCTAACCAGGTGAAAATGGAGTTTGGGCGCGACAGTGAACAGGAACCGTTGGATTAGAATAATCAACGGTGGAGATTTCTCGATCAAGTCGTTTGGGAGAAGGTTGGGTGAGAAGTGACTGGGGCGAGATTAAAACAGGACCGTTCGATCTCAGAGATCGATGACCAGGATTAAAAGATAAAAAAGAAACATTGGTGGAGGGAGCGGTATAGCAGAAAATCGGCAGCAGTTTTCGCGTTGCGTTTGGGGGGTAAACAGTATTAGCTTTTGGAACGCGATATACGTTATCTTTCGACACATGGATTTCTAAAACCACCTATTTTGTGCAGAAGTAATGCACTGTGAAAAGGGGTGAAAAATTACGCGATATTCAGTTTGAGCCATTGGATTGGAGGCTCTAGATCCAACGGTGCAGGTTGAGCGCGATGGATGAAGAGTTGCGGGGTCCATGTTGACATCAGAAAAATTGGTGCGTAGTGGACGGGTGCAATGGGCTATCGGGTTAAGTCCTGATCGTTAGATTTATTTGATGGATGGTTGGATTTAAGAGAAGAAGAAGATATGAAGAAATGAAGGGAAATGGAATGGGCAGAAGGAGGATCGATGGGAGCCGTTGGATCATGAGAATCGACGGCTGAGATCTGTCGATGGGGGGAGAAAGAGAGGGGTGAGGTTTAAAAAATAGAAGTAATGTGGGCCGTCAGATTTAAGAAGATTAACGGCAGAGGTTTTATTGCAGAATCGCATCATCAGGAGGAAAGGGAAAAGTGGCGATGAAATGTGCTGATGCGATTGAGCGAGGACCATCCGATCTAAGGGAAATCGACGGTGGAGATTTAATCGGAGGTCAGGATGGCGAAATATCATGTGATGGATGAGCGCGATGTGACGAAGCGCAAACCGTCGGATCTGGCGAAATGAATGGTTGGGATTTCATCGCATCGGAGAAAAGGAAAGAGGCCAAAGCACCGGGGTGTTAGAATTTGCGATGTGCGATTAAGCGCTGGGTGTCGGATTGGTATGAGAGATCAATGGTGGATTAATCAGTGGGTGTGATGTCGGAGGGCTATGGGTGGAGTGCGATTGAATCTTAGCCGTCGGTTCTTGTGGATTCGATGGCTGAGATTAAATCTAGGGATCGAAATCGGAGGAGGGAAAGGAAAGGACAAAAGGGAAAAATGTGATTGCCAATTTGCGATGGAGCAAGAGCCGTTGATTAGAAAACTAGATCGACGGGGGAGATTTCATGATGAAGAAAAAGGAGGAATGGCGGGTTTTGGAATAGGGAGCAATATGGGCTGTTAGACCTGGGCGTAGCAGATCAGATCAATGGTGGAGAATTGATCGCAAGATCGCATCAGTGGGAGGCAAATAACCATGTAAAACAAGTAAAATGTGTTTTCGCGATGTAATGAATATTTGCGATGCGATGAGCGCTTTGCACCCGGTCACAGCGTGGGGCATATGTGGAAAAGGGGTTGAGGTCTTAAGGCCAAAAGGGGTTTAAGGCCTTTATAGAAAAATGAAGGTTTTAGGCCAAAATAAAGGTTTTTTAAGGGTTTTCGGGGGTTCCAATAAGTGAAAAAAAGAGTTTTTAAACCAAATGAAAGAAGAACATAAGGTTTAAAAAGGTCTTTGGAATGATTTAGAGGTTAAATGAAGGTTAATGGAGGGATTTTATGAAGGGTTTATGCAGGAAATAAGGGTTGAAATGGAATTTGATAAGAGTGAAATGGAGAAGTGTAAATGAGGGAAAATGGAGCTTCTTAAACAATTTTCTCTTGGTAAAACAACAGGTTCTTTAGGACTAATAGGGAAACAACAGTGAAGGTTAACTCAAAGGGTAAATATCTTCATAAGACTTTAAGAACTAACAATTTGGAGATGAATTGTTTCTTAAAGGCTAAAAGAGATTTAGCCACCATTTGATATGACAAATTTTTATAGGTGGCTAACAAGTCTCAGACACCGATTGTGAATTTCTCAACACAAGACACAAAACAAAACCCCTTGCCCCTCCCGTGGGCTTGAAAACATCATTTTTTCTTCCTGAGATAGAAGTGTTTTCGCCTCCCAAATTATTGTGAGAAGCATATGTCCTGGCACCCACAATATTATTAGCTTGTTTGAAACTCTTTGGGGGACTCTTATGGAGCTCAACTTCCAAGTCTTGGGTCCCTGATCCAAAAGCACAAGATCTAGACAGTGGCTTTGCAGATTTCTAGCTCCTTCAGACCATTAGAGAGTGGTAACATGGGATTAATGGAGGCCAGAATTGGACTATAAGAGCTTCGTAGTAGCAAACTTACAAGAAATACCTAATCAAAAAATGTGAAAACGCTAAAGAATGCAAATTCAGAGAATTCCTTCACATGGATCTCCTTTTGTTAGATCATAACATGTCATCTTATAGCTTTTACCAACACGGTAATGAGATATTGTGTACGTGTTGGTGTACATACACTTAGATTAGCTTTAGTTAACTTACTGCTTGCATGTGATGTGCACTTGCTTAGTTAAGTTAACTTACTGCTTGCATGTGGTACATGTGCACATTAACATAACATAAAGCACACTTAGCTTCAGTTAGCTTTAACTATCTATAGTTATTGCATGTACAACTAAGCTTAACTTAGTTGCTTTTATGTATTTATTCCAAAAATAATATTGAAGAATCAAATTCATTCTCAATTCTAATTGTTTTTCTTTTTCAACTGGGCAAGTTTGTGCAATTATTCTTTAACTAGATCCATATTTGTGCTCTAATAATTTTACAATACAATTCTTCGAGATTCGATCTGGGATCGAGGGTCGAGTTGAGAGATGGAAGGGATGAAGTACCTTATATAACCATTGTGGCGGTTTGATAAAGAAATCCAGCGAGATTTTTGTGTATCGTGATGTATATGTGGCCATTGATAATTTTCTCCAGTCATGGAAGTTCATTCTACATAATTTTTCTAACGATTTCAATCCAATGGCAGAGGATTATTTAATCGTCTAACATTCGATCTGAT
Organism: Pinus albicaulis; assembly: GCA_034641835.2. Lineage (NCBI taxonomy): Eukaryota > Viridiplantae > Streptophyta > Pinopsida > Pinales > Pinaceae > Pinus > Pinus albicaulis. The sequence goes on along the minus strand of JAXQQM020075805.1, from coordinate 2,565 downwards.
GCTACAGACAAGTACACTGTGGCAACTAGGGGAGTTTTAAAAAAAAAAACGCCTTACGAAATAAAAATAAATAACTTTAATAAGATACTTGTTAAACCAATAAAAACTATAAATTAATATAAGTAATGTTTATAGATAATGAATTTTTTTCATTCATTTTAAATATTTTAAATTTATATTAAATAAATGTATGTGTATGTTTATGTTTATGTAAACAAAATTCACACACATATATAACCCTCAAATTTTTAAGAATATTTGGTCATTCCAAACACTCATGCTAATATTCCCTCCTGAAATACATGCAACATATGATATGGAAAACCGATAACACTAGAGTTTGGTAAGCAATAGCAAAGATTTGGGGTTTAAAATTCATAAAGGGTATTTGTAGTCATTAGACGGGGAAAATATTGCATTACATATTCATGTGACATGGGGTTCATTTATCTTCATAAATTAAAAAATATTTGTTAATTATTTTAAAAATATTAATGTTTTTAGCTACACATTACTTTTATTAAATAAATAAATAAAAATAAACATTATACATAACATTGTTATACATTGCAATGAAATGATTAGCTCACTAAAATTATATATATATGTTAATTGTAAAAATATATATATATATATATATATATATATTAATGAACATAAAATTTTAAATTATCAAATACATAACCTAATAAATAAATAAATAAATTTGAAATAAAAAATAACAAACAAATACATTTAATAAATAAAATAGAGGAGATCATAACTAATCTACACCCTTTTTACTCCTTTATGGTAGATAAACTTGGCTTTAAATTTCAACCAGATCTCCTTATAAAATTGAAACATTGAGTCTTGCAATATTTAGGGGAGAGACACCAGTAGGCGATCGCTCCACCTCACACCCCTCCATATTCCACTTCAACAACTGAGTTGGTTGTATGTCACCTATCGAGCGTGTGAAGACACCTATCCGCTATCGCCTATGACCGGCTCAGCAAGTAAAGCGAAACGTATTATCGGTTTTGCCACGTTCCCCAATAACATGTCCCTTGTGTTGTGCATTCTTGTTCAAGCCCAGTTGTTGTGCGTTTTCCATTCCTGGTGGTTGTGTGACGCTGGTGGTTTGCTCGTTCACACCATGACTGTCCAACGTGCTCTAGATGGTGTTTTATGGAGAAATTTCTCTGCATTATTGAGAGGGATTTCTGTTGTTGTTGTGGGTTTTATCTAGTTTATTTCACTGCTTCTCCTTCCCCGTTTCCGTATTGGCCTACTTGTTGCTTTGCGTTCGTCCCTGTGGCGAATTTAGCTGGTCCATGTGGAAAATTTAGCTTGACTTGGAGATGTTTATGGTCATTTCGTGCCCCCAAGGGTTTTTTAAGGTAAATTGCAGGTTTTCATGGGTTTATAGGTTGAATTTAGCTTGTGTGACGGAGTGGAATGAATTTCTAACTTGTTGGTTGTGTGCCTTGCCTATCTTGCAGGTCGCTGAGCAATTTGTAGGTTCATGAGCTATTTTCTAGAGCTACGGTTGCTACAATGGAGTTTCCTTCAACGAAATGAAGAGTGGGAGGTAGGACACTGTCCTACTAGCCTTATTACCTATGTTTTTCAACACATTTAGCCGAAAATGGATATTGTGCCTTGGTTTAGCTTTGTGGGTTTTGGGTTTTTGGGTTGAACTTTGTGGGTTTTGGGTTTTGGGTTTTTGTGGGTGTTGTGGGGTTTATCTGCCTGCTTTTTTCAACTTTGTGGGTGTTGTGGAATTTATCTGCCTGTTTCGTTCAACTTTATGGGTGTTGTGGGTTTTTGTTGGTGTTGTGGGGTTTCTCTACTTGCTTCATTCATCTTTTTTGGTGTTGTGGGGTTTATCTGCCTGCTTCATTTAGCAATATGGATGTTGTGGGGTTTATCTTCCTACTTCACTCAACAATTTGGGTGTTGTGGGGTTTATCTTCCTACTTCGTTCAACATTGTGGGTGTTATGGGGTTTATCTGCCTGCTTCATTCAACTTTGTAGGTGTTGTGGGGTTTGTCTGTGTACTTCATTCAACTTTGTGGGTGTTGTGGGGTTCATCTGCCTGCTTCGTTCATCAATGTGCGTGTTGTGGGGTTTATCTGCCTACTTCATTCATATTTGTGGGTGTTGTGGGATTTATCTGCCTGCTTCGTTCAACTTTGTGGGTGTTGTGGGGTTTATCTGCTTGCTTTGTTCAACTTTGTGGATGTTGTGGGGTTTATCTACCTGCTTTGTTAATATTTTTGGGTGTTGTGGGTTTTATCTGCCAGCTTCATTCAACTTTGTGGGTGTTGTGAATTTTTGTGGGTGATGTGGGTTCTATGGGTGTAGTTGTAAAAAATTTGAACTCGAGATATTAGATATGAGATATGTGGGTGTTGTTCCTGAGATATGAGTTGTAGGTTCATGGGTGTCATGCTTGAGATATGTGTATTTTAAAGTGATGCAATTATTGAATTCTGGAACATATATTGTTATGAAATGTACTATATTGGGATTAATTTAAATTTTTTTTGGGATAAATTTGATCTCTGTGTTAGACTCTT